>FYEU01000301.1:1796503-1898613 GCA_900188575.1 Geosmithia putterillii | reverse complement strand
GGGGGGGGGGGAAGGTGTTGACGTCTAGATACACCGATCCCATACTGCAGATGCGTAGTTCCAACCCCAAAATGGTTTCTTTTTTCTTTTCCTTTCTTCCCGTTCTCTCCGCTCATCGAGTCAGTAGCCTCTTGGCAGAAAACTGTCTGCCGCTGGGCTACCATGTGTCAACCCCGCATGCCTTGAGTCGGGGGAGCAGAACGCCTGGCTCGTCGACATCCCGGCCAGGAATCTCTGTGGCAGTCTATGTGTTTATACTCGGGTCTCGGTCTGCCCGTCCTGTCGTCTATGTGCTTCTCATATGGACGTGCGTGGCGTAGCCTACAGGCTCGTGGCGGCCTCGATGGCGCCGGCCGTGTTGAACGCCTTTCTGTTGGTGACGCGGACCTGGACGTCGTGCGCCCAGCCCATGTATCGTGTCCAGCCTGTAGGAGGTCAGGTTAGCCAGTCTGTCAAACCCAATGCAGCACTCCACCCATCAAGAAGCCATAGCAGCACAGCTGTGGGACGATGGATATCTGGGCCAGAACAGCAGGAAGACCCCCGACAATACTCACTCCAGTAGGCAAACTTGCGGCCAAAGAATTTCCCAACAAAAGGCACGAGAATCATAGTGAGCAGCATCTGGAGCTGCTCAAGACTGCGCTCCCACTCCTCCTGGGCCTCCGAGTCCGTCTCCGAGTAGATGTCCGTGGTGGACAGGGAGGGAAGCGAGTCGACATCAGCATCGTCGTCGTCCTTGGCGGGCGACAGGTCGCGCAGGCGCAGGTCGGCAAAGGAGGCGGGGGCCGACATGCTGGGCCGGTTGGTCGGTCGTGGGTTCTGCGTGCGTGCGTGTATATGTGGTGATTGCTATCCGGCCCTTTCGTTCACATTCCCACGCGCGTCGTCGTCGTCGTCGTCGATGTGGGTTGATGATGGAAGCTCGATATTGGCCCCGTAGTTGCCGTCGGCTTCCGCGTCGGTTACTCGTCGTACCTGTAATAGTACGAGTAGCTCACTGCTGCCCACCAAAGACAGCAGCTTAGCTGTAGGTACCAGGAGTATGTACCTGGACGGCACTCGGTCGTATTCGTATTGCATCTCGGAGAAGGTCACGTGATGACATCGACTGCCCTGTGCCTGTGGCGTGGGAGCTGATGACTTGGCACAGTTGGGTGTGGCGGTGCACGGCTGCGATAGCGATAATCACGCGCTCCAGGCCAAGAGCTGGACTGGCTGGACTGGACGCCATGACAGGACAGACAAACGACCCGGTTCCCCTCGAACTTGCCTTTGCTCCGTACAACTCCAGATCCCCTTGGATTCCACTCTCTACGACCGAGAATCCCGTCATCGATCCAACGTCGAACCGCTGAAACGAGAGAGAGAAACACCGCTTCTCGTCTCCAGCTCGCACACCGCACCACCACCGCACACGCACACAAACCTGTCGCCTAGGAAAGCGCGGATCTCTCCCGTCCCAGCCAGTCCAGTGACGCCACAACAGCCCAACGCCGAGTCGACCATTGAAGACTTGAACAAACAACAACAACTCAACACTGCCGGCACCCGACGACACACAGAAAGCTCCCGCAGCCCATCATGGAAGGCGAGGTATGTCCCACGCTGTCATCATTTTTTTTGTTTTCGTCACACCTTCGTGCATCCTTTTTGAGGCAACGGGCTGCTGGGCAAAGGCAAGATCAAGTGATGATTGTCTACCTACCCCTCCAGCAGACCTAAGACCACCACCACCACCACCAATTTTTACCCCACCATTTCCCAATCCGCCACAAAGCGTGGCGCTTCCTTGAGTCACAACCTCAATTTTCTCCCCCCAAATCCATCAATCCATAGCACACGACATCTCCCACAGCAAACCGCCCATCGCATCCACCCTCTACCCCACCTCGGTCCGTGAACGAATCCTACATTGCATCCCATCCCAGGACTACGCTGCCTTGTGTCCTTCCAGCATTGTGTCCGAGAACTAACCTAGTCACCTTTGTGTGTGTCCCCCCGTCCACAGGAACCCGCCGCTACTCGCAAATCCGTCGCTTTCACCGACGAGCAGATTGTTGTCGACGCCGACGGCTCAGTCACCATGGTCAACGCCCCCGAGGAGACCAAGGAGACGGCGCAGTCTCACACGCCTCGTACGCCGCCACTCTCTGCCGCCCTAGAGGCCTTTGCTGACGACCCATCTTCCATCTCTCAAGCCCCCCCTGCCGATGATGCCGCTCCCGCCGCCGACGACGGTGGCCTCGACCCCACGCTGCTGAAGAAGAAGAAGAAGAAGGCCAAGAAGGCCGAGGACGGTGCCGAGGGCGACGAGGCCGCTGCCGGCGAGGACGGCGGTCTGGACCTGTCGATGAAGAAGAAGAAGAAGAAGAAGGCCAAGGACGTGGACGCCGCCGCCGAGGACGACGAGTTCACGGCCAAGCTCAAGGCCCTCGAGGTCAGCAAGGAGGGCGGTGCCGCCGAGGGCGACGAGGCCGCTGCCGACCAGAAGGACCCCGCCGAGGAGGGCGACATGGACGCCGGCACCGGTGTCTGGGCCCACGACGAGACCCGCCAGCTCGGCTACAACATGCTTCTCCACCGCTTCTTCTCCCAGCTGTCCCAGAAGAACCCCGACCACGCCCTCTCGGGCACCAAGAGCTACAAGATCCCCCCGCCCCAGTGCATGCGCGAAGGTAACCGCAAGACGGTGTTTGCCAACATTGCCGACATCTGCAAGCGCATGAAGCGTACCGAGGAGCACGTCACCGCCTACCTCTTTGCCGAGCTGGGAACAAACGGCTCCGTCGACGGCAGCAGGCGACTCGTCATCAAGGGTCGTTTCCAGCAGAAGCAGATTGAGAATGTCGTCAGGAAATACATCAGTACGTCTCTTCACTCTGACCCTCACTCCTTCATCCCCCACTCCTTATCTTCCCTCTTTTCCCCCTTCCTCTTTAAGAACCCTCTCCATTTAGACCTGTTGAATGCTGACCAAAACAGTCGAGTACGTCACCTGCAAGACGTGCAAGTCCCCCGACACGGAGCTCAACAAGGGAGAGAACCGTCTGTACTTCATCACCTGCAACAACTGCGGTTCGCGCCGCAGTGTCGCCGCCATCAAGACTGGTTTCTCGGCCCAGGTCGGCAAGCGTCGCAAGATGAAGGTCTAGACTTTTTGTATCAATGGGAAATTTGGGCCTGGCCTTGGCCTTGGGCTTGGCCTTGGGCTTGGCCTTGGGCTTGGGTAGATGACGATGACAGACACAGATACAGACAGTATGACGAGACGAGATCCAAGACGGGGAATTTACAAACGATGGACATGCCCCGACCACTACCACCAAGGGCAGGACACAAAAAAAATGGACGCGTTAGAATGGTGCCTACATGGCGAACAACGGCATCCTGGTCTGTTTTGGCGTATGATTTACAGGGTATAATGGACTATGAATCATGCAATCTACACACTGTCCATGTCCAGTGAAGTCTAAGTTAGCCTGTACTCTGCGTAGCTTATGCACTTTGTAATACGTACTAGTAGTACTATAGTATAGTAGTATGCCTCCGGCGGCCCCTGCCGGGGAGGCCCTCTCGCTTCGCTCGCACGTACACTTGCACATATATAGTCGTCGGTTTGCGTCTAGTTCACGTTGCTGGTAAATAGTAACGTAGTTCATGTAATGAACATTTCATTTTCCATGTTCCCATACTATACAAGACGGTATTATGACTCCTCCCTCCTTCCTCTGTTTTCTCAGTTGTCCTCACCTAGTGACTAGTAGTAACATCTCCATCTCTTCATCTTGAAAAAGACCATTCATTCAAACCCTTTCTACACCGTCCTATCGAAATGGAAAAAGAAAAAAAAAAGAAGCCCCTAATGAAACAGAACAGAAATGTGGAAAGAACAAAATCTGGAGAATAAAAAAAGTATAAACGCCCATGACATATGAAAAAGAGTTTGTGTTTTGTTTTTTTTGCAACAGCAATGCAGCAATGCAGCAATGCAACAATGCAGACTTGTGGTGGTTGTCGGGTCAGGTGTCCTAGGACCCCTTCACTTCCACCTGCGCAGCCTCATACGTCGTTCTGAGCCACTCAGCCAGCCTGTTGCGCTCAATGTACTGCCCGAGCAGCTTATCCTCCCAGCGCATCGCGTCACGCAGCCGGTTCTGGAAGTCGGCGTCGAAGTCGGCGAATCGCCGGTCCAGGTCCTTGGTCAGGGCTCCCTGCGCCTCATGGGGGGGCATGGGCTTGAATGGTTCGCGGGGGTCCTCTGCAGAAGATGGTGTTAGCATGGAATCAAGGGGGAGTGTGTAAAAGAAAGAAAGAGAGAGAGAGTGTGAACGAGAAACATACCAAACCGCACACAGTCCGTCAGTGCCGAAAACAAAGTCGTATCAGCCAGTCGTAACGACACCTCAGCATCATCCTTGAGCTGCGTGTCGTTGATGCGCGGCCAGTCATCCCGGATGAGCAGCCTCCTCCAGATCAGCCGTCTCGCCTCGCGCAGCTCCTCCGGCCGCGAGCAGCCCGAGTCGGCCACGCACAGTGCCAGCCAGAACGGATCAGCCACCAGATCGGGGGCTTGGTGCTCGCCGTCCGCACCCGCACCACCGGCACCACCGGCTGCGTCGCCGCTGCCGCCGTTGCCGCTGCTCGGCCTGAGCGAGATGAGCGTCAGCAGATCCACCAGGGTGAGCGGGTCGAGCGCCTCGTGCGCGAGCAGCCGGCGCATGCCGTTCTCGAAGATCTGGTACAGCGCCTTCTGTCTGCGGGGGATGTTGGTGCTGTGCGCGTCCATGGCGAAGTTGAGGGCGGCGGCGTCGTCGACGGCCCCGTACGTGCTGGGCAGCACGTGCGCGTGCAGCTGCTCCTGCACAGTGATGGCCGTCAGCTCCTTGTCCACGCGGGACAGGGACTGCTCGCGCCGAGCCTCGTCGGGCTTGATCTTGAGGAGCACCTGGGGCTGCAGTCCGGACTCGTCCGACGCAAGCTGCTCCTCCTCCGCCTGGGCCAGCAGGGCCAGCTTGCCGAGGCTCAGCTCCGTCTTCTTGTTCCACACCTGCGACTCCTTGGTCAGCGCCAGGGCCAGCAGCGTGTCCGCCGCCTGCCCCACGTCGCGCTCCACCTCGACGTCGTTGATCCACGAGATCTTGGCCAGCTCCGGCCGGCTGCGCAGGTACTTGGTCTTGAAGCCCAGCTTGTCGAGGTCGAACTCGAGCACCGCGCCCACGCCGTGCTTGTCCAGCAGGAAGGTGTACAGCGGGAAGGCAAACTCCTCACCAAACTCGGCCAGGTCGTCTTCGAGCTGCTGCTTCTTGGCCTCGCGTCGCGACTTGGCCGCCTGCTTGTCCGCCTGCGACGACGAAGCGTGCGCCGCAATGTCCCCCTCGAGCTTCTCGATGTGGTCCAGCAGGATCGCCGCCAGCCCGTCCAGGCACCCGTGCTTCTTGGCCATGTTGGCCGCCTGCTCCCAGTGGCCCACGCGCGCCAGGTAGCGCGGTCGCTCGTAGCGGTCCACCTGGTACGCCTTGGCGAACTCCTGGGCCATGCGCCGCTCCTCGGCCGTCGCCGCCGTCCGTGCGTAGCGTGCGTGCTCCAGCAGCGAGGTCAGCATCCCATCCGTCAGCAGCGGCAGCTCCTGGTAGATCTTCTCCAGGATCTTGGGGTCCGGCGTCGTCGGGGTCTTGGCCTCCTGCCGCGCTCGCGACTCGGCGTGGCTGTCGTTCCACTGCTGTGCCAGGTCCACCAGTCGCCGCGCGTTGTTGGCAACGTAGTGCGTCGCCGTCCACGGCTCCGGAAGGCCCTCGTAGCCCTTGACCAGCACGCCGTTGTGCAGCTCCTCGCCCTCGAGACCGTACGCCGTAAGGTTACCGCGTCGGAACTCCATGGCCGCCACGTGCGTGCACGACGAGATCTGCATCGCCTCGTGCAGCATCACCGTCACCTTGGCGTCGTCCAGCAGGCGGTCCCGGTACAGCACCTTGATGACCTCGTACGCCCAGGCCACAAAGATGTCTAGCCGGAACACGTCGTTGACAAACCAGTGCCGCACCGGGTCCACCTGGCCCAGCTTGGCGCTCGGCTTGTGCTTCTGGTCGTCGTGGATGAACTCGACAATCGATCCCACCAGGCTCTTCTTGTCATCGGCCGACCGCGACGCCGTAAACGCCTCGTGCCGCTTCCACAGAAGCGTCGCCACGTGCATCTTCTCGGCGTTAAAGAGAAGCTCCCAGCGTGTGGCGCGATCCAGCTTGGCCCCCGTCACGCGGAGGTGGTCCACCAGCCTGCCCAGGGCTTGCGACCGCGCACGCAGGTTGTCCTCGAGATGTGCGGGTAGCGTCGATAGGTAGTGTGTCGTGGAGCTAAGGATCTCGTGGCTGACCTCGAGAGCTGCGCGGCCCACCTCCTCGCCCGAGAACTTGATCTCCTGCCGGCGGTCAAAGATGAGGGGATTGTCTTGCTTGGCGCCAAAGAAGACGGCCTGCTCCAGCTTGCTCTTGGCCGTCACAGCGGGGGCCTGGTCGCTGGCAAACTTGTCAATGTCGGACGTGACGAGGCGGATGACGCCGGCGCCGCGGACGAGAAGTATGGCGGCCGGGTTCTTGGCCTTTTGTCGGCGGCTGCGCGCGTCGGTCGAGACCGAGGGCGTCTCCTCGAAGCCGGAGCCCAGGATCTCGTGGACCTGGTCCTCGCGGAAGTCCACCACGTCCTCGAAGGAAGGAGGCACCATGTGATTGTCCGACTGAAGCTGCGACTCGGGGGACTCGGGCGGCACGGCCACGGACGCGACAATGGCGGCGCGGTCAAAGACGATGAAGGCCACGAGGGCAGGTCGGGGTAGGTAGATGCGGGGCCTTGTGGTCTGGGAGACGTCGGATCGCGTGGTGGGTGTTGTGTAGGATGTGATGGGGCGGACCATGCCGGTGTGGCAGCTGTCCGGGGTGAGGATGACCTCGACGAGGGCGTAGCGCGAGGTGCTCTTGCGCGTCAGGGAGACGAGGGCGACGAGGTGCTGGACGGCGGGGTCGTCGGTGGCCATGGCCTCGCTGAGCCTGCTAAGCTCAAGGTACTTAGCCTCGAGGCCCTTGGGGACGAATGTGATGTCGAGGGCCTCGAAGGACTCGGCGGGGAAGTCGTGGCTCTTGGGGTCGGTCTCGTGGAGGGCCGAGACGATGTCGTCGCGCATGTCGAACTCGCCGAGAGACTCGTTGTGGCCACCGCGGTGGATCTTCCAGGCCTGGAACCTCCCCTTGCTGCCGAGGGCAACAATGTTCTTCTCGCCGATGCGGGACGAGCGGTCGGCGCGCACGGCAGCAATGTCGCCACGCAGCGACAGATGCGAAAAGGCATGGCGGATGCTGCCAAGGAAGCCGCTGGTGGTGGCGGGCAGGCCGGAGCGCAGAAACTGGACCGAGATGGCGGGTCGGCCGTGGTTGTCGCGCACGTTGAGGTAGGCGAGACGGCCGGTGTTGAAGGTCAAGACGAAACCAGCCGACTCAGCATTAATGATGTCGACGACCTTTTCGCCAGAAGTCATTCCCGGGACCGTGTACTCGACGCCGGAGCGGTCCTTCTTGATGAAGGCGAATGTGGCGGCGCTCGATATCGACTCCCAGTAGACGACGCGTCCCGTGCCGGCCATGACGACGACCAGGCCGGGCTCGGTCGAGGCGGCCGACGGGGAAACGAGACATCCGACGGGCAGGGGGTCTGTGGGCTTGGATGCGGGCGGCAGGGCAAAAGTAAAGGTCTCGGGGGAGGGCGAGGTCGATGTGTAGGGCCAGACGATGGCGTGGGTCGAGGTCAGGGCCAATGCGTAACCGAACGAGGAAGAGACTCGGCCATGTTGGTTTGCTGCGTACTATGTCAGCATGTACAGAAACGGGAGACACACATACATATATGTATGCTACTAGTAATAGATGATGAGAGCTGCGATGGTTGACTTACCTGACCAGTCGGAGCGTATCCTGTCAGGCAGAGCAGGCAGCTTGCTGACGGTGTAGGCATTGGTGCTTGTCTAGAATTGACGGTCAGCATTAATTCATTGGTAGGTGGGACAGAAGCGCCACGCGTGACGGATGAATGGGCAAAAAACATGAGAAAGAGGTGAGTTGGAGAAAGCGTACCAGGACAAGGCTCCCATCGCCCTTGTTTGCGGCCCGATCACCATGCTTGGTCTTTTTGGCGCGGACATTGAGGTCGCGACGAGCTGCGGGCTGCTGTTGTTGCTGCTGCTGCTGCTGCTGGTTTTCGACATCGCTGCCTTTCCGAAAGTCAAACGAGTAGGACTTGTCGGCCTTGACCTCGATGGAGTCGTTGTGCGAGTGGCCGCGCTGCTGCGGCGGCGGCTGCGGCGGCTGCTGTTGTTCCTGGACAGGCAGCTGCTCGGGGTTGACGAAGGTCTGCTCAGTCAGAGGAACACGCTGACGCTTGGCCTTGGGCTGCTGGGTGACATTCTCGTTGCTGAGGGGCCGCTGACGACGTCTTGAGCGTGTGGCTGTGGCAGGGCCGCCGGTGTTGGCACGCGAAGGGGAAAACATTTTCGCCGCTGGCTCAACTCGGTGAGTCTTGCCGTCGTCGATGGGCGGTCGCGGCAGGCGGTCGGTCGGTCGGTCGCCAGAAGGCGTGAAGGCGTCGATGCGTCAAGGAGGAGCTGGGGCGATGGCGGATCAGATGGTCGCTAGTGATGGCGGTGATGTGATGGGATTAAAATCTGGTCATGGGCATCTCGGGGCGCGGCAGGGTTCGGATGCGCCGCCTCGCACACAGGGATGGGGAGATGGCGGGTTTGTTTGTTGTGTTGATTGAATGTTGTTTGAATGGCAAAAGGGCATGCAGCTTTTTCTGCCCAAGGCCAAGGAGGAGCATCAAAAAACGAGGTACGGCATTGGCCAGTACAGGGTACGTATCTTTTTTGTTTTTTTCTCTGCCGATGAGCTGGCATTGCAGATGCTGGCTGCTAGATCCGTACTAGAGGCGCTATATTACAGGTGCCGAGTACTAGCTGGAGTGCTGTAGCTATCGTCTACAGTGGATGTGTGCCCTGTAGTCTGAGATGACCTAGGTGATGACGCCCCTATGCACTGGCACTTTACTATGCCAATGGATGCCTATGACGCCCACATAGGGACAACAGGCACCTATTGAAGTGCTAATTGAAGTATAGCTGTGCTGACATAATGTTTTGCTCTATGGATATGCACTTGTAGCTGAGTGCTGCACGAACAGCACAGCATCTGCAGTCAACAGAACCCTGCATGCACAAATGATCCACAAAAACACGCGGGACCTGACCTGGACAATAGCAGGAGAAGCTGTCGTGTCACGGTGAGAGAGTCACTGAATGACAGTAGTACCCGTATATCAATGTGTTGCGTTGGATATTGACATGTATGCATCTGAATACATGCATGGGCAGTACTCTGTATTATTAGTTGATACAGGGTATCAGGTCTAGCAGATGCCTCTTCAATTGGCCGTGTACGGAGTACGCGTATGGATTATTACTCATCATGGCCCCCAGGGTCAAAGCCCAAAGCCCAATGTCCAATGTCCAGTCCCCTGCTCTGCTCTGCTCGCCTTGGCCGGCCGTTCGTGGATTTACGTCGTAATACGTCGTATGTACTAGCATCCAGGTACCGCCGAGAGAGCGAGTCCGCCGGTCGGTCCCCTACTACGGGTCCCCTCCTACGGGTCTCCCTCCTACTACGGAGCTCTTGTGCTCCGTACGGGGCAGAAATGCATCCAACGTACGACCAGGACTCGGTCCATCCCAAGACTCCGTGCTACGGGCGCGTAATATCCGCAGCCGCTCACACTCTTGCAGTAAAGGCTCGCAAAAACTCGCAATTCCTTACGTATTGCCTCCGAGATAGTCTCCGTCCCAACAAGGTAAAGATGACCCTGTCGCCATGTACTCTCGACTCCATTCATGCCTCTTCGCGTCTCCTCCCAGTGGCAAATCCCACCGACGCGAGTACTCGTCATCATCGTACCGAGTACTAGGTCCCTCTTGTTGGTCCCCTCCCTCGTCCCCTCGTCCCCTTGCCCTTGTTGCCCTTGACCGCGCCTCCGGCGGATCTCATGCTTAAAATTCCCAACCCGCACTGCCCGCCTAGCCTTGCCCCAGCCGCGCCGCACTAGATCCGATCCTCGGACCAACCCAGGCACCACTACGTACTTTGTGCTACGCGTGGGAGATATTTCTTTGCGGCAGTCGGCCGGTCCCTGATCCCTGATTATCTATTCCATCTTATCTATCTCCCCCCGCCACCAACCCTCCGCCCGTACCTTCCTCCCTCACGTCTTTTTTTGTTTTCTTTCTTAATAAGAATCCCTCCATTCCCATCCCTCCTTCCCATTCCCAAAAGGGCTTGTGTCGGCTATCCTCGCACGTGTATCCGTACACTCACACACGTGCACACACAAAACCATAAAAGTGGTGGTTCATTACTCGGATCCTTTCCGCCCACCACCCCTCCTTCTCTTCATCTCATTTCCGACTTCAAACTGCCCTCCTCTCCCCCCACCTATTGGGACTTGTCGACATAGTACGATATTGACAAACTCGTACGAGACGGATCCCACCTCCCCCTCCAAGTGCGACGTGTAGACGACCACCGCGCGCGAGCCCTCATACAAACTGGCAAGCCGTCCCTGGCGACATGCCAACATCCCGAACCTTGCTGCTGCTGGGGCACAACACCACACCTTGGACGCACGCAACATGAAGAAGACGACAAGCATGTCGATGACAACAATGTCCACCACCACCACCACAAAAACAACGGCCCTGGCTGCCAGGCGCCACCTCTCCACCGCCATCACCATCACCGACCCGCTGGTCAAGTACCAGACGGCCGTGGCCTCGGGCCTGTACGCCCCGGACCAGAGCCAGCACCGTCTGGCGCGCCACCTGCGCAAGATCTACATGCGCATCAAGGACTACTCGCCGCAGTATGCCTACCGCGAGAAGCTCGAGCAGGTGGCCCGCCTGACGGAGCGGCGCCATCACCCAGCAGCCGCTGGGGGCCGACACAGGCGCGACCGTGGCGCTGATGACGTCGAGGGCGACGGGAGGGGCATCCTCGCCCGCTCCACCCACGCCATCTGGCGCAACCCGCTGTTCCGCCACCTGCTGACGACCCCGGAGGACCGCGAGACGATGGCTTTGACCCGCGTGATTAGCAGCCACGAGACCGCCATTGAGATTGACTCGCCCCGCGGCCTGTTCCTCTCGGGCGAGGTTGGCACCGGCAAGTCCATGCTGCTCGACCTGCTGGCCGACGGGCTGCCCACCGGCCGCAAGCGCCGCTGGCACTTTAATACGTTTATGCTCTACACGCTCTCCCAGCTCGAGGGGTACCGCAAGAGTGTGTCGGGAAGCAGCGGCAGCGCCACGGCCCCGCCTTCGGAGCACTCCCTGCTCTGGATGGCCAAGAAGCTCGTCGACGAGTCGCCCATTCTCTTCCTCGACGAGTTCCAGCTGCCCGACCGCGCCGCCTCTAAGATTCTCAGCCACCTCTTCATATCCTTCTTCCAGCTCGGCGGTGTGCTTGTCGCCTCGTCGAACCGCATGCCCGAGGAGCTCGAGAAGGCCACGGGCGCACACTATGCGCCGCCGCCGACGTCGAGCCCCGGGCTGATGGGCAAAGTCTTTGACGCCGTCTCCCGGCCCCGCGGCGCCCTCTACGGCCAGAGCAGCGACTTTGCCATCTTCCTGCGCGTTCTCAAGGCCCGCTGTGACTTTTGGCAGATGGAGGGCGCCCAGGACTGGAGGCGCCGCGAGGAGGCCGATATGCCAGACAGTGTCACTTCCACCACAGACAAAGCCGTGTCAGGAGACAATACAACGGCGACGGCAGCAGCAGCAGGGACCGCCGAGGACGGTGTGGTCCGCCGTAAACGCCCCCGCAACTTCTTCCTGCTCGATGACAACGAGGCCGAGTGGAACAACCGGGTGCGGCACGCCGTGTCGTGGACGCAGCCGGGCCCCGTGCCATGGGAGCCGTCGTCGTTCGTCGTGTACGGCCGCACAGTTCGCAGCCCGTGGTACCACAACGGCTCTGTCTTCTGGATCTTCAAGGATCTGGTCGACTCCTTCGGCCCAGCCGACTACATCACCATGGCTTCGACGTACCACACCTTCATCATCGACGAGGTGCCCGTCCTGACCATCATGCAGAAGAATGAGGCTCGCCGCTTCATCACCCTGCTGGACGCGCTGTACGAGGCACGCTGCAAGCTCGTCATCCGCGCCGAGAACCCGCCCGACGACCTCTTTTTCCCCGAGAGGCCAAAGCCTGCAGCAGCCGAGCACGCAGCAGAGGCCGGCGAGGACGACGCAACCTACTCCGAGACCATTGCCGAGGTCTACCAGGACCAGGCGTCGCCCTTCCGCCCCAACGTGTCCTATTACGACACACCCTCGTCCACGTCGCAGTACGACCCGGACCAGGACTCGGACTTTGGCCTGCAGCGCAGCAGCCACCCGGTCGACTTTAGCAACACGGGCGCCTTCACGGGCGAGGACGAGCGCTTCGCCTACAAGCGTGCCACCTCGCGCCTCTGGGAGCTGTGCGGCATGCAGTGGCACGCCCGTGCCGGCAACTGGTGGCAGCCGCTGCCCCTCGAAGCCAGGCACTGGGAGGGCGGCCGGCCCAGCCAGCCCCTCACCGGCATCGTCGAGGGCTTCCCCGAGCGCACCTCGGGAGAGGGCATGGGCAAGAGCATCGACATTGACGAGCTGGCTGGTCTGTCCAAGTGGAAGATTGAGGAGCTCAAGAGGGATGATGGCCAGCAACCTCACTACCAGTACTAGACACTGACATCGTCACCTGTCACTACACCATTTACATTACCATCTGATGTTCTTTTGCATCGCATACCATCTACACTATTTACATCATATCATTTCCCGACATACACACTAGATACACTACGCATTTACATTAGTACATTACCATGAATGAAAGAGAACAAAGAAGAGAGTACGACGCAGAAGAAGCACACTGTATATAGAAATTTCATTTGCACAATGCACGCTTTATCCTCAACGCCATGCCACGCTCCATAGTAGAGAAGCGAGACCAATGAACAGCAATATGTAAGCACCGGAGAGCATAAGAAACCGTAGAGAGAAAAAGACTCCCGTGTCCCCTACAAACTAGTCACGCCCGGCGTCCAACCCTCCCCTATCCTCCTCACATCATCCCCAAACTTCTTACTAGTAATCATCTTGCCGCCCCCACCCCCCAACGGCGCATGCTCATCCGGATCGTAGAACGGGTTCTGCAGCAGCCGGACATAGGCCGCCTGCATAGCCCTAAAGACGGGCTTGAGATCCGCATCGCGCAGTCCCGGGCGAGCACCCGCTGCACCGGCACCACCCGCTCCACCAGCGCCCCCTCCAGCACCAGCACCAGCAGAACCAGCAGCGGCAGCGCCGCCGCCAGCTCCAGCACCGCCGCCAGGCGAAAAGGCCGCGGCAGCAGCCCTCCTCCCGCGCATGTCGACCACGCAGACGAGCCGCACGCCCGTGTTGGTCTCGAACCCGTAGGCGGCCAGCCGGTCGTCCACGGCGTGCAAAAGGCCCATGTCGCCGGACAGACCGGTGCCCGCGGCGGCGTTGTGCCGCGACCGCAGGTCAAACACGTCAATGGTCGAGGAGAGGAGCAGCGAGAACTCAAGGGGTGTGCGGATCGGGGCGAACGAGTTGGTCGACGGGTCGTACGAGGGGAACATGGACATGTGGAGGGGGTTGTTCTGCGCTCAGGTTAGCTGGACTGCTGCTGCTGCTGCTGCTGCTGCCTCATGACAAAAAGAGAGCGAGAGAGAGAGAGGACTCACGTTGCGCCCGATGACGCCTAGACAGGCAATGGATGGTATGGCCGTCGTCATGGTGAGCGGTTGTGGGTGTGTCGGTGTGGTTGTAGGAGGGGAGGGGGGGAGCTGTTTGGTTGATTCAGGGACGTGTGCAGTGCGCAGCTGTGGTGAGCTAAAATGTGCCCCGCCAAACGGCCACGCCAACGCCAACTACTACACCTGCATACACAATGAGCCACCAAACATATATGTACACAGTAAGAGCACTACGTTGTAGATTGAGACATTGATGGAGAATTATTTTGAGTATAGTGTTCATCAGGCATTATGGATATAAGTACATCGTCAGTCCTCCTCATCAGCAATCCCATTCGTCTCCTCCAACGCCCTGAGGACCTCCTCAATCTCCGCCGGATCAGTGATAGCCCATACACCACCGCCCTTGACGAGATCCTTGCCCCTCATGCCAACCTCCTTGCCCACGAGGTTGCGCCCGACCTTTCCGGGCCCTATGCCGACCCAGCGCCGCACCCTCTCCTCCTGGTCCAGGTAGCGGATGCTGTCCCACCAGCGGACCGTCTCGAGGCAGCTCCTGGACACGAGCGTCTTGAGCTCCTCGGCGCTGCCAAACGGCCTGGCCGTGACGTTGCTCACGCAGGGTACCAGGCCCGGGAAGGTGACCATCTCACCTCCTGAACCGCCGGACTCGCCGCCGTGGTCGAGCAGATCCCGCACGACCGACACGGCGGGGCGCATGATGGGGCTGTGGAACGGACTGTCGCTGTGCAGCCGGACGGCGCGGGGGTCATGGCCGAGGAACTGGCGCACGTGCGTGACGAGGGTGCGGATGCGGTCGATGCACCCGCTCAGCACGATCTGGTTCTTGCTGTTGACGTTGGCGATGAGGACCTGCTGGATGGGCGGCAGCTCCTCCGTCCCGTCGCGCCCGCCGCGGGACCGGCCGACAAAGTCCTCAATGGCCCGGATCAGGTCCTGCAGGTACGCGGGCTCCGTGACGATGGCCACCATGCCGTATTCGCCGCCGTAGTCGTCGACGGCTTGCCTCGTCGCCTCCGACATGGCCTCGGCCCGGCGCTGCACCAGGTGCAGCGCGTCCCGGAACGTCATGTACCCGCCCGACACAAGCGACGCGAACTCGCCCAGCGAGTGGCCCAGCGTGAAGTCAAAGTGCTCCGCCACGCGGAACCCGAAGCCCCGCTCCAGCACCCGCAGGATCAGGATCGACGTCGCCATGATGGCCGGCTGCGACCGCGTCGTCCGCGTCAGCTCCCGCGACGTGCCCCCCTGGATCACCGACGACAGCTTGTACCCCACCACCGAGTCGATCTCGTCCACTGTCTCGCGCGCTATCGACGGGAACGCCTCCAGCCACGGCGTGAGCATGCCCACTCGCTGAACGCCCTGGCCTGTTCACTGTCAGCATTAGGAACATATGGTTCCGGACGAGAGAGGCAAAGGAAAGAAGAAAGAGTCCATGTGTGGCCCGGGAGAGAACATACCAGGAAAGAAAATGGCCGTCTTCGGTCTCCTCATCATCTGTTGTGAATTCCATCTCTGCTGTATCCTCGCCGTTTGCCGTAAAGGTATTGAAAGTATTGGCGATATAGTCGTCGTCGGCTGCTGTCGTCCCTGTCCTCCGCTTACCCGAGCGCCCGAGCGCGTCGTCCGGGTCGCAATGCGATTCATCATGCCCATCTGTGGCGGCCGAGCGACTTGCTGAGAGCTGGGGCCGGCCGAGACAGAGGCCTCATGCTTTTCTCAATATCGAGGCCGGGGGGCGTGTGTGTGTATCTGGCGCTTGTGTGCGTGTGTGTTTGCGTGTGTCGATGAACAAGAACAGCGAATTGATGGGATGGGATGGTTGGTTGGTCTGGGGCAGAAGGGCGGAGTGACGTCTGCGGGGGTGAATCCACCGGATTGGAGCTTAGGGGCTGGGGAAGGTGTGGGAGGGTTCTGTTTCCCCACGGGCCACGGGCTACGGGCTACGGCAAAGTCGCAATAGCCGAGCACCAAACACCGGGAATAATAAGTCAGAACAAAGGAATCGAAAAGAATCGGCTCGTATTTTTTTTGTATTTAAATCGTTCAGTTTATTTTTGTAATATATGTTTTGCTAGCATCTCAACTCAACGCCTCCCTTGCTGACAGTCAGGTACTTGACGCCCTTGTACGGCTTGACGCCCTCGCCGAGGCCGCGGCTCTTCCGCGTGTCAATCAGGATGCTCTCCACCTTGAGCCCGCTGGCCAGCCAGCCCTTGACCGAGAAGCTGATGGATGCCGAGCTCGGCATTAGGATCTTATTCTGCTCCACCCTCTTGGCGTCACGCTCGCTGTCCTCGCCCTTGTCCTGATCGCCGCCGCTCTTGGTAGTAGTAGTTGCAGGGGCAGAGCCACCACCGCTCTGGTACGGCTCATTGTAGGAATAGTCGGTGCTGAGACCTAAGCCGTTGGCGTCGAGGTCTGCGCCGTCGTCGCTGCCACCACCACCAGTCAGGGGCCCGACCACGGTGGCCCGCAGGCCAAAGTAGCTCGTAGGACCCGACATTTCGCTCGCGGGCACGTGCCACTCGAGCACCTTTTCACCCGGGTTGAAGCTGGCGTCACCCTTGCTGGGCCGTATGTCGGACAGGTTGCGCACGTCGGCGGGCAGCGGGATGGAGACGGTCAGGTCCTCGAGCAGCGGCGAGGAAGGGGTCCCCAGGTGGTGCTGGCCGACGCCGCCACCCCCCAGGCCCCTGCCGCCAACGCCGCCACCACCACCACCCATGCCAGACGACGACGACGGGCCGCCCCGCACCTTGTTGGCCTGCAGGCGAACCTCGAACTCGGAGCCCGAGGGGCCGAGGCCCGTCTTGATCTCGATGTTGACGGGCAGCTTGAGGTTGTTGTTGGCGCTCACGTTGCCCGTCTTGCCGCCCGTGAAGGGCAGCAGGTCGACCTCGTAGCCGGCGAGGATGAAGCGGCCGTCGGGCGGGATGAAGCTCAGCTCGCCTGGGCGCTCGCGCCAGCGGTTCAGCCGCACGCACGGGTGGAAGACGGGCAGCTCCATGATGCTGCCTATGTTGTGCTTGCCCGAGGGGCTCGTCAGCGTCAGGGTGATGTCGGGCACGCCCGACACCTTGGAGTTGAAGGCGATGCTGCCGTTGGCAAAGGCGGCGAGGGGGCGGCCCGACGGCGCGAGCGTCACCGTCAGCGTCTCGACCACGTCGGCGTACATTTCGTTGGACGTGTGGCGCACGTTGCTTCGCCTCCAGGGCACGGCGGGCGCGCTGTTGGCCGAGAGGGACGAGTTGGCCAGAGCGGCTAGGTTCGGGTTCGACGGGGTTTTCCTGGTTACACAACACACTGTCAGTTGGTCCTTATTCCTCTCTCTCGGGATGCTTGTATATCGTATCATGTGTAGGGGAGGGCTTGGTTGGACCTACCCTGGTAGGTTGATGCTGCCGAGGAACTTGTTGACCCATCCCTCGACGACGACCACCTCGCGGAGCGCATTGGGCTCGGTGGTGTTGACGATACCGGCATCGCACATCTCGGTGAGCAGCTGGGCGACGACATCGTAGCTGTTCTCGATCTTGACGGCGAGGAGCGGCGGGCCGAGGAAGTCCTCGAG
Organism: Geosmithia putterillii; assembly: GCA_900188575.1. Lineage (NCBI taxonomy): Eukaryota > Fungi > Ascomycota > Sordariomycetes > Hypocreales > Bionectriaceae > Geosmithia > Geosmithia putterillii. The sequence goes on along the minus strand of FYEU01000301.1, from coordinate 1,881,161 downwards.
GGTATCGACGACGCGGTGGAGGAACTCGAGGACGAGGAGGGGCTCAATCTCGTTGGACGAGCTGGCGAGCAGCAGGAGGTTGGCGTGGGCCAGGCTGAAGACGAGGGTCGGCGGGTTCGTGTTGGGCAGGTGGATGAGGCTCGGGCGCGGGGCCGGGTGCTCGAGGTAGAGGGGCAGCAGCTGCGATGCCTCTAACGGGCGGCCGGTATATGTGTGGGAGAGGATGGGATTGCTTTGAAACACGTCAGTTAGAGCCACAGGCCATCAGGAGGAGCAGAAGAAAGAGGCAAGATTGGGAGAAAAGAGAGCAGACGTACCGCGCATCATCATAGATGTGCAGCGCCTCGATAACGCCATTCATGGTGCTGCGCGGGAGAAGCGCCCTGGGATACGGGCGGAGCCTTGCAAGAGGTTCATCCCACCAAAAGAAGATGCGTCGTCGAGCTCCAATGACGAAAGAGAGCTGTGCGCAGTCAGTTCGTGGCGTGTCCGTCGGGTGACTAAGCCAGATCCACCAATCATGTTCACAGTGCAACTGGCCATGCATGCTCTCATCCTGACATCTCGCCATGCACACACACGTGCACTCACTCACTCACTCACTCATCACAACTCATCCATCTCTTTTGGTGTGTTCGGAATCGAAAATGGGCGCCGACAAGATCCCCTCCCTCCAGTCGCTGGAGCAGCCTGAAAAGTTCCAGGATGTCCTCCGCCGGGACCGCGCCGACGACTGCCTAGGCTGCAAGATTGTCGGCAAGTCACTGTCCGCCCCTGTCGGATCATAACGATACCTGTATGAGCCGTGCTAACCTTCTATGGCTGTGTGTACAGGCAGCGGCGTCTTCCTCGGTCTGTCGGCCTACGGCTACTTCTCGGGCATGTCGCAGCTCGAGAAGCAGCGGGCCAAGATCCTGCAGAGCGGCTCCATGTTCGGCATGAGGAGCCGCAAGGCTGGCGTGACGGGCATCTCGCTGGTGCTCATGGTCATGGGCATATGGCGGGCAGCCAAATGATGAGCAGGCCGGGCGGCTAAGAGAGAGGAACGATTCCTTCTTTATCCTGTATTCTTCTGTATCGATATGTACGATTACGTGTACGAGCATCTTGGGGTTATTTGCATGGCTCCTGTACAATATGATTTCTAGCCGACCATGAGATCTCATTCTTCCCTATAATGACAGGCTAAAACTGTATTACAAGAGACTACATCTCAATGGGAGAATCATTTTGGAAAGTGCTACTTTGCACGACTAAAGCACTCATAAGTACCACGCAGCAATACCGTCCTATTGTACGGAGTACTACTTCGTTAATAGTCGTAAATCACATCACTCGGCATCAGACACCGGCGTGGCCGGGCAGGCCCATACCTAACGGAGAGTCCCCACCAAACCGTGACTCACGAGCCACAAGGAATTCTTCATAACCCACATCTCGTCTCTGTTTTGATATCAAGCGCAAAAGCAATTTGGCGCAGTGGAAGCGCGCCGGGCTCATAACCCGGAGGTCCTACGATCGAAACGTAGAATTGCTAAGCTTGTGTTTTTTTTTTTTCCTTCTTTTTTTTTCTGCTCCACGCAGTTTGATACTCTTTTTGCTTGGGTTTATATTGAAGAGGCAGACCACCACGAGAGATTCCGTTCCTCCAATCCCGTCACGTGTGCATGTTTGCCCACCAACAGTCTATTGTACTTATGAAGGCGTAATCCCATCTTGTGAGCATTCGATAGCAGCATTTATGAGGTAAGTATTCACTCGTGATGTCTGTGTACCTGAAAAGAACCCAGTCCGTTTTCTGTGAACATCCCGCCAACCGGCCACTGCGCGACAGATGCCATCGAAGAGTACTACCCGGCACACGGTTATGGGCCGAGAGCAGTCTCGAATTGTGACTCTTATTTTTCTATTCCAATTGGCAGTAACTTCTCTACCGGTAGTGCTGTAACATTTATCATTCGAGATATAAATGATATGAATTTCGTGGTAGATGCTCACGCGTAATGTTACTAGACGTAGTCGCAGTGTTTGAGTGTTGCAGCCACTAACGAAACCTGCCGGCGCTGTCTTGTCCCCACCTAAAAGTTGCCAAACCTCGACTTCACTTGAGTTTTTCAGTCTCGATCCAAGTACCAGACATTCATTGTTCATCCATGACAACCACAACGACATTTGATCTCAATTCCACGTATAACTATAAGCAACCTAGGCGACAAAAAACCAGCCTAGATCTCGCACAACCACCCAACCGGGTTCCCCAGCCAGGGAAGACCCCCCAACACCAACACCAACCATGCCCATCACAATCCTCAGCCCTTCGGCAGCGGTGCCGCAACACGCACAACCGACTGCCTCATCGCCCGGGTCAGACGTAGACATGGACTCGGACTCGGACTCGAGCGAGGGTGGCGCAGGCGTCGACCTGGGATCGTGGAGGCGCTCCGGTGGTGACGACGGGCTGGCAGACGAGATTCTCACTCCCGGAGCGGTCATAACCTCTAACCCACAATGGATGCGGTAAGTCACAGACTCCTCTCTCTTTCTCTGTTTATACCCTCTCTCTCTCTTTCTCTCCGAACGAAACAATGTAACGTACCGTACTGATGCATCCCCAGCGGCCACGGAACCTACGTCCCAACGGGCTCATCATCCATCACTTCTTCCTTGGCCGGCACCCTGACCAAGACCAACAAGCTGCTGTCGGTCCGTCCCCTGCGCGCCCGGTACACCCCGGAGATCGGCGACCTGGTCATCGGCCGCGTGGTCGAGGTGCAGGGCAAGCGGTGGCGCGTGGACGTGGCAGCCTCGCAGCTGGCCATGCTGCAGATCTCGGCCATCAACCTGCCGGGCGGCATCCTGCGCAAGCGCACCGAGACGGACGAGCTGCAGATCCGCAGCTTCTTCTCCGAGGGTGACCTGGTCGTCGCCGAGGTGCAGCAGCTGCACCAGGATGGCGCCGCCAGCCTGCACACGCGCAGCCTGCGCTACGGCAAGCTGCGCAACGGGCTCTTCGTCAGCGCCAACGGCGCGGCCGGCGGCGGCGGCGGTAGCGGCGTCGTCCGCGCCAAGAGGCAGGTCTGGACCATCGAGGCCCCCGCCAACGGCGCCTCCGCCATCGACGTCATCCTCGGCGTCAACGGGTACATCTGGATCTCCAGGCACGTCGAGACCAGCGCCGCCGCGGACGCCGGCGTCGGTCCCAGCGCGGCTGCTGTCGGTGTCAACAAGATGGAGGAGAGCATCAGTGCGAGCGTCTACTCGAGCCAGAACGACGACATCGATACGGCCACCATGAGGGAGATTGCCCGTCTCAGGAGCGTCATCCTTGCGCTCGTGTACAATGGTCTCCGTGTCGATGAGGACATGGTCACCCGGGCGTATCACGAGGCTGTCGATATGGCGAGGGAGACGGCGGAGGATGACTTGTATCTTGGAGGTGAGAGGGGAAAGAGGCTGGCTGCCTTGTTGACCAACTAGGGCGGCCGACTGCGCTATGCCCATCTTTAAATAATACACATCTTTACTTGATCCATCTTTACTTGGTCACACTGATTGCGTAAGTTGAACTGGTATTCTTCCATGTGCTAAACGTACAAACGGCGTGCTGTTGATTGCAGCACGCCAATCCACCCTCCATCTGTCAAGGTATCATTTTGGTTTGCATCCTCCACTCTTCCGCCGTTCATTTTCTGGCCCTTCATCCGTGGTTGTTGGCCTTGCTACTTGCCCATCTTCCATCCGCGGTCCCTCTTCCGTCATCGGCGGTTGTAACCGTCCCCTGGTTGCAAAAGCAAAAAGCAGAACAACATTGAAAGAGCAGACAGAGGTACAGACAGGGAAATCGCAAACGTAAACGGAACTAAAAGTGACTGAACCCAAGACAAACTCTCACTTCCCATCACTACTTCTTGTAAAATACATTAGACAGATTCGACGAAGACGACCTCAGCCCGGCAAACCAGACGGCTAGGAGGACAGTCACCCACCTGACGACGGCGCCCTTGTTCCCCTCCCCGCCCAGCCGGAGGACGAAGCCGATCCAGTAGCGGAAGCCCTTGACGACGTTGCCGGTGCGGTCAAAGTCGACGGAGCCGGCGTTCATGGACTGGAACCGGTCGAGCTCCTTGGGCAGGTAGGGCATGTAGCGCACGCGCAGGAGGGAGTCGGCCCAGGCGGGGGAGCGGGCGACGGTGCGCTGGTGGCTGAAGGCGCGGAACGAGTAGAAGCCGTGGTAGGTGCCGTTGCCGGACTGGCCGACGCCGCCAAAGGGTGCGCACGGGACCGACGAGTGCATGAAGGAGTCGTTGACGGTGGCGCCACCCGAGGTGACGGAGTCGATGACTGCAAGAGTACGATTAGCATTTCCTCTTTACTCTGTCTCTATCATCACTCAATTATATTGTTTCCTCTTCTTCGCTCATATTTCATCTCCTGCTTTGGTTGGTTGGATGCCAGCAAACTCACCCTTCTGACACAGCGCCTCCTCTCCAAAGGCAAACAGGGAGAGGGGCGTGGGATCGACCTCGTTGGCAATGTCAATGGCCCTGTCGAGGCTGTCGTAGGGGACGATGGACCAGACGGGGCCGAAGCTCTCCTGGGTGATCATGCTGTCGTCGAGGTCCTCGGTGAGGACGACGGTGGGCTCGATGAAGAGGTCGTCGGCGTCGGTGTCGCCGCCCATAACGATCTTGCCGTTTGTGTTGTCGACCATGGCCTTGATGCGGTCGAAGCCCGACTTGTTGATGATGCGGCAGTAGTCGGGGCTCTTCTTGGCGCCGTCGGGCATGAAGGTGCGGTACTGCTTGTTGAGCTCGCCGATGAACTTGCCGACGAGGGCGCGGTCGACGAGGGCGTAGTTGTGGGAGATGCAGACCTGGCCGCCGTTGAGGCACTTGCCCCAGAGCAGGCGGCGGGCGGCGAGGGCGACGTCGGCGCCCTTGGTGATGAAGGCCGGGTTGAGCCCGCCGAGCTCGAGCAGCGTCGGGGTGAGCGTCTCTGCGGCCTTCTTGGCGACGATGCGCCCCACGCCGCGCCCGCCCGTGAAGGCGATCTTGTCCCACTTGAGGTCGAGCAGGGCCTGGCTGACGGGCAGGTCGCCGTTGACGCAGACGTAGCAGTCCGGGTCGAGGCGCTCGAGGACCTGGCGCATGGCCATGGCGGAGTGGGGCCCGGCCTCGGACGGCTTGACGACGACGGTGTTGCCGGCGGCCAGAGCGCCCACGAGCGGCATCAGCGTCAGCTGGTAGGGGTAGTTGAAGGCGCCGATGACGAGGACGGTGCCGAGCGGCTCGGACCGCACGCGGTGCCGCATCGGCCAGAAGGTCATGGGCAGGCCCACGACGGGCTGGTCCTTGGCCCACTTCTCCAGGTTGCTGATCATGTTCAGGCACTCGCCCTTGACCCACGACGTCTCGGTCAGGACCGTCTCGTGCGGCGCCTTGCGGAAGTCCTTCTCGGCCGCATGCACCAGCAGCGGCTCCAGGTCCGACACAGCCCAGTACAGCTTGCGCAGCTGCTGCAGCCGGAAGGAGATGTCCTTGGTGCGGCCTGCCCGGAAGGTCGCCCGCAGCTTGGCGTGCACCGGCTCAATGTCGGCCACGGCCGTCGGCTGGAACGGCGGCAGCAGGAAGCTGTCCTTGGAGGTTGTGGAGGTCATGGCGTTGGGGAGAATACTCTAGTAGTCAGACTCTCTGGTTCTCGGCTCTGGTTCTCTGTCAAGCGTGTGGATCGTGAAAAGACCTCAAAGAAGACTTCCCCGAAAGATCAGTCAAAAGCGCTGGTCTGTGGCGAGGGAGAAGCAAAGAGGATAAAGGAGGGAGAGAGAGAGAGAGAGAGTGTGTGCAAGAGCAATGCTTAAGAGAGAGAGAGAGAGACGAGTTACGTACCGATGTTATCATAGCCGTGGCCCGTTAGTGCTAAATGGAAATGGACGGTTTTCCCCAGAGCAACAGCCCGCCCGCCAGCCAAGAGCAGATTAGCAGCAGATTGGCATTATCATAGCAGATGGCTTGCAGGCTTTGGCTTGCAGGCTTGCAGCTCGGCACACACACACTGACGGGCATTGGGGCATTCTCTCCGCAACTCCAAGGGCGGGTGTGCCCCCTAAACCATAGCTGGCTATAGCTGGCTATAGCCTATTGTCTAGCGGCACTGGTGCTCCATGTCCCCTATGGATGGATGGCCTGGACCGAGTCTTTTGGCGGGCCCTTAGTGGCCTGATGGTCGATGGCCGTCCCCAAGGGTTCATTCTGGCTGCACTTGACTTGCCGGCCTCGCAAGGTCTGACGCACTAGCACTGCACACTCGGCCAAGGGTTGATACCAACGGGCAGCTGTATTCCGTATTCCGTATTGTTAATGGCCGTGAATACTTGGTGCATCTACTAGCTAGCATCTACTTTGTACTAGCATCCGCGATCCAAGGCGGGGAAGCCCTGGAAGCTAAGATGGGCGCCTCGGTTCACAGAACAGCTCTACTACCGTGCTCCCTGGCAATACTTGTCCGACTCCATAATGATGCGTCTATTGTTGATCGCCAATACGAGTACGTCTATGCGAGTCCGAGTACCTGGTCCCCATTGTTTACCAATGCCAAGCCGAGGTCCCTTGTGATGGCTAAGTAATGGCCAACATGGCGAGCACAAGACGTTGTATCAAGTAATGGGGCCGATACTACTCTGTGTGCTCTGTCTGTGCTCTGTACGGAGTACTCTGTAATACCACATGGCTCTGTTGGGTATTATGTCTCCGAGACTCCATTGCGTCCCACGGTCCTTACGAGTCTGTACTTTGTCAGGTACCATTTCTTGTGTGAGGACCCATTCATGCGTCCATATCTCGTACTCGTATCTTCAGACTGGAGGATTATACCTACTAGTAATAGTAGGTACTTATACCTGTACTTATACCTGTACCGTCCCGTCTCCAGGACAAGATCATCACCACACTGAAACCTCAGTCGCCCACACCGGCAAAGATGGCAAGACACATGCACGGCAGAGCAGCTGGGTCTCGAACTCGGCCCCTCCTCAGACCTCCTGTGTTATACATGACGACTCTTTTATTTGTATATAAACCCTTTAAAAACACTCCTCCTTCTACTGTACAGCTTGAGGGCTTTTTTTTCTTTTCGCCCTCCAATGATGGATGATAGATGGTACATATAAATGTGAGACAAGAATACAATGGGGGGTCAGACTGTCGGTCAACCCAACCCGGCACAGACTGGACCTAGCCTAGGTAGATGACGGATCAAGCCCTGACCTTGGACCGAGCATTCGACTTGGCCGGCGCGGCGACAGCCTGCTGCTGCTGCTGCGCCAGCGCGGCCGCCTTGTCCTGGTCCTCCCTCATCCGCTGCAGGAGGTACCCCTCGATGGCCTGCTTTCCGTCGACGACCTGGTCGGCCTGCGTGCGCTGCACCTCGGCGAGGACGAGGCGCTCGCGGCTCTCGTCGAGGAACCGGCGGCGCTCCTCGGTCATGAGCCACTCCTTGGGGAACCGGGCCTTGGTCTGCGGCGGGCAGTGCCTCGTGTCGAGGGGCACGTCGGCAAAGGTGTCCTTGGGATCCTTGGCCGACGCAATCAGCCGGTTGACCACGTCGGCCAGGTGGCGCTTGTTCTGCGCCGCGTGCTCGAAACCCTCGAAGCTCATCTTGACCAGCTCCGTGTTGGCGTCGTACCGCGTGCCCGCCAGCTTCTTGAGCTTGGACGCCTGCACCGCCGTCAGGCCCAGGTCGTCGGGCGCGAACTGCACCACCACCTTGCTCTCGGCCGGGTGCGCGTCGCCAAAGTAGGTCGTGTATCGCCATCGGAGAACCTGCTTGCTCGTGGGGGGTTCGAACGGTTTGGCGAGTTCTGCGCAATGCACAACTCTGGTCAGCTTTCTTCGTCTTTTCTTTCCTTCTTGCTTTCTTTCTTGCTCCTTCCCTAGATTATTCCGGGAGTTGTTCCCTAGGTCATCCAAGAACAACTCCCGGATGAAATGGGGCAATAGTAGTGTAGAGCCCAGGGGCCAAGGGGGTCACTCACTAGACAGCAACGGCAGCTCGTAGACCGCCCTCCTGGCATACTGCCTCATCTCCTTGAGCTCCTCGAGCTTGGCGTGCGCCATCTCCGTCATGTCGTCCTCGTCAAAGTCCTCCACCTCCTCGCAATCCATCTCCGGGTCGTCCTCGTCGTGCCACCACGAGTTCTTGTCCACCTTTGTCTCGTCCACCTGCGCCACCCACCGCTCAAACTCCCTCTCCGCCCGGGGCGTCGCGGGGCCCTTCTCCGCGTGCCGCGACACGTACTGGTCAAAGTCGCGGTACCCGTGCTCCTTGGCCGTGATGTCCAGGATCTCGAGGTTCTTGAACTCGGCCGCCGCGTCCGAAAGGGTCATGATGCCCGAGGCGTCATCCCCTGCTGCCGCTGACGCTGCCTCCTTGCTGCTGCTGCTGGTGTCCGTGCTCTTTCCCTTGTTCTCCTCCCATCTCGATGTCGTGGTGGTGAATTGCCGACGGGCAAGAGACCTGGCAGCAGCGACACGGTGCATCCGAGTAGCTGTAGTCGTCGTGCCGGCACGGGGGGCGGCCTGTCGGCAGGCCAGGGCGCACAGGCGCACAGCAGCGCTCGATGTATTCGACGCCATTGGGGGCGGACGCGTGTGTGTCTCTGTGAATGGACACAGAAAACAAAAAAAGTCAATGGACAGAAGAAGATATGCCACTGCCCACTCGCGGGTCGGGTCGTGGGTTTGATGCAACGCGTGATCAAGCAAGTTGCTCTCCCGAATCTGTTCACCAGAAAATTTGGGCCCCAGGGTGAAGGGGTGTCCTGCTCCGTGCTATTTACCCGATATTCCACCGGCAAGGGACAGACCGTCCCAAATAAAAAAAGGTACAATCTTCTCGTACTCCCACGGACCCACATCCTCTTATACCACTGACCTTGGAGTCGAGATGCTCTCAACTCTCATCATGACAAAATCACCTTGACAATTTCTAAAGTCTTCTCTCTTGGCTTCAACTCTCTCTGATACCATTCCCGTTGACCTCATTTACCTCCTGGGTCACTCGTTCCTCCTGGTCTGCTCGGCATTATGCCCTCCCGCAACTGCCTCGTCACCGTTGGCGCAACAGTCGGCTTCAAGGACCTCACCTCCGCCGTCCTCGACCCCTCCTTCTGGTCCTACCTCTCCTCCCGCAACTTCACAGCCCTCCGCATCCAGTGCGGCCCGGACCTCGAGTGGGCCAGCCAGACGCTCTCCTCCCGCTCCGACCAGATCCCAAAGGGCATGTCCGTCCATGTCTTTGGTCTGAGCCGCAACCTCGTCAACGAGGAGATGGTCCTCTGCCAGGCCTCGTCCTCAAGTCGTCTTGGCCTCGTCATCTCTCACACTGGTATGTCTGTCCATAGAAAATGCCTCCGGCGGCCCCTGCCGGGGAGGCCTTCTCGCTACGCTCGCTAGTACTATACATGGTGATGTTCTTTCTGACCATCCAAGGCACCGGAACCATCCTCGACGCATGGAAGCGCGGTCTCCCCCTCATCGTCGTCCCCAACACTTCCCTCATGGACGACCACCAGTCCGAGCTGGCAGAGCATCTTTCCGCCGAGGGCTACGCCATACGAAGCGACACGCAGTATGTCTCCCCTCTACTACCTCTATTCCCTGTCTTACCTCCCTTACATTTCTTTCTTGTCTTCTCCTCTAACATGCCCAGACCCCAAAACCTCCAAGAAGCAATCCATAAGGCCGATCTGCTCCTGCAAGAGGACCAGACGCGTTGGCCACCCCACGACCCCAAGGTAGACTCCTCGACGCCGAGCATCTGGGGCATCGGGCCTGAACCTGGACCTGCTGGGTCCGGACAACAACAACAACAACAACAACGACCCGCTCAGAAGGAAGAAGCGGCTCAGATGACACAAGACTAGCTGTCCGCTGTCATTGATGCCTTTAGACTTGCCATCTGGCCATGACTGTACATGTACCACTAGTAGTAGCGATGATATATGAACATAATGATAACATCACATAAGATGTACTGTGCAAGTGAGGAATTCCAATTCTTGTATAACGCTTATATATGTGCCCCTTGGTGCCCTATCCTATCCAACTAAGGCAGATTCTTGACCTTCCAAATCTTGACGGCGGCGTCACCACCCGCACTAGCCACCGTCGTGTCGTCCAGCCACGCCACGCCATTGACGCCATCCTTGTGCGCGTTAGCCGCCTTGATCCTCTTGCCCTGGAGCTTCTTGTCCAGACACCACACAAAGACGTTGGTGTCGAGGCTGCCGCTGGCGGCGTGGGTGCCCGAGGGGTCCCATGCGATGGCCGTGACGCGGGCCGTGTGCGCGGACCACCTGTCGGCCACGACCTCCCAGTTGCTCCCCGCGGCGTACACGTAGATCTTGCCGCCCGTCGTGCCGGCGGCGAGGTGGGCGCCGTCGCGGGAGAAGGCGAGCGCCGAGATGGCGCCCGCGGGGTTGGCCAGGGCAGCCTGCTCGGTGAGGGAAGCGCCGTCGGCGCTAGCCTTGTAGATGCGGACCGAGTTGGCGTCCGAGGCGCCGACGGCGACGACGCCGCTGCCCGACACGGCCACAGCCGAGGGGCTGAAGCCCAGGGCGTGCTCCTTGACGAGCTTGCCGGCGGGGGAGTAGGCGGCCACGCCCGAGGGGGTGGACACGAAGACGGCGCCTCCCTCGGCGGAGACGGCCGCACCCTGGGGCTGGGCGGGCAGCTTGGTCTCCGAGTCGCCGAGGAAGGTCTTGGCCGACTCGTCGACGACACGGAGGGTGTCGTCCCAACCGACCGTGTAGGTCTTGCCCTGCGCGGCGGTCACCTGGGCGACCTTGTTGGTGTGGTGCTGGCCGTCAACGGCAGTGGGGATGCCCGTCTTGACGTCCCAGTGGCAGACGCGGCCGTCGAAGCTGCCGGACCAGAGGGACGCGACGGCGGAGCCGGACTCGGAGCCGGCGGCCAGGGCGGTGATGCCGCGGTTGTGGCCCTGGACGACGCGGAGGGGCTCGTCCTTGCCCTGGGCGAGGTAGGTCAGGTCGCCGTCGAGGTTGACCGAGATGATGAGGCCGTCGTCGCGACCGTGGGGGATGACGACGCCGACCTGCTGGTCGCGGACGCTGGAGGGCTCGCCGAGGGACCAGGACTGGAGGATGGAGCCGGCGTCGACGTCCCAGAGCTTGACGGAGCGGTCGGCCGAGGCGGTGGCGAGGCGGCGGCCATCCTGGGACCACGAGGCGGCGAAGATGCTGCCCGTGTGCTCGGTGCCGTCGCCGAGCTGGCGGGTGGGCTCGCCCGTCTTACCGTCGTAGAGCTGGATGCGCTTGTCAGCGCCGACGGTGACGAGGGTGGACCCGTCGGGCGAGTAGGCGACTCCCAGGACGAAGCTACGGTGCAGGTCACCGACCTTTTGGTTGAACTTGTAGGGGGCGCCGTGGTAGAAGACGAGGTTGGCGTCGTCGCTGACGGTGGCGGCGCGGAAGGGCCGCTGGGGCTTGACGGCGACGGCGTTGACCGACTTGGCGTGGCCGATGATCTCGCCGACCGAGTTGCCGCTGTCGGCTGTTATGCAGCGGCCAAACTGCTCGCGGCCGTCGCCCACGGCGATCAGCCGCTGCGACTCGCCGTCCCACGCGATGTCGTTGAGCCGCCCCGAGATGATGGGGTACTCCTTGCTCGGCGGCGAGTCGGCCCGGCCAATGGTCTCGGGCTCCCACACGTGCAGCACACCCGTCGCATCACCCGAGGCCACCTTGAAGCCGCTGGGGGAGAAGCGCGCGACCGTGGTGGCGGCGGTGTGGCCCGTGTACTCCTTGGCCGAGGACGGGTCGTCGATGGATCGGACAAAGATGGATTTGCCGGACTGCGTGCCAAGGGAAGAAAAGTGTCAGCGGCAGGGGCACACACACGTACGCACGGATATCTTCATGGAAAGTACCTGCAGAGGTAAAGGGGGGGTTGACTCACGGCATATGCTATCCTCTGGCCCTTGGCATCGGTAGAGAGCTGCGTGGGCTGTCCGCGGTTGGTGGCCGGGACGGCAGCGAGGATGCGGTCAATCTCGATGGACGGCGCTGCCATGATGAGGGGGGGAATGAGGGGTTAGATGCCAAAGGAGAGGAAGGGAGAGCAGCAGGTTCTTTGGGTCTCACGAGATGGAGGGTTGTGAGGTTCACCAAGTCGTGGAAGAGGCTGTGTTTATTGTTGATGGAGGGGTTGCTTCTGCTTCTGCCGCTGCCTACTTCTTGAGCTGCTGCTGCTAGCTAAGGTGGGGAAGGGGCAGGTGGGGGCATGACGACCACCGCCAGGCTACAACTACGGAGTATTAGAGGCTACAACTAGAGGCTGCAACTAGAGGCATCATTCATGCAGCCGCAGCATTGATGCATCGCCGTCCATGCCCGTACGACAACCGACAAGCCATGGGCTGTCAAGGTCCGAAGAGAAAAATAACAGTTGCACACACAACAAGATACGGAAAGATAGAGCTACAGAGACAATGGGTGATAAGCTGATAACTACAGAGTATTACTACTAGTAGTAAGCAACTTTATTACCCCAGCTCGGTTAGTACCGACCGACAGCCGTGTCCCTGTCCCTGTCCGTGTCTGTGTCTCACGGGTGCTCCATCTAATAATGACATGGCCTTGCCGTCAGGCCAAGGCAAGACATGTGCATTGTTTGTTTCAATGTTTTATTTGGTTGGTCTTTCCGCTGAAAAGTAAATAACATGCAAAGAAAGTAAATAATGACAGATACTAGAAGAGAAAGATGCACTACTGCCTGTCTGACAGCCCTGCATACATACTCCGTACATATACACTGACTAGTATCGTGCATATATATGCTTCTTTATTCTGGAACTACGGAGTACCTACCTACATGTAATCAACCTGTCAACCCGGCAGCTCAGTCTGCAGAAGAAAGAACTAGAAAAGACACAACTGGAAGAGAAGAGAAAACAAAGAGAGCTACTCCGTAGCCAGTGCTAGTCAGTGCAAATCAAGAAAAGAAAACAAAGACACAGCAAAACACATTAGACACACACTCCTTCCCGGCAACCACCATCACATGTACGACTCCAACACTGCAATAAGACAACACATGCCTCAGTCTACATGTACACACACAGATAGTCTGTAACTCTATGCTCTACCTGCCCATCTCCCGCTGCAAAGGCAATCAACAACCGACGACTACCACAGTACTACCAAGTAGTAGTTTAGGAGTACAGTACAGAGTGCCCATCTTCCCCAAACCTGGCAAGCCAACTCGTGTTCCCCAGATGAAGGCGTACAAGCGAGACATGCTCGCCGTGTGGCGTCTCTCGTTGGCGGGGCGTCGGTGCCAACTGCAAGATTGAATACGAAGTTGGCCGTGAGGGTTGCGAGGGAAATCGGCGTCAGGCAGATGGCATCGATGGGACGAGATGGGTATATAAGGCGTGGATGATTATTCTCCCCCCTACCACTCCATCTTGCTCACCATCTTCTTCTTCAAACCATTCTCTACTCACCATCTTCTTCAAACTCTCTCACTTCTTCTACTATACTCTACTCTCCCCCGTTCATCTCACACAACTCGCCAAGATGAAGGTCAAGTTCTTCCGTCTGAAGCACTACCTCGCCCTGTCCCTCTCGCTGGCGGCATTCGCCTCCGCCCAAACCACAGCGGCCGGTGGCTCTACAGGAGGCTGTCTGGCAAAGGAGATTGTCACTCGCTGCCTCGAGACGGAAACACCAAAGGTATGTCTTCTCTTACTATCCTTCACCTCACATACTTCTCTCTACAGGCTCCAACTAACCTCCTCCCCAGGCCCAAGCATGCCGTCCCACAGACTATGAGTGCCAGTGCCGCGCCTACGAGGCGATAGCAACGTATGTACACCCAACCCTCCAAGCGCGAGCCATCTTCAAAGCCCCAAGCGCGAGCCATCTTCAAAGCCCCAAGCGCGAGCGAAGCGAGGACCAAAAGAGAAGCGAGGATAAAAAAAGACTAACACTGCCTGTAGATGCTACAACAACTGCCCCGACGACCCTCGCGCCTCCCCCGCCCAGAACCAAGTCACCGTCTACTGCGCCCGTGTCACCACCAGCACCAAGTCCTCCTCCGCCACCTCCCTCGCCAGCAAGGCCGTCTCCAACACGGACGACTCGGCGACTGCCACCGCCACCGACGACTCCTCTTCCCCTTCCTCCACGTCCAGCTCTGACGACGATGACGAGGAGTCGTCGAGCACCGCCTCTGGAAGCAGCTCTGAGCCTACCAGCGGGGCCGGGGCCGTGGCTGTCAATGTCGTGGCTCTGGCTGGTGTTGTTGCTGCGATGCTCTAATCTGATCTGATCGTATCGGATATGAGCATATCTAATCTCTCGCTGATTCTCCCCGAGTCTACCTCACTGGCTGGAGTCTTGAACGGAACACGAAAACCTGAATATAGTTGGCCTTGTATGTTGTACGACAGTAGTTATTTACCTAATTAATTAATCCATGAAGCAAACCATCTTACCACTGACAATCCAATCCGTATGTAATTATAATGGTCAGTGTGCATCACCGGCGCGTGGCGAGCGCAGCGAGAAGGGCCCCCGGCAGGGCCGCCGGAGGCATATCCATGAGTTAGTACATATAAACGAGCGAGCGTAGCGAGAAGGGCCTCCCCGGGAGGGGCCGCCGGAGGCACAACACACGACTCGTAGACAACAGATGAGACAATCACTTGGAGGTCATGGTATGTGCGTAATGTACACCCGTAGGTTCTTTTGGTGACTACCCATGTCAAGCGTGAGAGATACTAGTAGTTCTGTAGTGGCCCATGAAATCAAACCCATCTTGTACCTGCGCGCCAACCACCATCCCATATGAAACCCCATACCGTAGCCCAAGGAAAAACAGAATACAGTAACAAGGAAACCTCAGCCTCCCTCGGAAAGGGATGAGAAAAAGAGAACAAAGTGAGGAGAGAGAGAAGTAAGGAAAATAATGTCTACACACGCGAGAGATCTGAAGACCCAGTACCGTTGGCCTTTCCCCAGTTCACTAGCAACCGCCCCAGGGATATAAATATGTCCCTCCCAAGAAACCCCGAGAAAAAAAAACGCTGAGTCCTTCCCTCCCGTCATGTCATCCCAGGGGACACGCCAGGGGAGGAATAGGAAATAGAGAAAAAAAGCAAATCGTAAAAATAAAATAGGTTGTCGGTAAGGTAATAAAAGTCGAGTAGTGTTGTTTAAAAAAGATGGAGCAGTCGAAGAAGAAGAGGTTTGTAAAGAAGGGGCGTCATTATGCAAAATGTTGTAGCAGTAGTAAGGGTTTTCGTCTTAGTCTTTTTTTGGTCGTACAAGTTGTTGTTTGTTGCGTTAAAGAGTTGCGTTGCTTGGAGGAAAAGATGAAAGCCAAAGGTTGTGTTGTTGTTGTTGTGATTGCATAGAGGCATGCGGGCATGACCAGTCATGCTTTATGCCTTGCGTTTGCGCCTCTCGTTGTTGCTGTTGCCATCGACCGGTCCAACAAACGAAACATGCTTGGGGTCCTCCCTGCGGAGCCTCACAGCACTCGACACCCCGGTAGATGTACGCCGCAGGGCGCGGTGGTGCTGGTGGTCGCCGTCGTCGTCCATGGTTATGTCGGCCACGTCGGACAGAGAATGCGCATCCAGCTCCTGCTCTTCCCCGTGGCCCGCGTCGGACGATCCCTCGTCCGAGTCGTCGTACTCTCCGTCGTCGCTAACAAGGGACGGGGCGTTGTTGGCAATGAGCGTCGTCGGGCTGAGCGAAGGCTCCTGCATCTCGACGTCGTCGTCCGACGAGCCTCGGCTGTTGCTGCGACTGCTGGCCTGAGTCGACTCCTTGGTGTCGGCGTTGTGGGCCAGGCCCTTGCTGCTCGTCGGCCGACCACCGGCCGGTGCCATCAGCTTGGTGCTTGCAGCCGGGACGCGCTTAACGACCGGCATGCGGGCCGGCAGAGCGTCACCAGGGGCGGTCTCGCCCTCGTCAGACTCCTCGTCGGGGGTAATGTCATCCAGCGACACACTCGTCTTGGCGTCCTTGACCAGCTCCTGTAGGTTGCCAGCGAACTTGCGGCGCTGCAGCAGCCGCGAGAGATGCGGTACCTCGGGTGCCTGCTGCTTCTTGCCAATGGAAGGTGTTTCAACCTTGACCGCGGGCTTGGAAGGCTGCGTGGCACCCTGACCTTGGCTGTAGAGCGAGATGACATCCTTGAGTCGCGCGCTGAGTGAGGCACATGCCTCGTTGTATGTCATGTCGATCCCGTTAGCCCTCGCCAGCGGGTTCACAACGCCGCTCTGGCGAGGGGGCGCTGCCACCACAGGTATCGGTGCCGGTGCAGGTGCGGGCGCAGGTGCGGGAGCCTGTTTCTGGCCGGCGGGAGCAGTTGTGCCGTTGTTCCCGGCCTCCGGGGACTGGTACGGCTGGCCGCACTTGACGGCGGCTTCCTCGTGGCTCTTAAAGTCACGCTTGTGGGCGATGCGGCAGTGATTGATGAAGCCCTGGGTGCTGGAGAAGTTCTCGCGCTGGCAGTCGATGCAAACGAGCTTGACGACCTGGCCGTCGGAACGCTTGAGCACACAGGGGCCTGCGGTGGCCTTGCGCGGGGCCTGGCTGGCGTTGAGTGCCTGCAACTTGGCCGACGGCGCGCTCCGCGACGGGCGGCCCCTGGAGAAGGCCGAGGGCTCTCCAAAGCTATTCCGGGTGGTGCGGCCCTCGGCGAACGAGGCGCGAGCGCGCGACATGTCGGCGGACTGGTGTGCGTCGTAGTCGATGCCGTCGAAGTCGCGATGCGGGATGAGCCAGCGCTGGTAGTGGCGTGAGTACGGGCCGTCGACGACTCCGTACGGCGGCGCGTATGTAGGGACAGGTTCGTTGCCGTTCTGCAAGCTGTAACCCTTGCCGGCGCTGATGTCGAGCATCTGCTGGGGCGTCGGGCAGTTGACGGGGTAGGGCTTGAGGTGGCAGCGGCGCAGCTGCTCGAGGGCGGCCTGGCACTCAGCTATGCGCGTGTCGATGAGGCGCTTCTCCTCGTGCTTGATCAGAATCTGCAGCTGGAATGCGCTCTCGATCTTGTCCTCGGCCGAATCCAGGCTGTCCATGACGCTGCCGGCATTGTCGATCTGCTCCTGGATGCGATCGCTGAGCTTCCGTCGCTTGCACATGGCCTCGGCGGCCAGCGCGTCGTTGTTTGCGCCTATGCTGTCGGTGCTGTCGGCACGGCGCCTCTTGGCGCTGTGCGCGACAGCGTCATTATGCGATCCGTTGATCGAGTAGCAGGTGGTTCCGTTGTGGGCGTCGTCTTGTTCTGTCGGCTTGCCTGCCCGCGGGTCAGAGGACCAGAATCTGCTAAACATGGATGCGCTCGGGTAGAGACTGAGTCTCGGGTGCGACGCAATGCAACAGAAAGCACGAGAATATGCTTTATGTCGCGATGGCGTTGCGCTGTCGAGAATGTCGGGTTGGTGTTTTGGACCCGAGGTGGCGAAATAGGGGCGAGGATGCGACAGGACAAGGTCGGGTCGGGGAATGCGAAATGCGAAATGCGCTGGGCTGCGATGCGACCGGCAGCTGTTTTGACGCGCGAGCAGGGGTGAGGGAAAGGGTACGGGGACCGGGCACCGCGAAAGAGAGAGAGAGTTGCTGATGTAATGTGCACAGACCACAAATCAAGGAAAGGCCAAGATTGAGCCGGTGGGTGGCACCAGGGTGGAGACTGGGAAGGAGCAGTGGAAGGCGCTGGTTGGGCAGCTGCCTGTTGGTTGCCTGAACTCAGACTCGTGGGTGGCACTCTGCAGTGGGTCAGGGCACTCAGTTGGTGCTGTGCTCAGTGGTGCTCCTCCAGAGAGTGAGAGAGGGAACCAAGGAGAAGGAAGGGGAAGGACAAGAGCGACGACGGCGACAGTCAAGGCGACGAGGTCGGGTTGTGAGATGCACGAGAAGCTCTCTAAGAGAGAATGAGGCGCAATGTTTTTTGGGTCTTTTTTTGTTTTTTTATGTCTTTTTTCCTGTTCTGTTGACACGGACAAAATGAGCGGGATGAACAACAAACCGTAGTGGTTTTGGATGTGAGTCGGCTGATGCCGGGTTTGAGAGAGAGAAGGTTCAAGAAGGGGGAGAAGAGAAGGAGATTGAGGGTGAAGGGGTGTGTGTGAATGCGACTCCGAGAGAGTCTGTTGGGTGGAGTGCAGTGCAGCGCAGCAGCTGAGGACGACCGTACGGCGTAGGACGTGGGCAGTGTGGGTGGCCGGCCAGAAGTGGAAAGCCTGGGAAGAGAGAGAGGGAGAGGGAGAAGGGGAGAGAGGCGTCACTGCACTGGGGGCCTTGGGGGGGCGTGCGCGTACCTTTCTTTGTGAGTGCAGCAGAGAGAGTCGAAT
The DNA here is from genome assembly GCA_900188575.1 of Geosmithia putterillii. Classification (NCBI taxonomy): domain Eukaryota; kingdom Fungi; phylum Ascomycota; class Sordariomycetes; order Hypocreales; family Bionectriaceae; genus Geosmithia; species Geosmithia putterillii. The sequence goes on along the minus strand of FYEU01000301.1, from coordinate 1,862,774 downwards.
GGGCAAGTGACAAAGACGGCAGGAAAAAGGTATTATAAGTGAAGAATAGAAAGAAGGAAGGGCAGAAGAAGAAGAGGCACACAAAAATCAGAGGCTATCCGTTTGTTGCAGTGCAAAATCGGGATCGTGACTCTTGTCAAGGTTTGGGGGAGATTGTTTGGGGAGACAGACAATGAATGAGAGAGAGAAGGAGCGAGACGAGAAGAGAGGGAATGCGAGAGAGGGCGAGCAGGAGGGCGAGCGGGAGCAAGAGAGTGCGAGAGACGGCGAGAGATGGAGGCAACACGCACGGGCGCCCAGTAGCTGTGGACGGGCTGACGGTGGTGGTGTGGTGGACTGGCCACTCAGCACTCACGCCACGCACTACCAACGCCTCTCTTTGGCTTGGTACGGCTTGGATACAGGCTTGATCTACTCCGTACTTGCTTCGTAGTGCTCCGTAGGAGTGGCCGATACAGGCCTGCGCCCACCGAACAATGCACAAATACAGCGTACTGCAGTGGGGCTCTCAACATGTACGAACAGAAGTATGGACCCACCCACCACCCACACGCCCGTCAGGTACATTGGCCGTACTCGTACATGGGGAAAGAGGTACGAGACCAGTAATACGCTGTAGCTCTCGTACTGAGTACAGCACCACCAAGACGATTCTAATAACAACAACAATCGTTGCAATGACAATGAAATTATGGTAATAACACCGTCATCATCAGTACAAACTGGTCAAATATCACTACAAGTACGAGTACAACTACTCGTTCTCCGTACAGTCCTTGAGTCTACAAATATGCTGAAGCCCTTTGCCCTATCTTATACTTTTACTAGCAGCTTGCAGAGTACAGTACTATGGAGTAGTAGCTACAGCCAATAGAGGTGCCCTCAAGCTCTGATACGCTGTACAGCGAACGTACCTGCCCCAGTCTACATCAACCATCGCTCTTTCCCCGTACCGTACCCAGCCCAGCTCTGCAGCTCCAGCCTTTGACACATTCCACAGATGCATACGGGTAAACCCTGACGATGCATTACCTTGTACCGAGTATTACGCGAGTATTCCGTACACTGTCTAGGTAAAGCAAAGAGTCAAAGACAGCCACCAGGCCCAGCCCAACTCGTCATGATGCTGCATACCTCCAAGAGGCCGTACAAGTCCAAGTCCTCGTACCTCCACAGCGACCCTCCATCCCTCGGAATCTCTGACGAGCTCCCCGGCTGGGATTCTGGGACAAGGGGACCCGCTCTGTCGTCCCCAGCCAGGGCCCACGACCCACGACCCACGAGAGTACATGCATACGACGTGCTTACTAGTGCTAGTACGGCCAAACAGACGCCATTGCTGGTACCCGTACCGTACCGACCCTTGACTCTGAGGTGGTAAGGAATCTGAGACATGGTTTCGAGCCGCGTCTCTGGGCCGCTGCGACCCCTGGCCGTCCTCTACTCGTACTCGTACTGATTCTGTGCTGCCATCAATAACAACATCACAAGGATAGGTTGACATGATTGCAGAGTGCGGATAACAATATCGCTTGTACGCCCGCCGTACTCGTACAACTGCGTGTACGAGAAGGGAGAGAGGTACAGGTCTCCATACAAGATATGCCCGTCTCTGTCCGGCTTCACCGAGTACGAGCAATACGGTAGGTAGACAGCTATGCAGCCGCAGCTCTGCAGCTCTTGCAGCTCTATCCAGATTCCACGTCAACCATTCCCCACACACTCGCACAGCAGCTCGGGGTACTGGCGCCGCGTCCATGTTAGCACGATCGGACTCGTACCCGCACCTCTGACGCCGTTTCCACTGGTCAAAAGGCAAAGACGGATGGTGAAGGTGAAAAGGATGAAAGGAACGGAAGAGAGGGACGGGCACAGCTTGGCTGTACGGAGTACGGAGTACAGGTACGCTTAACTCCTCGCCAAGCTTGATTCTTGATTCATCACCACTAGGAGCAACTTTTCCACGGCAAGGGCAGCACCGCAGCAGCGTGCCCACCCAAGCTTGTTAAAGTACTTGCGCTGCTAGTGCTAGTGTGGTCCAGACAATCAATCGACCGGACCACAATACACGACGATTGTACTTGCAAGTACACGCATAGATCCCCCGGTCTTTTTATAGCTTGCACCAGTTCAAACCTCTGAACAATGGAGAAACGGGCCGGACGAGATGAGCACATTTCCTCGTCCAAAGAAAGCAGAGAGGGAGAAAAGAGCAGAGGGGGAGCACACAAGATGTTGTGCCCTCACCTGTCACACTTGAAGTATCACCACCCACCAGTGTCCCAAGCAACCGTTGACATTGGCAGGGGGCCCCCATGTCCCCCTGCATCCGATGGACTACACTACCAGCCCAGCGTTGATCGCCTGCATAAGCCTTTGTGTCGTATGCAAGGTGAAACTCTGATGAGCTCACAGCAGTGCACTACCAGTCAACAAGTGCCCACTGCACTTGGCTGTTAATGCTATGGTTGTATCATACGAGCGATATTGGGACATGTCCTACCCTGTGGTCCAGTCAACCCAGTTCTACGCAGATGACGTCTTATGTCTGCATTGAGTCTTTATTCTTAGCTTTCTTCGATTTGACAACTTGGGAAGAAGGGTCGTCACGATGAGGTCAATTTGGAGCATGTCCTGTACTAAGTAACGGTGGCCTTGGGTGCGATGCTGAGAATGTTTCTGCACGACGTTGCCACTGATCAGCATGACGCACGCAAAGCTGTGGATGCACTGCCCATCTATCCTCCTCCAGGAAGGACGGATAAAAGATGTCTCGAAACAATGAGGACCCTTGACTGACCCTTGGGCAGATGTACGAGCACTTTTATCGTAATCGTCATGCTTCAATTACCTCACCGACTGCACAAGCAGTACCCTGTAGTGTCATATACAGACAAGAGTCGCTGCGGGGCAGCATTGCAGATATCCATCTACGAGTACATGCACATGCCTACACTCCTGGCCCATGAATGATAAACCAGAAGTCCAGGTGAGCATAGCGACAAGACGAAAACATGGTACGACAAGCTATGTACGACTCCTACTACATATAGGTGGTAGTAGTATGAAGTGTTACCCCAAGGTGTAACACGGGCAGAATATGTTGGCTGTCGTGCCTCTAGATTGACGCTCGTATCGATAAGATAAGATATCAGCACCATAGGTACGCCAGTCCATCTTTTTTCTGCCAGCCATGCCCACTGCAAAAACCATACACAATCACCAATTGTCAACCAAACTTTCCATTCGGGACCGACAAGATGTCAGAAGTACGTACACCAAAGAAGCGCAAGAGCGCCAACAAGACGAGCACCGACCCGACGACAAACAAAAAGGCCCGCCCAGCGCAGCAGACCAGCAACAGCAATGCCAATAGCAATGCCAATAGCAATGCCAACAACACCCTCTCAGCCCCCCACGCAGCCATAACAGCCGAGCTGTCAACGCGGTACGATGTCCTCTCCGCATCCGTCATATCCTCGACCGAGATACGCAGACGTGTAGTCTACGCGACAAACCACCTCACTGGCAACGCCACCACCACCACTTCTTCCGCCTCCGACGACGCCGCTACTGCCTCCAAGCGCAATACCATCGTCCTGCTGCACTCCCGCCCCGCCGAGACATGCAAGCTCATCACCATAGTGGAGCAGTGCAAGCGCGTCCTGGCCGAGCAAGGCCGGCCGTGGTGGCAGTACAACCAGCTCTTTGAGCTTGAGGAGGATCCAACCCTGCAGAAGAAGAAGAAGAAGAATGCAGATGCTGTGGTGGAGAGGACGGTGCTGGAGGGCGATGACAAGAAGGATGAGGACGAAGAGGAGGATGCGTACTTTGAGTCGATGCAGACGAGGTTTGAAAATGCCGTGGGGGAGGGGCGGCAGGCGAGGATCCGGCCGGTCAGGTCCATGAGGGTCTTCTTGTCGGTTGGGGTGGTGCCTGAGCTCAAGGCCAAGAAGGATGTCAGCGTCCAGACAAGTGCGTGAGCACGGAGCGCGTGTATGGACACGGAGCGCGTGTACTTTGTATAGATGATAGCATGGTTGTGGCGTTTTGGTTTATGATACCCTGGTTTAATGGACCGTGTTTTTACACAGCGAACGAGCAAGCGAAGCGAGGACAGCCTCCCCGGCAGGGGCCGCCGGAGGCATCACCACATGTACCCTGAACTTCTACGACTTGCGAGCGGAGCGAGGACAGCTCCCGGCAGGGCCGCCGGAGGCATCATGTTCCAGTAGTGTATACCCGTCTTCGTGGACGATGCCTCCGGCGGCCCCTGCCGGGGAGGCTGTCCTCGCTTCGCTCGCGGGCGTACTACGTAGAATGATACTGCATATAAAGAAGTGTTCATGTTGGAGCAGCGCGCAGTGGTCGTAGGAGATGTGTTAATCTCAGAGTACATTGTACCAGGTAGTAGCTAGTAGTATGCAAGAAAGCCAGACGCGAAAATCAGATAACCCCAAGCATTGAAGCAAGCAAAAAGCAAAATCGTATCCAAAAAAGCAGATCAAGACGCCTCTCCAACCACACACACCCATTACCATGCGATTCCTCCTCTCTTGTCCATGCCTATACAATCTTTTGCGACAAAGGACGGTATTCCCCAGCTCTCATGTTTTTCTTTCTTGTCGGTAGATGAAGGGTGGAGGCCTGTTTCAGCTTCCCTTCCCTGTATCCCGTTTCGCAGCAGAGGGGAGTAAAGCTGCCTGCCCACTGTAATTCCGTCACACTGGCCAAGGGGCCTAGGACATTTACAGCTGGCCGTTGTGCTCCTTGTGGGAGCGGTCGACGATGCGGAGGACAAAGTTGACGATGACGGCGAGGAGGAGCACGACGGCGAGCAGGGTGGGGCCGAAGCGGTCGTCGAAGCCGGACTGGCCTCTCACGCGGATGGACCGCGCGCGCCAGTGATAGGTGAAGAGGGCGTAGAGCATGGTGAGCATGGCGACGCCGGTGAAGAGGAAGGAGGAGATGAAGGCGGGGCGGTCGCCAAAGTTGAGCATGCCGATGGCCAGGGCGCCGAGGACGACGGTGAAGTTGAGCCACGAGAGGAAGGTGCGCTCGTTGGCGAAGAAGACCTTGGGTTCGACGCGGGTGGGGAGGGCGACTCGCTTGCCTGCATTCTGTCAGTTAGCATCCAATCCGAGGATCCATCCGAGGATTAACTCGAGGGAGTCAGTCCAATCAATGGAAGGGAAGGGCAAGGGCAACGCACCCTGCGAGGTCTGGAGAAGAGGCTGAGAAGACATGGTGATGGGTGTTGGGTAGTCGAATTGGTAACCGGCCAATTGCTGTAGTAGATTGGAAAGAAGTTAAAAAAAGAAGGAAAGAAATGAACGTTGATGGAAGACTGAAAGGAGGGGAAAAGGCAAAAAGTGAGGTTGGAGAAGAGAAAAATCCAGAGGGAAAATAATTACGCAGTTGCGTTGCCGTGCTGCAGTGCAAGGTTTCGGATTTGGCTGCGAGGCTGGTGGGAGAGCTGTCGAGCACGTGGGCGATTCTGTTGGTTGTAGGCTCAGGCCTTGCGTGGGCGCGGTCGCGGGCGCGGGCGGCATCCAACTACGACTAAGTACGGAGTAATACTAGCACCTACAAGTACAGGCTACGAGTGCTACTCCGTCCGTACTACGACTACGGCATCCAATGCGACAGCCGGGAGCCGCAGCGCCACGGCCCACGGGCAGTATACAAGTACGGCAATACGGGTAAGTAGTCTGCACTCCCATCAGCCTAAGAAGGGGACTATTGGAATACGTACGAATAGCAGTGGTGCAAATAGTCATATGGAGCCTGCTTGCCCGCCTGCTCTCTGGTATGAGTTAGGTAGTACTAATACTACGAGTAGGTACTAGCAGTAACCTGCACTTTGCAGCGAGGCTACGGCGGAAGGCGGAAGATTTGTTGCCCCGCGAGCAGTGGCGGGCGCCGGAAGGGGAATGGCACGGAATGTGCGTACCTGGACCTTGCAAGAGTACTACTAGGCTCTAGTACTCCGTACTCCGTGCTGCTGTTGCTGTCGTTGAAAATCAGCAGATCAAAAGCAATTGCAGTGCCATGTATGAAAATGACACATTTGTTCATTGAGAAAAAAACCACGTTTGTTCTTGCCGTCAAATTTGTATTAGTATAGAAGTTAAATTGAACAATGCATGGACATGTTTGTCCACGCCGAGTGCCTGCATTTCGTGGCCCCTATTGCTAGTCTGCTAGACAGACCAGACAGTGGACCTTTTCTGGCGTGGGGTTCAAACGGCCTTTGTTTATCTCTACAACCACCACCACAACCACAACATAACAGCAGCGCATCCCCGACCTGCATCTTCCCCCTCAACACCACAGACACGACGCGCCAAATCCGACAAGATGGCTACTCCTGTACGATGATACTCGGCCCCTCCCCAGCCCGGGCTGCGTGGCCTCCCCTAAGGGATCCCTAGCTGCCCAGCTGGCCCCCTCCCACGACGCGAGTCGAGTCGAAGCTGACACGTGAAATCTAGCCTATCCCCTTTACGCGCCTCAAGCAGATTGCCACGGATGTATGTATACATGATCGGGATATTCCAGGCGCAGACGGACACAAGCGCAGGGCGCGCAGGGCGCAAGCAAAAAAAGAGAGATGAGCGCTGACTTTGGCAAACAGGTGTGCAACAGCGCCATCGGCAGCGCAGAGTACTACGACCACGCCAAGACGGAGCAATGGAACTCGACCATTATTGTGAGTAACTGGATAGCTGGGTGGCTGTGTTTGGATCAAGCAGACTGGCGTGGATGCTGGCCTGTTTAGATCAAAGTGCTGTGAATGGGTTGCTGACCGCTTTACGCTTAACGTACAGAACTCCCTCCTCAAGGCCGTCATCTCCGAGGCCACCCCGTCGGGCGCGTCCGCCCCGGCCTACAAGTTCGCGTGCAACAGCACGATTGTGCAGCACCTGGTGCCGACGTCGTCGCTCAACAAGTCGCGCGGCGGGGCCGAGTCCAAGGCTGAGGAGCCGCACATCTCGACGAGCTCCGAGGCCACGGCCACGGACGGCAAGCCCCACGTCGGGCGCAGGGGCATGCACAGCGCCACGGGGGCCTACTGGGACGAGAAGAAGGACGGCATGTGGACGTTCAAGTACGACGGCGGGGAGGGCAAGGGGCTCGACGTGGTGATTATGCTCATCTGGGTGGGTATCTAAGCGGACAGGCAGGCAGGGCTCTTTTTTGTGTGTTGTCTGTGTATGGAGTAATATACCGTCTTGTGTTTTTGTTTCCACAATGTGTTCTATGGGAGAGAGGTTAAGCTGTCTGTTGTTCAATCACGCCAGCATGCCAACATGGCAATATATGGCCTGGTCTGGTCCCTTGGTTTGTTTGCTTGGTTTGCCTGGCATGCCAGCCTGACCGCGTCGGTGGTCACGTGCACATGGCGGTGAGAATCCATGACTGCGTCATAAGAGGAAGCACAGCGTTAGTGTCGACGCCATCGTCGACGCCAGCCAGCGCCAGCGCCCAAGTACCAATGTACTCTCAGTAGTAGCAGTAGTAGTACTCCTACTTTGTAGCCTGACTGCATGTGCTCAATGCTGCCCTGCCCACTCTCCTCCCCCCCGCCTCCCCGCGCTGCAGCCCGTCAGAGTTGGGACAAGATTGACATGGAACGCGGGGTGAAAAGAGGAGTCCTGGACGTGGGGAGTCGTACGAGTAGGGAAGAAGAAGAAGAAGAAGAAGAGAAGAAGGGGACGAGAATGCGTCTCTTCAGAGTGGCATGGCATAGCATGGCATGGTTTGGTTGCTTGGGCTGGTTGCAATGCTACGCACATGTCGATGGGGTGACAATGGTGATCCAACTGGTCTGCAACCTACAGGTAAGTAAGGACTCGTATTGGATGACACCTAGTCCAACCAGCGGGAGATGCGATCTTGTGCAGAGTGCGGCATCTACAGACATGGCGAGAGTTGAGCCTTGATCCCTGACCTGCCCGGCTGCTAGTCATGCGTCGGGTCACGGAGCGTCATGGCGGGAGGGGTCGCCACCGATGCAGCACAGGTAGCAGCAGTACAGGGTGAATACTGGCCTTTACCGGGTGGGTGCTTTACCCTGGCAACCTGGGGATTTTTTGAATGAGGCGGATGAAGGAAGAATGTGTGGTCAATTGTAATAATATCTTTGGCATTGGTATTATTGCATCATGAAAGTGTACTATAGTAGTAGATTGTGTCTGCCGTGGAGATAACAGACCGAGGCTGGTGTGGGCAGAATGACGATGGAAGGCACCAGAAAAAAAACGGGGTCCGATCCCGTCCAGGGCTTCTGTGGTCTGGTTCTTGTCCCACCCAACGTCGTCATTCCCATGGGCGTCCCCGTCTTGGCGTCCGGGTGCAGGCGCAGTGAGTACGAGTGCGAAGGGTGTTTAAGGTATTAAATCAATCAAGTCCGCCGCCCTCTTGATCTCTGATCCAACCTGTTTACTCTATACACCACAGCCCAGCAATATTTATGACCTTTTATTCCCATGACATACTCTAGACATATCTCGTGTGATTGATATCCAGCACCGTCAACATCAACCCCTCACACAACACACGACAGTACTGCCACCACATTCTACACACCGCCTACCCCATCCGTCGCGCCCAATCCATCCATCCATTCAAACCCCTCGGCATCGCACAAACATGGTCAACTTCATCACCACCCAAATGTCTGCCGCCCACAACCCCCATGCCGACCTCGAGGAGGACCCGGCCGCGCCGCCCTCGGCGCCCATGTCGCGCGAGGAGCACGCCCAGCGCATGCGCGAGCTCAACCGTAAGCGCGGCCTGGCCAAGGCCCCGCCCCGCCGCGGCTGGTCCATGACCGAGTACCAGGGTGCCGCCAGCGCCCCGGAGCCCCCCCAGATCCTCACCACCACGCTGCCGCCCTCGGCCACGCTGTCGCATCACCAGCAGGGCGACGCCATCACCTCCATCCCCGAGATGCCCTCGCGACCCACCACGCCAGTCCTGTCCGAGAAGAAGATTTCCACCTCCTCATCCTCCTCGGCGGCATCCCACGCCCGCAACCAACAATATCAATACCACAACGGCTACGACGACGACAACAACCCCCCCGTCGTCACGCAGCAGCTCCCCCACCGCCGTCCAAAGGCTCCGCCCCCCCGACGGTCCTACTCCGTCACCGACCACGAGCCCGTCCCGCCCAACCAGCCACGCCCCTCGGCCCGCCTGACCATCCTCGACCTGCCCTCCGAGCTGCACTACAGCGTGCTCGACTACCTCGACGACATTGACAGCGTGTGCTTCGGCCTCGCCCACCCGGACCTGTACACCATCCACAAGCGCATGCACCCCGAGCACATCTCCCTCGTCAGCCGCTACTCGGGTCCCAACGACAGGGAGTGGGCCTGGAGGGGCGCCGGTCCTCTGCTCCGCTCATCCTCCTTTTCCCCTACGCCCCCGGCGGCTTCTTCATCCTCTGCGTCCACGTCCACGTCCACGTCCGCTTCGTCGGACGCGACCCTGAAAAAGAAGGATGCAAAGGAGCACGAGGAAGCAACAGCAACACCCCCCACAACCACCACCAACTCATCTTCCGCATCCGCCTCATCAACAAGCATCGCCTCCATGGCCTCCTCCACAAAGACTGCCAATTCATCCCCGTCCACATCCGTCTCGGCCTCTTCGGCCTCGGCCACCTCGGCTTCAACTTCTGCCACCTCCGTCGCCCAGCAGCTCGCCCGCATGCGCGTCCACGGCCAGGTCTACTGCCGCAAGTGCGGCGTCTCCCGCTGCGAGCTCCACCGCCACATCAAGGAGTGGTTCCCCGGCCGCGAGTACTGCGAGATCAAGGAGGTCTACGGCCCGCCTGCCCCGCCCGACGCAAAGCCCTACTGCTACATGAGATCGCCCAAGCATCCCAACCGCTGCGGCAGGCATGGCGACAAGAGGATGGCTCCCAAGCCGTCTGTCTAGACCCTAAACCCTCGGTCTAGATAACCACTGCGCTCTTCCCCTTTTTCATTTGGTCCTTGTCTTTTCTTGTCGAATCTCATCCATCTCGGCATTGTATACGACGGTGTTTAATGGTGTTTATGACGGTGTTGGAGCGTTGCATTGGAGCGTTTTTTCCCTTTCGGTTTTGTTCCCCTTTTGTTCCGATTCTTGGAATATGCTGCACTGCAGCACGCAGACAAGACCTTTATGACGTATGTAGAAAAGTAACATGTATAGCCTTTTCCTTGACGTTTCTCGTGATAGTCCCCTCGGTACTCTATTTGCTTCGCTCACTACTGCACACTGGGAGTGCATATTCTCCGACTGCAGCGTCTCGTATAGATTGCCTCCGGCGGCCCTGCCGGGAGCTCTTCTCGCTTCGCTCGCACGTCCACTGCAAGAATACATACATGAAGTGTGTATTCTGTCAGTGTCATGTAAATTGCCTCCGGCGGCCCTGCCGGGAGCTCTTCTCGCTTCGCTCGCGCACCCACCAACGGCTACGTCACCAAAGGTAGGCATACCAGTATCTCCGCACAAGCGGAGGCGTTTCATGCATATATACATACATACATACATGCAAGTATGATGTGATACATAAAGCCATCAGACAGCCGTGATCAAGCATTCAAGTCAAGCACGGTGTAATCAAGCTCGTACAAAGTGTAATCAACCGTATATTCAAGCACTGCCGTGCGTGCAGTCATGCAATTCATACCAGAACCAGTATCAGTATCAGTATCAGAATCAGACCCCAACTCCGTTCCCATATGCACACCACCCATGCCATGTAAACGCCGACCTAAACCAAAGAAGACAAAAGAGGATAATACACAGAGAGTAACCAGAAGAAACAGACAGAAGAAGAGGATGGTAGACAGAGTAATAAACAGAGAAAAGTGTAAAGAGTGAGAGGACAGTCCGTAGACAGTCAGTCAAAGCCAAAGCCGAAGCCAAACAGAAAAAAAGAGACCAAGCGAATGTACTGTTTCCCAAACACCGGCCGGACATGTTTCCGATGCGATTCCATGCGCCACTGAGCGAGTATAAGCCTCCCCACTCACACCAAGATAAAGATATAAAAAACGCAAGCGAGCGAAGCGAGGATAGCCTCCCTGGCAGGGGCTGCCGGAGGCATAAAACAATTATAGTAGAAATAAAGGTCAAAGCAGAGAGAGTCAGTACGGCTCCTGCCACTCGACGGGACAGTTGCCGCGGGCGTCGATCCAGTCGTCTATGCCCCTGAGGAACCAGCCTGACGTCCACTTGTCGGCGTCGTCGTCCTCGAATGCGGGAGCGCCGAGACGGATGCCGGATGACGTGCAGCAGGCGCCATCGTGGTATCTCCACTGGAAGCAGGAGCGGTCGAGGCGGAAGTCGTGGCTCTGTTCCGGGGTGACGCCGGGACCGCGGACGCGCTCGCTGTACAGGCGAGAGATGTACTGGGCCTTTGCGATGTCGTCGGGGAGGTCTGCGTAGACGGCGGGGTCGACGTCGAGCTTGTCGGCCTCGCAGACGCGGGCGCAGGCGTCGGCAGAAGTGTGGGCCTCGGCCTGGACGGTAGACTTTTGGTCCTGGGGGACCTGGCGGAAGCGCTCCTCGTCGCCGGGGCGGTCCTGGTCGGCCTGGGAGGGGCCGATGTAGCAGGTCTCATCGGCGAGGTTGTCCCAGTCGCGGCGGCGGGAGACGAGGTGGGGGGCGACGAAGGCGTTGTAGACGTCGCGGATCTGGGTGGGGTGTGTCTTGTCGGCGCGCGTCTCCTCGTACTGCCACAGCATGCTGACCTCCTCGGCGTTGACGTGGTGCATGGACAGGATGGGCTGACACCACTGGGCGGGGCCATAGGGCAGCGTGTTGGGTTTCTCACCGTTGAACATGGGGTGGGCCTGGAGGACCTTGGTGCCGGCCTCCTGGGCGGCCAGCGACATGAGGTAGTCGCCGCAGCACTCCTCGGTGGCGCGCTCGTCATAGCGCGCCGTCAGGTCGGGCAGGTCGCGGGCCATGCGGGCCAGCAGGGCGCCCGAGAGGACGTAGCCGCTGCCGCCGTGGGCAAAGGGCAGGTCGTTGAGCATGGCGACGCTGCCGACGTAGGCCTCGTCCTTGGGGGAGGGCGAGTGTGGGCCCCGCAGCCACGAGACCATTCCGGGCCAGAAAATGTAGGTGTCGGACTCGGCGAAGACGTACCACTCCATGTTGGGGCGCATCTGCCAGGTGCGCACCACCATGTGCAGGAACTTGTACTTGTCTAGGTCCCAGCCGCCGGGCATGTCGTCGGTGCAGTCCTTTTGCGAGACGGGGCAGCGCTGCTCGGCCTCGTACAGTTCGAACTCGGGCTGGGTGGCTTTGATGGTTTCGTCGACGCCGTCGAGGACGTTGTAGATGTGGTACTTGCCGATTTGTTGTTCCTACATTCAAGTCAGTTGATATTCCCCCAAGTATACTTCAGCACCATGGCTATCACTTCCTGGTGGTTGGCGAATGCTTGACACCAGTAGCAGGTCCTCTTCGGTACATACCAGATCGGAAAAGATGAGAAAGTCGGGCAGACAAGACATGGTGGTGAGCAGCTGGGTGGGCAGCTTGTCAAAGGACTCGGTGGCGCCCGTCTTCATGAGCAGCAGGATGCCCGAGGTGTCGGGGAAGTCGTGGCAGGCGGAGCTGAAGTTGAACTGGGGCTGGACCTGCTGGCGGGTGCCATCCTGGTAGAGGGTGTTGTTGTGGACATCGCCGGTGGACGAGGTGGTGAGGTAGCTGGAGAAGTGGTGATAGATCTGCTTGGCCTGCTCGGTGTAGTGCCACTCCGAGTCTGCGTGGACGCCGAGCTGGAAGAGCGGCACGGCGATGAGGATGGTGAGGCCGATGACGATGGCGACTCTCCAGCCGCGGCCTGCCATTGGGGGCAGTATCTACTACCACGGGGGTAGTAGTAGGCGCCGGAGTATGTGTGAGTTGAAGGTGGAGAGGTCGGCCGAGAGCGCCCGTGGGTTTTGCCGTGGGAGAACAAGGTTTGGGTGTGGGTGGCTGTGACGTTGAGAGGTGACGTTGAGAGGTGAGCTTCGAGATGGTGAGATGGGGGAGGAGGTTGCCAAGACACGAGGACCAAGACAAAAAACTGGACAAGGCAAGGGGGATGAATACTTTAGTATGCAAAGATGCACGAGTAGAAGAAAGAAGAGAAGAAGGAGGATGAACAGTTCAGTGGGCTGAAAAGGGAAAAGGGAAGAGGTGGGAAGGAACGGTGGGCTGCAAGTCGGGGGGGAACTACTCGGACTAGTGCAGGACGGCAGCACGGACGAGTACGAGTATCGACGACGAGTACGAGATGCAGATACAACCACGAGACTAGTAATGACCCAGGATACTACTAACTCGGGGTAAGTACTGCTCACTCGTACTGTACGATGTTATTATTATTACTCGTGGACGAACGGTTTCTTCCTCGCTCGTACCATGTACAGAGAGCATAAGTAGAGTACAGAGGGTACAGAGAGCACAGAGAGTATAGTCAGTATCAAGTAAGGAGTACGGAGTATATTACTCGTACCTATTCAGGTTATTACTCGTACGTAGCTGTATTCGTAGCTGTACTCGTACTTTACTCGTACTTTCCAGCATTATGGTGGAGATTGAGAGAGGCACAGGAGACAGACCGGGCCAGACTCCAAAAAAAGAGAGGAGAATCCCAGAGGATCTAAGCCACAAGAACAAGGAACGCGTCATTGGGCCGTTGAACTAGGATCGGCACAGAGGCTTGACCAACAATGATAATGCACTACGAGTACAGGCCACGAGTAAGGACTGTCACAGTATACGCCGCACGGGTGCATGTCATCCCAGAAGAACAGTACTTATCCTCCTACAAGTAATACGCCGTGCCCTGCCATATTAATGACAACGATGTAGTCAAGCAGTCAAGCAGTCAAGCAGCCAAGCCCATGTCCGTGATATCATGCTCAGATTTGCTAGATTTGCCAGATTGAGGTGCTCGGTCCTCTCTCCCTTGCCCATGTGGGGATGATGACGTTCTGGGCCCATGTTTCCCCCCTGTTGGCTGCCCCCAGAAGCCAGCCAGGGGACCAGAGGACGACATTGCAATCGGCATACAAGCATCCGTTAATACGATGCGACCGTGTCCCGGGCAGTGCACTGTATATCGTCATTTGGGGTTGACGGTCTGATGTCAAATAGAGTATTAGCAGTACTACTAGTAGTAATGCATTTGACAGTATTTGACTGCTGTCAAACTCCAGGAGAACTCACGGGAAAAAAGGAGAAAGAACTCTTCTTGAACCTCTAAAAAAAGAAGAAAAAAAAGGTTCAGCGCCGGGAAATACATTGAAACGATGGGATGCGGTAAATCGGGTTGGTCGGAGTACGGAGTACGGAGTACCTACGGAAAACAGGATGGGGATCCACTTTTCGGGGACTCGACGGGGAGGCAGCCGTCGGTGTATTACGTCGTACCCGTTACCGTCCAAGGCCCAAGGGTGGCCCGCACGCCTGGGAGGGTGATGAGGCTTGAGGCTTGAGGCTTGAGGCTTAGAGTGAGGCTCTGTCTTGGTGAGGTCTGCTATCGATAAGATAGACATAATCATAGATAAGATATGAACATGATAAGATTTGGTCTGTGATAAGATGACTCTAATCCTGCTGCTGCTCTTATCAGTGCTGATCAATCCTACTTCCTAGGTAGAGTCGCATCCGCAGCGCGCGCATCATTGATTGCACCATTCTGCAGGCTGCAGAGCAATCGCAGCACCATACTGCATCCATCCTAGACCATCCAACCACGAGCCCGCGACGAGTCCACGACGACAGGCTCGACGCCCATGACTGGACAGACGGACGCGTCCGCGCAAACCGCTCGCAATCGCCCATCTGCAGCGGGGTTTATTCCCTTGATTGTTCCAGGTCAGGGTCAGGGACCACCAGCCAAGGGCGCAAGCTACAAGCTGTCAATAGCTGTTGCTCTATAAGCTGCTGCTGCGCATTCGTGATAATCCAGGCAGGCACTCGCGCGTGTGAGAAAAAAAAAAGAACCTTTCCCCCCCCACTCCACGTGAACCCTGAAACCGTCGTAGCCTACCTACTACTATTACTACTCCGTGCATTACCAACCTTCCTTCCCGTAGGACTGAAGCGTGAAGCGTGAACTGTCCGGTGCGATAGAGTTTCCCGCTCAAGCAACAACCATCAGATCAGTGCATCACTGACGGCTATCGGGTCTGGGCGCGCGCGCAGTCGGGGGTAAAAACAGTCCCCCCTCACATCTCCATCCATACCTAATACCTACTACGGAATACCTATCCTCTACATCGATACCTACTGCAGAGTACTGCATCTCTCTATTTCCTCACTCCTTCGTTTTCTATTCTCGCATAGCACTGCATCGCACAGCACTGCATTTCACGGCACAGCAGCATGGACACCCCTACGAGATGCGTCCCTGTCCCTACCAACCCCGCCAGGGGTCCTGACGTGGGCGGGGTCGTCACCTCCAACGGCGCAGCAGCAGCACATGACAGCCACCAGCAGCACCAGCAGCAGCATGTGGTTGGAGGCGGCGCGCAGCCACCGCCCTCACCCCCCTCGTCGCTCTCGAGCCAGTCCCTCTTGCTCGTGGGCGGCGCCGGCAAAAGCACCGGCGCCGACACCACGACCACAACCGTCATATCGGCCGCGGCGTCGACCGTGTCAACAACGTCCGAGGAGGGTGAGGAGGAGGAGGCGATATCGGAGGGCGCACATGCCTACCCCGCCAGCAGCAGCAGCATCAGCATCAGCGATCTCGGGCAGATTCACGACGAGGATGTGCATGATGGCTGTATACCACCAGCAGCACCGACGGCGACAGCAACAGAAGCAGCAGCAGCAGCAGTAGACACAGCACCAGCACCGACACGGCCAGCACGACCAGTGGCCACGGGGCTGCGCGTTCTCGAGGCCGAGGCGGCGTCTCTGGTCGCCCTGGCGGCGCTGTACAGGGCATCATCACTGGACGACGAATCATCACACGAGGCACGACACGGCAACGACGATGGCGATGAAGAATACAGAGACGCAGAGCGAAGCGAGGACGACGACTCCCCATCCCGCCAGTTCGACCTGGCCGTCCAGACCATTGTGCGGTCCCGCCTCCTCGGCGGCAAGGTGGTGGTCACGGGCGTGGGCAAGTCAGGCCACATCGGCCGCAAGCTGTCGGCCACGTGCCAGAGCCTCGGCGTGCCCTCCGTGTTCCTGCACGCCACCGAGGCCCTCCACGGCGACGTGGGCATCGTCATGGCCCACGACGTGCTGCTCGTCATCAGCTCGTCGGGCAGGACGGCCGAGCTAGTCAGCCTGGTGGACCATCTCATGGCTGTAGGGATAGCAGCGTCGCGGTCGCTGTCGCTGGTGGTGCTCTCGTCACAGGTGACGAGGCGGGAGTGTGAGTTGCTCAGAAGGTGGGAGCGCTTTGATGCTGCTGCTTCTGTCTACCCTGCTGCTGCTGCTGCTGCTGCTAGAAGAGAAGACTTGCAGAACTACGGGCAGACACAGACACAGACACGATGCCTGGGCATTCATCTGCCCGCCCCCACACCGACGCCGGAAAAGGTAGCCCTCGGGGTTGCGGCACCGACAATGTCGACGACGGCGGCGCTGGCGCTGGGAGACGCGCTGGCCATGGCGGTGGCGGACCGGCTGCACGGCGGGGGGGAGCAGGTGGCGTCTGTGTTTGGGCGGAACCACCCGGGGGGCACGATTGGGGCGACGGCGATAGCCTTGGAGGAGGGGGCGAGTGCCGGTGGGAATGTTGGGATGGCTACTACTACTACTGCCAGGTACTAGCAGTAATAGTCAGTATTAGTCGGGTAGACTGACAGACTGACTACTAGAAGTTAGTACTACTTATGAGTACGAGAAGTGAGTATGAGTATGAGTATGAGAGGCAGCACTACAGGTACGATGAGTACGAGTAGGAAATGAAGACTGCCTGGGCGCTGTGTGAGGCGGTTTGACGAGTTGATGCCATCACGTACATATGCATACACGGATATAGTTTTCTTCTTTTCTTCTTCTTCTCTTCTCGGTCTCTCGGTCTCTCGGATCTCTTGTTCCTGCTCTTGTTCAAATTCTGCATGGAAGAACCGAGAAGCATCTAATGCCTTGCAATGCCATGCAATGCCATGCCATGCCATGACCATGTCCATGTCAGATGAAAAAAAGAAAAGAAAAAATCTCCCGTCCCAGTCCCAGTTCCGAGTCCCACACTTGACAGGCAAACTTGCCATGCAAGACATGTCAACAGCCAACGGCAACATGCGACAGGCCGGCAAACGGCACGCACACACGCACACGCACGCACGACTGTTGACTCGACTTGACCCGGTATGGTCTGGTGAATGGGTTTATTTTGGTTATTAGCCGCATGCGGGGCGAATTGGTCTGCGCTGCGCTGCGCTGCAGACTGCAGGCAAGACCTGTCTCGGTCCGTTGAACTTGGGAACGGAGGTTTCCTTGGCCCGTGGCTCTTGGCCCCCGATTCCCGACTTCCGTGTAGCCACTGCAGTGTACTCCGTAGTAGTGTAGTGTACCTGACTGACGGCTGACATGTCTCGGGGCGAGGTATTTGTCTTGGCCTTATTGCACATCAAGTTGCCAGTTGCCCGTTATGAGCACACATCGCATATGCGCATGTACCTGTTTGCGTTCAAGATCTGCCATTGTGCCATCATGTGCCGTCTGCACTCTCGCCACATGACGATGCCGGTACTTGAGAAGAGGGAAAGTCTGGATGCATGGTTACAGCATATTCGAATTGTGTTTGTTGTGTTGTGCAGACGAGTACTGCAACTAAGCAAGTCAAGTACACCGTCCGGTCTACAGAGGTCAGCACGGAATCTGCCCGCCTGCCCGCCATGAGGCCTCAGCGCACTAGCAAGGGATATATTATGATCCCCACCGAGCACGACTCCACTGGTCAGAGCGGGCGAGCGAGTCGTTGGGCGAGGACGGATATCCTAGTCTAGGCATAGTCGACAAGCGTAAATGGTGTTAGTTGGATGATATTCTAGTATTACTCCGTACTTGTACTAGCATTACGAAGACCACTACGGAGTACGAGTAGCACTACTTACAGAGTAATACTAGTAGTAATAGTATTCTTATTTTTTATTATTTTAGTATGGATATAATTCTCATTGTCAATTCATCCGACGCGCCTAATACTGCGTACTAGTACTGCAAGGTACTCATACTAACATTCAAGTTTGACCAGAAAGAGTCTGACACTTGACTTCGGCCCGGGACAGGTGAGAGAAAACGAGGTGCATCAACGGGGGCACGTGGACAAGACTATTCTGGGCACGTAACAGGGCGAGAGGGCACGAACGAGAGGCCATGCTGGTACGTAATGAGCCGCAACGGGAGGTTGCCGCGCCGTGCATTGGCTGGCCTTAGTTGGACGTGTGTGAGTGAGTGAGTGTGTTTCGAGACCCTGCCAAGACGGGTATGGTAGAGGTGTCATGGCTGGGGCGATGCGACGTGGACCAGTTGCCAGAGGACTTTTTTTCTTCTTCTTCTTTTTCTTTTTCCTTTCTTCTTCTCGGCGAGTACGGAGGAGTACGGATACGGAGTTATTCTCTGCTTGTACCCGGATTGGTACTCGTAAGTAGAGTATTACGGAGTATTACGAGTAATAGTTTGACGCAGTTCTTCTCGTACGATGCAGTGCTCGATGCGTGCTGCTGTGCAACCAGACAATGATGGGCACTGATTGGTCGCTCGGGGGAGAGACGGCCATTGCTGGCCTGCGTTGGCTGGGCTGTTGGCCACCAAGCACGAGTACTCTCGTAGTCTGTTGGTTGGTCTGTCATGCAAGACGACGTGAGTGAGATGCCAAGATGGGGAATTACATGACGGGTCACCCCAAGTAAGTACGGAGCACGAGCGTTGAGCAGAAGTGTACTTATGAGGACGGGAGTATTAGAGCGTATAAAAGACCAGTATGGAGCCATAATAACGGAGTTTGGGTAGTATGGAGATGGAGTCTGGATGGGGACCATGGTCCATCATGTATGAGGACGGAGCGAGCAAGGGTCCTGGAAACTGGACGGGAAGAGGGGGAGAGACACCCTGGTTTGCCTGGTATTGCAGGATACTCTGTAAATAGAGACTACTCCATACAAGTATTCGTAGAGCAGAGTCTGTCCGATGTCTGAGTTTGTGGACGCTCTCATCAGAGTCATGAGTTAGGGTTATCAACAGAGCATGTCTTATCCGCACACACACATGGACCCCTGTACCCTGAATTCAGCAACGCCATGCACACCGAGGCCAGCATCGTCAATTGGCCTTGACCTAGAGGCTAGCGGGCAAGCAGGCTCGTAATACTCGTCGCCTCCAATATTGAATCCCCCTCCCCCCCCAGGCCTCCCACTTGCCCCGAGAATTCACCCGCATGCTTGGACAGATCAAGGTTAGCGGGGCTCAGGGCCCGCAGTGCTGGCCCGCAGTGATACGGCCCCAGGAGCCCCAAGACAGAAGTACCTGAAATCGAGCCTGGAAGTACCTTTGCAGGCAAAGTGGGGTGTAAATGTACATGTATGCATGTGTAAATGTACATTTGTACATGACTTTGTCCACCTACAGCAATAACCAACAGCCACAGTACTAGAGGCCCGCAGCGCTAAAAGTTCCCAAGCACCACACCTACTGCTACGAATACAGTGAGGCGGGTGCTATGGTTGCGCGGTGCACGCTAACGACGCCTGGCAGGGGACACGGGCGCTGACCGAACGAGCCCGGAAGCGGCCTCCAACCATGAGATAGGCAGATACTACTAGTATTGATAAGACATTGTCTACTACTCCAACCAAACCCGTCGTAATACTCGGTCATGTCTTTGGTATAATATCGAATTCATCAATCAAGCAAGCAAGCAACTTACTCATGTCCGTCTGTATGCGTCTTTACTCTTTACTCAGATCACGCTGCTTCAGTCCATCACTGCCTATTTCCACCTGTACTGGCATATTCAACGTAATACTAATACTCGTACTTTGTCTGCGTCGCATCCCCGGCTCCCCTCCCCGGTTGCACTTTGCAGTCGATAGATCAAGGACGCCTTTAGCTCTACCACGGTCCCCACTCGAAACTCGTCGGACCCATAAACTCTTTTCCCTGGCCTCAACCCTCTGCACCTCTGCACCTCTCTTTCTTGAGAACTCCCCTCTTTTTTTTTTCCCCTTCCTCTTTTTTTTCTTTCACGAGCAGACCAATCCCAGGACGAGTCCGTATTCGCAGTACGGCGAGTACAAACTACTACAAAGTACAAGTAGTACTAGTCCGTACCCGTAAACCGCAGCACAGCACTCGTGCAGCAGCAGCAGCACAGCACAGCACAAGCACCTTCCACTACCAGCAGCATCACGCTATTTCATCAAGATCCCCTCCCCCCGGGACAAGAGGCTTGGCTCGGCAATCCCCCCAGGCCCATTTGCCCGCGCCAACAACCTACCGAGTACCTACTCGTACATACTACGCCACCGGCCGCCCGCCAAACGTCACCAGCCAGCAGCACTCTTTATCCTTCTCTCTCTCTCTTTCTCTCTCTCTCTCATCTTATCTGTCTCTCATTCTCTCATTCTCACCCCTCTCACTCTTTTTTTTCTTCTCTTCCTCAACCCTCCAAAAACCTAAAACTTCTCCGTGTTTCCATTATCCGCTCCTTCCACACATATACCCTCCAAGACCCTGCATCGTTCCTCCCTCAGAACATCCCGGCACGCATTAATCCGGCCCGCACCTCCATCACCACCCATTATCCTCGTCCTCGTCCTCGTCCTCCTTCGGTGTCGCGCGACCACCACTTTCGCCCCTCCCCGTCGCCTTCACACAGCGGTCTGCCTGTCTGCTCAGCGTGTTTGACGGCAATGAAGTTCGGCGAACAGCTCGAGAGCGAATCCGCCCCCGAATGGGGTCTGCGTATGTTCATCCTCCTCCCCGCCCCCCATTGCTGTGCCCATTGATCGATCGCCTTTGCCACAACTCTTCTTATCAGCATCATTGTGCGCCTGCAAAAACGTCACCCTGCATCCCGCCCACACACACAAAAACCCAGTGCCGTGCCGTGCTGACCATGTCCCAGACAACCTCGACTACAACTCCCTCAAACATGAAATCAAAGTCCACACCTCGCGAGACCAGGCTACGGCCATGGCCATCCCCGGCTCCGAGGACACCGCCCTGCGCAAGTTTGAGGACGGCCTCTTCCTAGAGCTGTGCCGCCAGCACGAGCGTGTCCACCTCTTTGTCACCAGCAAGGCCGACGAGATTTCGAGAAGACTGGGTACGCCACTCCACTCTATCCTCTTGCACTCCGCTACACCCATCGTCAACGTCATACACACATGCTAACACACGCTCACGCGCGCAGATGCCCTCGACCACTCCGTCGACCGCTGGATATCAAAGTCCGCTACCGACCAGACCGTCAGCAATGTACTCCGCCGCCAGAGGCGCTTTGCCAAGCATGAGCGTGAGCTCTACCGCGTAGGCGATGATGCACAGGCCCTCGTGCGCTTCGCCAGCGCCCAGATTGTCGCCTTTCGCAAAATCATCAAGAAGTACAAGGTAAGCAACCCCTCCAACCCCAATTGGCGAGCGAAGCGAGGACAACCCCCGGCAGGACCGCCGGAGGCAACAACGACAACAGTACTGACCCATGCCGTGCAGAAATGGACCGGCTCAACGACCCTAGGCTCCCGCTTCTCCGACGATATCCTCAGCGACCCCAAGTCCTTCAACCGACATGACTACACACCCCTGCAGCGCCGACAGGAGGACCTGCTGGCCCGCCTGCGTGACGCGAACCCCCACCTTCTCAGCGACGACGCCAGCTCGCCCTCCCTGCCCGACCACCACTCGCGTTCCGCCTCGATTCGCCCTGGCAGCAGCGCCACCCGCCTGCCCCTGCTGCCTGAGCCAGCCCTCGCCACACAGCCCGCTCAGCAGCAGCAACCCCGAGAGTTCCGCTACTGGAACGAGTACGACAACGGCAGTGAGGGCGGTGACTGCGACTGCAACGACAACAGCCACGGCCACGGCGCCGACGACGACGGCAGCTACGCCATCTACGTGGACCCCAACGCCGACATGTCCCTCCCTGGCATGGCATACGTGCAGGCCGCGCTGGCGCCCTCCGTCGAGATGGTCCGGCAGTGGTGGTCCCGCTTCGGCTCCCACGGCCCCGGAAGCAGCGAGCGCCGCCCCCTGCTCAACGGTCCGGCGAGCAACTCGACCGACTCGGACGAGGACGGCTACTCGTCCTCCAACGACGCCTTCCACCCGTCGGCCCTCGGCGGCGTTCCCGTCGGCGGCTACGGCTCCGGCTACTCGGCGCACTACGCCCTCCCCTCTATCGCCGACCAGCGCGTCATGCGCTACCGCGAGCGCGTCCTCTTCTGGGCTGCCCTCGGCTGCTACGCCACCGCCTTCGTCCTCGTCGGCGTCTCTGCCGTCCTCGTCTCCACCGCCCGCCACCGCATGCGCGTCGAGGTCGACGCCGTCGTCACCGTCACCGTCGCCATCAGCCTGCTCTGCGCCTGCGCCGCCCTCGGCGCCACCCTCCACCGCAGGGACCGCCTCTCTCTCGTCCACAGGGCCGTCAACGCCACCACCTTTGCGGCCGCCTGCCTCCTCAACGGCATGCTGCTCATTGTCGTCGTCGGCAATACACCTTAGCATGCATGCATGTATGTACTTGGGTGATGCCTCCGGCGGCCCTGCCGGGGGCCCTTCTCGCTTCGCTCGCGGTGTTGGGCCTTTTTCTCTCTGTGTTTCTTTTGTTTTGTTCAAGGCTTTAGGTCTTACCGGGTTATCAGACGGCGTCTTGCATCAGCGTTTTGATTTTGATTTTGATTTTGATTTTGGTTCGGTTCGGTTAGGATATCCAGCGATAGTTTTTGTTTTTTTTGATAAGTGGCATTTCGTTGCCTGCGCTGCGTGCGCATTTCGAGCCGTGTGTTTGACGGTACGAGGTCGGTTGGTTGGTTGGTTGCATTTCCTGGTTGTGGACTGCCATGTTGGGAGTTGCAAATATGAAAGTTGAGTGCCGTACATACGATGGAGATGATGTATGGGTACGGTGCAGAGTATGAGTATGAGCACGAGTATATAGCATGATGCCTGGCATCTGGAATATAAAGATGAACTACTACTACTGTGCTTGGACTTGGGCATATGATGTGATGTACTTGCATGTCCCATGTGTATGGCAGGTGAAGTGTGGCGAATGTACTGAGTATATGTGTGTACTCTGTACCCGTGCTGGACGAGCGAGCGAAGCGAGAAGGGCCCCCGGTAGGGCCGCCGGAGGCATAATCACAGAGTGCTAATAGTACAGCAAGTGGTAGTGGACATGGAAACAAGGATGTTTTATTCAAGGAACGCTTCGAGACGGGTGATATCCGAGTATGTGACCCCTTTATAACATGGACTACATTTAACAGGTGTATGCAAGACTGGACTGATTTCAATAGCTTTGTATGCAAGACTAACTGATCCAAAGACAGGGTTGTATGCAAGACTGATATGTAAGAATGAACCGGTTGTATAAGCACTGCCCGCTGCCCACTTCCCAGCTGCAAGACTATGTCGATTTGCTGAGGAAACGAAAGTCGAGCATGGTGCCTTCGAGATCCTTTGTAGCGAGGAAGGATTCGATCCGTTGGACGAGGGCGCCTTTTCATGGCTAGGTTAGCGAGGGACTGGAGCCGAGGAGTCGAGTGACGAGTGACGATATTCAAGCAAGGGAAAGGAAAGGAAAGGACAGGGGGGAAAAGAGAGAGTGTGTGTGTGTGCCTTACCTGCAACACCCCATCGCTTGGCAAAAAAGTGCAGCGAGCTGTAAATGTTGTGAAACTGCGCATCTGCCTCGGGGATGATGTGCTCAAAGTTGCTCAGCGCGGCGAGCGAGTGGTAGGCGGAGAAGGGGGTGACGGGGGAGCAGCGGCCGAGCAGGCCGGTCGAGTTGCGGGCGAGGTGTTCGTTGAGGTGGGTGGTTGTGTCGGCGATGATGCGGATGGTGAAGTTGATGCCGGCGATGGCCTTGGAGACCTCGACGCTGGCCGTGTCATGGTGGATGGACGAGGCGTCGATGGCGCAGAGGTAGCTGCAGTAGAGGAGGAGGAGGAGGCTGACAGAACAAGAGTTAGCGTACTACTACTACTACTACTACTACTACTACTACTACTAGCTCTTTCTGTCTCCCATACAGAAAGACAGACACAGATATGCAGGTACGTGTGTATATCAGTGTATATCCGAGACTTACCACGTGCATGTTGCAAAACATTCATAATACTCTCCCCATGTAGACGCCTGGAGAACCATGGCCTCGACCAAGGCCCTGGTGGCCACATCCAGCTCCGCAAACGAGTCGACGCTCGGCGGCCGCCCAGAGTAGTACGTCTCCGTCTCCCAGGTCAGAGCGCGGGAGAAGAGGATGGCGCACTGGCAGTTTCGCTGGAAGGCCCCCAGCGGGACCGAGGCCGACACGTTGACGGGGTGGTGCTGGATGGTGCGGACGGGGCTGTTTGCGCGGGCGTCGAAGACGACGTTGGTGGTGGGGAGGAGGTCGTCGTCGCGCGGGGAGGGCACGTGGAAGGGCTTCCACATGAGGCGCCTCTCGACGCGGATGAGGCGGTCGACGATGAGCAGGGTCCAGTAGAGGTCGCGGCGCTCGTCCTCCTCGAACGAGACGGCGTTGTGGCGGTGGTAGCCGGGCGAGCCCGGGGGGTGGTAGCGGCCGGGGCCGACGTCGACCGACTTGGCGCTGGTGTAGGCGTCGCCGATGGTGACGTAGGCGCGCATGAAGGCGCCATGGCCGAACTCGAAGAGGCACA
Organism: Geosmithia putterillii; assembly: GCA_900188575.1. Lineage (NCBI taxonomy): Eukaryota > Fungi > Ascomycota > Sordariomycetes > Hypocreales > Bionectriaceae > Geosmithia > Geosmithia putterillii. The sequence continues at coordinate 1,837,917 of FYEU01000301.1, read as the reverse complement.
GCAGGGCCGAGGCCTGCAGCAGGGGGATGCTGGGGTCGGTGACGGCGCGCAGCAGGCCGAGGACGCGCTTGGTGACGAGGTACAGCGGGCTCGAGAGCATCTCGGTGCCGTCGGGCATGACGGGCCGGCCCGAGTCGGCAAACTGCGTCACCAGGTGCATGCACACGACCAGCAGCGCCGTCTCGACCTGGCGCGGGCAGTCGTCGGGCCCCAGGTCGGCCAGGGCGTGCAGGAAGCGCTCCTGGTGCACGGCGCACAGCCACGTGTTGGTCGTGGCGAAGTAGGTCTCGACCGAGTCGCGCCAGGCGATGCCCCGCGACGAGAGCAGCTTCATCAGCATCGACGGCGGCACCTCGAGATCCGGCTCGAAGATGCTGTACCGCGCCGCTGCGGCCATCTGTGGGTCGTTGGGGCTGCCCGACGAGCCGTAGGCCGATGGGTCGACGACGGTCGTGGTCGGGCCCGTCATGACGTAGTCGTAGCAGCATGGTGCGTCGAGTCTGGGGACATGGTCTAGATTAGCATATGCCAGCCAGGCGGGGGAGGGGAGGAGAGCATGAATGATCGATCCTGTGGTCATGATCCAGTGACGTGACATGGGCCTACCTCGAACAGCGTGAGCAGGCCGGCAGAGCCTTGTCGCACTTCTTCTTGGTCCGGGTGCACTTCTCGCAGGCGCGGTGGGCGCGCTCGACGGGCTCCTCCATGGGCGAGTCTTCGCCGTGGGGCGATTTTGAGGGCGCAGACTGCATCTTGAACCTAGGCTGACGGGGCCCTGGCAGATGCCGCGTCTACGTATGTGTATATGTGTGTGTATATGTGTATGTGTGTATGGCAGTGTATATAGTAGTAATAGTGAGCGCTGCTACGAGGGCGGGTCGGCGTGAGAACCTCTAGTCCCCGGCGCCGCGTCTCTGCGGACAGACATGGACCGGGGGTTGTCGTCGTTGTCGGCAAAGGGACCCGCGTGGGTTTTCAATCGTGATGGTGGCGATGGTGATCAGATCCCTCTGGTGGTCGACGAGAGGAAAAGGAAGAGGTTCCTTTCCAAGCTTACTTTCTGGGTTCTTTTCTCGACCTGCCCGAAAGGAGGATTGGAGGTGGCCGGTGCTGTAGGATTGCGTGGAACTTGTGCGTGTGTGTGTGCCTGTGCACGCGTGTGTCTGTCTTTGTTATAAAGGACGAGTACCTTGGAGAATGGATGGTAAGAGACGAGAAGGAAGAAGAGAGTGTCGTCGTCGCTTAGTCACTTGTTGAGACAGAAAGAGAAAAGAAAAGAAAAAAGCCGTCGTTGTGAAAAAAGGAGGCAGGAGCGAACGGCCGGGACTCGGAGACGGAAGGAAGCGGCAGAAAGGGTCTGTGGGCAGACTTGTGTCCTTTGTGTGTGTGTGTGTGTGTGTTTGTCCCGGGCTGTGTTTTTTCCCTTTCCTTTTCTGATGTCAGATGCCTGATCTGATCTCGAATTGCGTCAGGATGACGGATGGCGATCAATTGAAACGGTCGGAACCTGCAATAGACGCAGACGCAGACGCAACGCCAAAAGACGTTGGGATTGCCACGAGGTTGGAGGGGGGGAGAGAGGAAGAGGGACGGAGACGGAGTGACGGAGGGGAACTAGATGGAGGGGAACCGTCGACCGTTCAGTTCAATTCAACCGCCCACCATGGTTTGCCCACCATGGTTTGCCCACTATGGCGGCTTTGGATCCATCCATCCAAGATAAATTTGTGGTCCGGCTCGGCGTCCGCTGCGTTTGACAGCTAGAACGGCGCTAATAGCAATATACAGCCCTGTATTATAATACGTATAGTACGGAGTACCACTGCTCCGTAGTACTCCGTACTCCTTTGTACCTAGTATGGTGTGGGATGTATGCATAAAGGAGGAAGAGTCTACTAGATGATATGTGTCAGAGAATGCCTCGTCATGAAATCTCTTTCCCTGCTTTCTTTCCTTTTTGCACTCGGGCCAAGTAATGTCTTGAGTGTTGTTGTGTCTTTGCCATTTGGGGGGCCACTGCTTGAGTTCCCAGTTCCCCTCGGGGATCCTTGCCGGTCGGCAGAGAGGCACAGATGCCAGGGTTCTAGGGCCGACGACTGTGATTGGCCGCCCGTGTTAGTCGCTGCCACTCTTGCAGGCAACCTGCATCGGCGACGCCGCTGGTATGGCTGAATTGGTGAAAATGTCCGGCTGCTGGATCTGGGCGGGCCGTCTGCATCTACGGAGGGCGGAGTACTACGTATGTAGGATACTACTACTACTACTACTACTACTACTACTACTACTACTACCACCTGGTATCACCTAGTGGTACCAAGCTATTGAGGTGGTGGATATACAGAGTATTATTACATGATTGACCACAGCCGTAGTAGTATTACTACCCAGGTATTCCGTAGCAGTAGGCGATGCCGGACTTGGCCTGCTCGTACAAAGTAGATCTCGACGTGGCTCTGCAACTAGGTATGTGCGTAGTACGATGCCTTGTCGAACAAAGAGTTGAGTATTGCAGAGTAACAAAGTACAGTAACATCGAACGGGGCAGAGTCTAAGTGTAATAATAGTGGTAAACTGCGCCGTACAACCGTCAGCCTGCATGCACCCGCTGCAAGTCATGATGCAGAATGATACCTTGGCTCACGCTTGACGTGCGGCGACACCGGGCAGTCGTACCACCGGTCGGACCCCTGCTTGCCTGCTTGCCTGCCAATGCTTAGCTGTGGCTGTCTGCCAATTTGTACCAACGTACGGAGTATCACTCGTACTCTCTGCCAAGTACGGATACATTCACTGTCTTACTATTAGTAGTAGTAGTATGACTGTAGTGCTAATAGTACATGTAATAACTCATAGGCTGTCCCATACGTCGCTGGTTGCCTTGCCGGTATTACACTGCATACATGCACGCCCGACGTAGTATAGTAGTACTACTGCTCCGTACTCCGTACTCCGTATAGTACTAAGAGTGTACTCATAGATCTAGCAATGTACCGAGTACGGAGTACAGGTAGGCGTATGCGCCAAGCATCGATTTGTTCCCAGGCAGCAGCACAGCCAAAGTCTGCCCCAGGCACTGGCAGTTAGCTGATCTGACCTGAGATGACGAGTACTCTCAAACCTTGTCTATGTTGTCTGTATTCACGAGCCAACTTATACTTTCTCAAGCGTTGCCATAGCTGTACCGTTATCTATTACTAGTACTAGCATGGAGTACTCCGTACCGGCTGGCTGTTGGTACTTCCGCCCCGTTAGTCATCACCTACCCCAGAATAGATCCACCAATCAGATCGCCCCATCACGCTATCTTCCATCACCATGTTACCATGACTGCATTGCGCTGCCGCTCCGATGACTCCCTCCCTCTCTCTGTCCTTCTGACTCCTACCTCTTTGACTTGCACAGGTATATAACGCCCAATTGGCACAGTAGACCGCACACACGACTGAAGATAGTACCCAAAGCAGTGTACCGCACCGCACCCAGCCCACAATGACCACCTACCGCGTCCGCCCGGGCCGCTACTCCGACCTCTCCGGCATCATGCCCGTCTTCGGCTCCACCCTCGCCCGCGACGAGCTCTTCCTCGAGGTCCTCTTCCCCCGCTCGCGCGACAATCCCGCCGGCATCATCGAGAACTCCCGCCGCATGTTCGCCAAGCGCTTCTGGCTCGTCGACTACCGCCTCGACGTCGCCGTCCCGGCCAACGACCCCAACGGCGCCCCCGTCGGATTCACCTGGTGGAAGGTGCCCAAGTCCCACCTGACCTTCTACCAGCGGTGGGTCTCCCCCGTGGCCTGGATCGCCCCCGTCGTCCACGCCCTCCTTCAGTTCAAGTACTGGCTTTTCCCCGTACCCGGCCTCGACACCTCCGCCATCCCCGCCTTCATCAACACCATGGAGAAGGAGGTCGAGCCGCGCATCTTCAACGACGACAACCCCAGGCACCAGAACCGCCGCGAGGCCTACTACCTCGCCACCCTCGCCGTTCAGCCCGGCCTGCAGGGCAAGGGCGTCGGTTCGAAGCTGCTGCGCCACGGTCTCGCCCAGGCTGATGCCGCCCATGCTCGCGTGCACCAGGGCGAGGCCAAGGCTGAGACCTCGGAGGCTGATGCTGCTGCTGCTGCTGCTGGCGAGGCGACCTCTTGGCTTGTTGCTGTCGACGGCGTCGAGCCATTCTACAATCGCTATGGCTTCGTCGAGGTCGACAGGGCTAATACGGGCGATCTGAGCTTCTGGCGGGGCGGGGCCGTCATGTTCAAGGGGCCTGGAGAGGGAAAGGACCAGTGAGTGGGTGGCTGGGCCACTGAGTACTATGTATGTGGTTGGTAGCGTTCATTTGGTAGACGATGAGGTAGATATTTGATATTCATCTATATAGTAATTACAGACATTAGGAACACGCAAGGATCAATTGGGTGTTGGCCTGTGCCTCCTTTTGATACATACATGTACATGCTTCGGAAAACCTCTGCTAGAGGCCACCTATATGATGTTGAAGTCTGTCGTCTTCAACTCCGAGGTCTCGGGGATACGAGCTCCTGCAACGGCTTGATGACGTTCTCACAATACGTCTTCTGGAACTCGACATCCCACGAGAGACCCCCCCTGACGCACTGGGAGAGGCACTCCTCAATAACACACAGGTGGTGGGAGAGCATCCTGCCCTTGCTGTGATTCCGCCAGCGCCTGGCGGCCTGCACCCGACCCCAGAAGGTGTCTATGCCGTGCTGCTGATTCTCCAAAGCCCACGTCTCAATGGACTTTTCGTGCACAATCTCGAGCATCAGGATGGCGAGTTCGAGTAACGTCTCCTGTAGGTGCTGCACGTACACGTCGTCGAGTCCCGACTGCTCCCCGCCTAGCAAGGTGGATCCAATGGCCTGCTCGACGTACGGTATATGCATGGCCGTCGGCGTCTCGCCGCCCCGCACCACCAGGAACTTGATTGCTTTGTTGTTCCACGGGGTGCTGCACCACGATGTGTGTCGGAGCTGGAGAACCGCCGTGGCTATATCCAAAGCGAGCATGGTCTGTTCTCTCGCCGTTAGGCGGGAACCCGGGTCCCGCTGTATGGCCTCGAGAACATCTTCAAGCGTCATGACCGTGTCGAAAGGCTGCTGCGATGGCTCGCAAGACTCCCCAATTAGGGCCAGGGTATCTGCTACGAGCTCGAGGGCGAGGACACAGCCCCGTTCATTGTGCTGTCGGGCGCTATCGCATATACAAGTGATGGCCGCGGCTGTGTTGTCGTAGGCGGCGGACACTGTAAGGGTGGGAACTGCGAGCCTTTTAGCAGACCTATCGGATGGCACCTCCAGTTTTACACGTCTCCTATTGTCCGTCTGTCAGTCTCACACGTTCCCTGTCTCAGAGGCATTGCAATAGAAGGGAGCCACCAACCGCATCTTCAGACTCCTATCCGCGACACTCGTAGCAGGGCGAACATGAGCCTTCACATTGACCTCTTGGAGAGAGGCTTTCTCTATGGGGAAGCGGAGGTTGAACAAGATCTGTGCCGGCATCTGGCTACCATTGTAGCGGTCCGGCCCGGCAGCCCAGTTTTCCAACCGGATCATGATTGCGTGTTGGCTGTGGCGATCGCACGCTAAGCGCTCGCACATGGCATTATACAGCAATGTGGCACTGGCATGTACCTGGTCAAAGGCATGGGCCATCTTTGCGGAGCCTCGTGAGGGCTCATTAGTCTCCCAGTCGCGCCTTGCCTTGGCGTTCTGGATGAGCTCCTTGACAGAGTATCTCTCGTTCTTTAGGTCATCGACGAGGGTCCCCAAGCTCCTTCTGTCGATGGCAAACCGCAAACGACCCCTGAAGAGGAAGTTGCCCTTTGAGTCCAAGTTTGCGTCAATAATAGCGTCCATGCCCCCGCCGCGAGACTGTTTGGCCCACGACCAGTACCTCGGTTAGTCACGTCGATTTCAATTCTCGATCCAAGGTGTCCGGGGTGTGTACTTGCAGCCTCAGGCTGGACAATGCTGCCTAGCTTTCCCAGTAAGTCCTTTGGACATTCCTCGTAGCACCCCACAACCTCTGTAAACGGGTTGTAAAGACGACCGAGATACGTGGCGAGCTTCTCGTCGGTAGCGGGATCCTTCAGGATGGCGATGCATCGCTCCTCGGATGGGTCTGTATCGTCGAGCACATCGTGTACTCTGGCTTCCCGGAGTAGTTGCAAGATTTCGCAGTAAAAATGTGTTTTTTGTATCTTGAGTTGGTATATGAGGTCGTCGAGAAGTCCCCGGAACTTGATCATTGTGGCCCAAGGCCCCTTCTTGTCTCTATAGTAAGACAAGGCTTGGATCGCCAGTGGAAGGGCACCAAGGACGACCCCCGCAACTTCAAAGCCAGACATTTTGATCCGGAAAGAACATTTGCGGGTGCTGATGTTATATCGGATTGTTGGGATAGCTTCCAGCCACTGGTCGCAAACAATGTGTTTGTGAGTGGGAGGTTCCAAACGTCCATACTTGTGCGAGAAAAGGATCAAGCAGTCCAGTACATAGCACCTGCATCATGTATATGGTAGCCCGCTGTGCACAGATATGTACATAATAGGCGGGCATACAAATGTTCCTTCCAGCCTCACTTATATTGCTGCGGTGATGCCCAATGTGCACGGCAGGTAGATACTAGGTGTGCCCGATCAGTGACTGAAGACATGAGGGGTAATGCATTTGAGGTCATGGTAGATCCTACAGAGGATATCCTGCTAGCAAACCGGGCGTAATACCTCTCTTCCCAGTTCAAGATCTACGCCTCATTGAACATGAACCGTAGGGACATGCTCCCACTCCACATTGGCTGCATAAATGAAATGGAAGGAGGCCCATAGCTCTTGCCGGTAAAACAAAGAGACAGGATAGTGAGCATGGCATTGGTAGCAGTACTACAATATTAGCAGTGGGCGTGTTTCGGGCTGATGCAGGCAACAGCCACCTGGGAAAGGAGCAAACGGGAAGGTATATGTATGTATTGGGTCAGCCCTCTGGTCCGAGAGGAGAAGACTGGAACCAAGTCTATTACAACCTACCTTGCTACATGGAAGAATCCAAGACTCATCATCACTTTTGCCATCCGCTTGTCGCGAACGCCCCCTTCCGCGTGGAACGCTACAGGGCAGTTCCCACAACCATCGCCCTCCATGACGGAACCCTATGAGGACGGACTGCAGCCCATTGGATCTAGGATACGGAAGCAGTTTCTGAGACTGGCCACAGTACCATGGAAGAACGAAGAATACTCGACCGTCCCGCTGCACCGGGAAATGGAGATTGAGGGAGAAAGGTTCTGGCTTTGGGCGCAGAGCACTGGCTTGTTCCAATCAGCGCATGCATCTCTTGACTATAGGATACGAGATTCATCGGTTATCAAGACATGCTTGGCAGAAGCGCTAGTCGACTTGGAAGACCACCTTGAGAATTGTGAGTTAATTGAAGCATCGCGTATCACCCATATACATGTACTCACTACCACAAGTTTCATCTATTGTTCTCGGCCACCGCAAGGCATTGAAGGAGGACCATGGCAGCAAGGACAATGTCTTGGGCGGATCGGATGATGACGCATCCGATCTCTCGTTTAACAGCGACAGCTCCTTCGACGAGGTGGACTTCCGCCGACATAGCGTGGTGGACCGGCTGGACTCGCTGTACACTCTGGCAACGAGGATCCGTGACCCTCAAAACCGCCCACAACGATCAACTGCGGACCTTTATAAGAATATACCTAATACGGAGCGCGTGGCATACCAGCGCTGCCAAGAGAACATAGAGACAGCACGAGTCGCATTCCGCCAAGCACAGACCCAAGGGCGTCTTGATCAGTATTCATCGCCTTCGCACTGGTTGATAAATCGAATTGGCAAGGCAAATGCGCGACGGAAGCAGCAACTTGTATACTGGGAAAGGCACGCCGAAATACTCGCTGTAGACACTACTGCTCTCACACCGCCGGGGCGTGAAGACGCCGCGGCTGGAAAGGCCACAGCCTCGGCGGCCGGCGGTGGCGCTGCGAGAAGCCCACAGGCACCACCGTCACAGGCAACATCGGCGACCAGGCTGGAAAACTCTCGGTTCAACACCCAGGATGACCTCAAGTCGACCATCTCCCATCAAAGTCGAGTGTCAACTGTCTTGAGTCCAGAAGGTGAGAGTCTGAAATGGCCATCTCCGCCTGAACGTGTTCCTGGCCACAAGGGGTTTCTATGCCCCTACTGCAGATTCCTCTGCCCGGAGACCTACCTAGGAAAGGACCAATGGCGGTATGTATACGTCTGCGGTGTCTCGTGGCTAGCATGGTCGCGCATCCAAGTCAATCATGTACTGACACTAAGGGGGCTCTGCCTTGTGGCCGTTTCTCAAGCGTACATCTGATTCATGATATTCAACCGTATCAGTGTACGTATGAGGATTGTCCGGACCCAGATCGGCTGTACGGGACGCGAAAGGAATGGGTAGAACACGAGAACCAGCACCAGCTCGTGTGGCACTGTCACAGCCACGGACTCGAGTTTGAAACCCAGAGGGGACACACCGAGCACATGGAATCCGAGCATTCCGCTCAAGACTATCGCCCAGAGCTGTCGGCTCTCTTCGTTGGGTCATCCCTCCAACCGCATAGGGACTGTCCGCTCTGCCCGACTGCTTTCTTGGACGTCGTCCACATGCGGAAACATATGGCGTACCATCTGGAGATGTTTGCGCTCTTCACACTGAGAGAGACAGATGATGGCTCGAGCGAAGAGCTGGATTCGTGCAGATCATCGGATAGAGAACACGCAACAGCCAGGGGGCGCCGTGATTCCATCCAGGCCGATTTTGCCTCCGAGACTGAAATGCATCGGCCAGAGGTTCCTGAGCGACAACGCTGGATGGCGACGCTGCGCGAAATACGGCAACTCGTCCCAGAAACAGTTACGCGTATTGACATTGATGATTGGACATTTCACGTCTCAGCTAAGGTCCGGAGGTATTGGATAAGCGACCCAAACCGCTCGAATTTCCGGAGTTAGGTGTGCCATTGGTGTGGGTATGGTCCCATGGTTTGTGCCAATGTACTAGTTTGCATCGAATGCTCCCACGTGCTATGCGAGTCGTGTGAAATACGTTGAACCCAACAGACAAGACATTGAATACAAGACCTTTTGAAGAGGTGCATAATGTATCCTACGAGTACGAGCAAAGGCAGATATGAAAAATACACAGCCATAATCTCATATTCTTCCATCTAGAACTCACAATGAAAAGCACTGGGATTCCGCCAGGGCTGATGATGACGTGGAACTGTGATTATGACACCCATAGCCTACAGAGGTAAAAATCATGGTTCACTACATTTATACAGTACTTGGTATTCTTTGATTTTGCATCTATCAGACGGTTGGAAGTCTTTCCACGACTACTAGTAACTCACGTTGAATGGCGAGAATGACTGACACTTGGAAGGGGAACTGACGCTGGGGTTACTCTGGTGGCGTCGACCCCTTTTTGGCTTGCTGAAAAGGGGCAAGTGCACTAGCATCTCCACCCAACCAACACTACCTCACCCCCTTTTCTTTCCCGTCTACTATAATGTAGCTCAACTTGATCACAATGCAACCTCTGTAATCACTTTACAGTACGCCTTTACAATCGCTTGTCATCGAGGTGCCCTTAACAAGCACTTCCCAATGCATTTATAATCACTTCGCAAGCATTTACAATCACTTCACAATGCCCTGATACTAGTGTAATCACTTATTCATATGGTTGCCCATATTTGTATCTATTCATACCTCCCCCAATCAGCTAAAGCAACGTCTAAAGTTTCCATGTCATGTCCATGACCATTCCATGTCCATCCCATACCAACTCCTTGGCTTCCCTTCCCTTCCCTTCCAGTTTGATTGTTTTCCGGAAACCCCCCATCCATCCACCTGTCCTGTCCCCCGCCGACTCCGACTCCAACTCCAGCTTGTACCAATAGCAATAACCATTTCCTCCCAATCCAGCCCAGTCCAGTCCAGTCGAGGCAAGACTATAAAAAACAAGTTGAAAAGTGTAGGAAAAAAAAGAAACGAAAAACAAACGCAGGAGCCATGAGAATAAAAGGGTAAAAGGAAAAAGAAAGAAGAAAGAAAGAAAAAGTAAGCTAGTAAAAACCGATTGTTAAAAACAACAATGAAAAGAAATGTCAAAGACAACAATCAAGATGTCAATAACAATCAAAAGAAAAAGTGTCGAATAAGACATGGTGAGAAAGAAGACAATCAAGAGTCTACTCCCGTCCAGATGCCCTAGGAGGGGGGAGCACACGGGGGGGCTCACGCGGCCCATAGACATACCCTCCCGTCAAAGTGGGAGGGGGGGACGACTGCGGCAGGGGCAGACCGTGTCCGGGAGCGTGACGCGGCTCAGCATGGTGGTGCTGGTAGTCATATTCCCTCTCACGCCAGTACTCAGGCTGCTGAGGGGGCGGGGCAGGTCTGTCCACAATGGGAGGCAGGTACCGACGTCCGTGATGAGGGGGAACGGGGCTCGCAGTGCGGGGGTCGTACCCGGACGGGGAGGACGAGGACCTGACGCGCGAGAGCGGGCCATGCGCATCACTGATGAGGGGCAGACGCGGGGCCTGGGCCTCGTGATGGCCCTGGAAGACATAGGGTCCTTCGGCTTCGCGGTAGAAAGGCTGCTGATGCTGCGGGGGAGGGGGCGCACCCCTCCAGGCGTGCTCGTCCCTGCTGTCAAGGACGTAGTAGCGCGGGTGCTCGACGTGGTGAGCTTGGTGGTGGTGGTAGGCCGAAGGGGCAGGAACCGAGCGAGGGGCAGAAGCCTCTTCCATCGTCATGATGCGGGGACGCTTGCTGTCGTCCGACGAGAGGCTGTGATGGTGGTGGACGGGCTGGGGCTGGGGCTGGTGCACAGTCTTCCGCTTGTTGTACTTGCGCGTGGTGCCGGAGCGCTTGTTGGGGCCGCTACCGTTGCCGTTGCTGCCGGTACCCGCTACGTCGACGCCATCGTCAAAGATCTCGGGGAGGAACTCAATGTCCGGGATGGCATCGAGGTTCTCGGCGAGGAGCTCAGCCCTGAGGCGCTCGATCATCGCGATGATCTGGTTGGTCGAGTAGCCGTTGCCGACGCTCTGGCGGACCCAAGCGGGGGCCGAAGTGGCGTCGTCGGCAGAGTTATCATCGTCTGCTGCCGCTGCGGCACCGTTTCCGAGGCGTCGCTGCTCACGCTTGCGCAGCGCAAGAGTCCACGCCTTGACGTACCGGGTGCTCTTAGGACCACTTGGGACATCCGGGCTGGTGCTGCCGGTGTTGTTCTCACTGCCACTGCCGTTGCTGCTGTTGCGACGCTGGTTCTCCAGGCTCCACGCGTCGATCCTCTCGACCTGCGTGCGGACCAGGTCAATCTGGACGAGGGGGAAGCTGTCAAAGTTGCGGTAGCGCACGCGCTGGTAGTGCTTCCGGCAGTAGTGCACCCACACCTCAGGAGGGATCATCATAGTGCACGACTTGTTGCGGCCAAAGAAGTGGGTGATGACCTTGCGAGGCTGGGCACCCGTGTCGCAGTTCTCGGTGTACATGCACCGGAGCTCAGGGGAGGCAGCAGCGCCACCTTCACCGATGTCGGCGGTACTGTTGGCGGTCCCGTCGCCAGCGACGGCGGCGTGGGTGCTCGTCGTCTCGGGGGGAGACATGGGAGCAACGACGTGAGTGTTCTGGCGAGTGTGGCGGCGATGGTTCTCGTGGTCCTGAATAGACGACATGTTGTCGGATCCAGGCGGTGCAGATACGACTCGCTTGTGTGACTGGCTGTGACGAGCGTGAACTGGGACGGATGACCTGGGCACAAAGATCGGGTCAGTCAGAGTCGTTTGATCATTCGCGGTCATGAGATAGAAAAACGCGGTGTGCGGGAAAACAGGAACAACAGATCAGGCAGGCCAGGACGCGCTTCGTCTTTGTCAAACACACGCACAAGAAAGGATCAATCTGTAGTAGATCGGCACGACTTGACTCAATGCTGCTTTGCAAGGACGAAAAGCACAATAGGGGCGAGGAGGGGTACCGTAGATGCGGGAAGAGGGAGAAGGGAAGATAAGAGAGAAAAGGAGGGAAAGGATGACTTCAGGCTCTCCCAGTCCTCTCTTATAGACATTAGGCAGCACGCACAGCGGAATGTGCGTATGCGTATGCGTATGTGTGTGAGGAAGCGTGAGAATGTGTGGGAGGGAGTGCGTGAGAATGTGTAGAGGAAGTGTGTTGTCGAGTATTGTGTGCGCGCACGCGTGGGTGTTTTGTTTTTCTTCCCGAACTGCACTTGCAGCTGCTACTGCTATCAAGCGAACTTCGGCCGAACTGGTGCGCTTGCTCAGGGGATCCGAGGGCTTCCATTGTGGCTCTCGGTTCAGACTGATTCACGGTCAGGCCAGACCTGATGGTGAATCAAGGTCGGTCCCGTGAACGTCTATCGAGCACTCCACTCGGAGAGGACAGGCTTGTCACTCGGCTCGCAAACCATCCACAACTCTGGCAATGTGATGAAAAGGGGGTGGGCGCACTGTATCACAAGCTCTCTTTCCCGCCTTGTTCTTTTCTTCCATGTCACTTCCGATTCATGTCCTCTTATGGAAAGACAATGAAGCAAATTAGGCACAACCTCGACAGAAAACCTAGCCTTCGTCGTCACGCGCACACCTCCCTAGCATTCTTCTTTCTGCCTTTTTGGAGACAATGACGGGGTGTAACACCCACTTACTCACTCTGCCGTCTGAGCAGTGAGATGCGAAGGGGAGCATGTGGTTCGCAGGTAATCGATGCATGGGAAGCGGTGTGACACGAAGAAGGAAGGCAAGGCAGACAATGGAAGCGAGAGGCATGTGTATCTGGGACACAATTTCGATCCAAGATGGGAGGGAGGAGGGAACAATAAAAAGACAAGAAGAAGAAAGTAAGAAAACTCACATGGTAACCGCATATCGTTCATCCAGGTCGATGGCAGCGTCAGAGCGGTGCTTGCCGTGAGGCGACCTCCTCTTCTGCTGCCCACTCGAAGGGCCAGTGCTCGCTCTTGTGCGCTCGCCCGTGGAACGCTGAGGGGAATAGTACTCGCGCGCACTCGACCGAGGCGAGTCGCGGTGATGCGGTGGTGAGTGGTATCGGTACACGGGGGGGCTGGTCGGAGCGCCGGCCCAGCATGACGCGTTCTCGGCCTCAGATCTGACGACGACGGTCGGAACCGACATTGGCGGCTGTGGAGGGGTCCCGTCAAAGGCAGCGGATGACCCGGGCGGCGGGCTGTAGTAGTAGGAGTCGCCGAGGGGCGTGGTGGTCGTGGTCGCGGCGCCAGACGAGGAAGTCCGCGAAGGAGCTTCTGATGCCGAGGAGGTGTAGGACGAGAGGCTGCTCTGGCTCTCAGAGAACCTGTGATAGGCGGGTCGGCAGGGTGGTGCTGCGGCAGAAGAAGAGAAGGGCCGGCTGCTACCAGACAGAGTCTGTTGCTGAGTGGTGCTGGTCGGGACCGAAGTGGCAGGCGGTACGACTGACTCGAGAGCCAGACCCCTCATCTGGGAGAGGGGAGCGACAGGGCTGTTCCTTGTCGAGGCGGAGGAGGCGGCGGGGCTGCCCAGGCCGTGCTGCCAGGTCGAGGGAGGAGGAGGAGGAGTGTCGCAGCAGTCGTCTGCTCCGCCGCGAGTGCCCGTCTCCCAGGTTCCCGTGGTGTCGACGGTGCTGGACCGGGTCCTCTGGTAGTTCTGGTAGGGTGAGAGGGCGGCGTAGTAAGGCGCGGGGGGCGGACTCGATGCGGCACTGGCGGCCACGTCATCTGTCATGCCGCAGCCATGTCCTCTTGCTGCTGCCGCTGCTGTTGCTTCTGCTACTGCTGAGGGTGCTGAAGGTGCAGACGACTGCTCGAGGATTGTGGAAAGACGACTGGTCGCCTGCTGATGCTGCTGCCTCGGTGAAGAGGAGGCGCCACGGTGGCTGTCATGCTCGACGTCCGAGGCGTCGTTGAGGAGAGAGGAAACATTCATGTTTGCTGACGCTTTGTGTACTCTTGTTCTTTTGGCTCTTCTCTCCTCCACTGTTTCTGAGATTTGGCTTTGTTTTTTTGGGTATGTGCTATACCTCTTTGTTCCTGCCCTGTTATGGGGGGAGTGTGTGTGGCGTGTGTTGTGTGTGTGTGTGTGTGTGCGGACGCAGGGATCAGATCTCGATATGGAGGAGGTACTTTTGTGGTCGAGGTGCCATGTGCTTTGACGTCCCTCGGATCGAGTAGCCGAATGAAGATCAAGCTGGCGTCTGTAATAGTATGGATCTGGAGAATAGAGTGTTGGATAGAATTGTCGCTGTGTTCGATGGGAAAACTGCTCTTCTGAAGAAAGAACAAGAATGAAGGGACGAGAAGAAAGAAGAGACGGTCAAAGCCAAGGCCAAGGGGGGGCGGGCAAGATGGGACGCCGCAGGTTGTCCTTGTCACACGAAGCGCATGCAACGTCACGGGTGCTGGCTGGGCGAGGCAAGAGCGTGTGGTGTGTCTTTGTCGTTTGAGTGATGTGAGTGAGGTGAGTGAGGCGGATGAGTGTGTGTGTGTGTGTGTGTGTGTGTATGTGTATGGTGTGTGTCCGTATACTTGGTAGACAGGTTTTGAAAAAGCAAGTTGAGGAGTGGATGAACGACAAAGGGTGCGACTATGTATATGTATATGTGTTGATGATGGCTAGTAGAGTCGACGTGGGGGGTGGGCGAGGGGGAGACTTGGATACATATACATGGGGGGGACTCTGGAGTGTGTGTGTGAGTGGTGTGAGTGTGAGTGAGTGAGAGAGAGAGAAAGCCAAGCATGCACGTACAGACTGGAGTATGGACGAGTATAATACGAAGTGCATGCAATAGAGTAGAGTAGGTATACTAACAGAGTCAAAAAAAGGCAAGTAACCCACTTTGCATGTCTGGACGGCAGGTCAAGTCTCCAGCAGTCCTAACGATATCTCTGTGCCATGGAGTGAGAGTGCACGTACTCGTACTCACTGGTGCATCGGCGGCAGCTCCGCAAGTCCCCCGTACCCGTTTCCTGGAACCGCGGAATATTAAACCTCCCAAAGAAAGAATTGAGAGGGGTGGCACGGCCCATTTCCCTCGAGATGGCCATGGGCCATACTAACTCGCAGGCCATGGGTTCAGGGACATGGTTCCTAGAGACATGGATGGTCGGTCATGGAGGGTTCCATACTCGTACAGAGAGTAAGTATTCGTACCATTGAAGTCACTTGCCAGGGCCGCGAGGCTGGTTCCAGCAAAGTCAAGTGGAGGGCTATAGTATCATCCAGGGCATTATAATAACCATCGTCATCATCATCCATGCTTCTATTTTCTGCACGAGCACTCGTACCTGTGCCTGCCTGTGTGTGTGTACATATGTACGGGACAGAGCAAGTACGAGAGCACCATCATGTCATGGTGCGCCCACCACGAGCGGAGACCAGAGCCAGAACAGAACAGACAGGTACGAGAGGAACGTGCATTGCCCTTCCTTCCAAACCCTCGCAGCAGCCCAGTTGGTCGGCAGTTGACCCATGACCAGGGGGGGGGTTCCGCCGAGGGGGGGCAGACAGAGAGAGAGAGTGAGAGAAAGAGAGAGAGGGGACCAAAAAAAGGATGACGGGATAGCCATGCATGGCCCATACTCGTGGACAAGTCTTCTGTACGCTGTAATACGCTGTACTCGTATGCGTACTCCAGGAGCAGCACTGTAGCATTACGACTATTTACTTCGTTGGGTCCTGCTCTCAGACCAGCCAGGGGCCAGGGTCATGGTCATGGTCATGGGTCAAGGCGTGTGTCCACGGTCCACGGTCCAACTAAAAGTGTACCGAGATGTACTGCTTGGGGGGCCCTGGGGGCGTAGTGGATGACAGGTGGAATATTCCGAACCGGAATGATCAGACCAACTTCTGGAGACTGGAGACTTGTTGCACCCCAACAGACTTGTACCTTACGCCCAAGTAAGTACATCACCAGTCGCGGGGACCTGCTGTACGCTGCCAATTCCCTATAGACCGAGTACAGACGGGCTCATACTCGTGCTCGTAGCTGTGCTACTCGTGCTCATAGTTGCAAGTCGTACGGGATGCTCATCTGTCGAGCAACGTCCGTGTGTCTGCGTGTGTTTTATGGTATGCAAGCTGCCTCTTGTCCTGCCCTGTCCATCCGTTTTTTTTCTCTATTGCTATCTCCACTCCCTTCACTCCCCCCCTCCTGCCCCCCACCCCCTTTTTTTCTACAACACCCCCACTACTACATTGATACTCGTCATGTACGAAGTACTTTGTACCTGTACTATTCCTGCGTGCATACA
Organism: Geosmithia putterillii; assembly: GCA_900188575.1. Taxonomy (NCBI): domain Eukaryota; kingdom Fungi; phylum Ascomycota; class Sordariomycetes; order Hypocreales; family Bionectriaceae; genus Geosmithia; species Geosmithia putterillii. Next base: position 1,821,562 of record FYEU01000301.1, on the reverse strand, counting down.
CCAGGAACCGATGCCTCCGATTGGGGACGGCAGAACAACGGGCAATCGCAGTCTCAGTTCTTCGCATCTCTCGTCTCGTAGTATGCGCTGACGATGCTACCAGTACTCGCACAACCAGTTACAAGTATAACATGTACTTACGGAGTAGAGTACGAGTACGCAACGGCGGCGGCCTTATGGGGTAGGTGGGGAAGGGGCCTCAAAGGATTGAAGGGACCGACCAGGACCAGGACCGGGACCAGGAGGATAATTTAGCACCAAAGCCAAGCCCTGGCTCAAGGACCCAAGCTTGTCAAGATCAACCTAGTGCCTACCGTAAGAGTACACTGGGAGCCGAGTGTGTACTTGGTCGAGTATTACTCCGTACAGAGTATTAGGGAATTAGTCTCCGATCCATTGATTCACCATAGCCGTTGGCCTTGACTTACGGAGTAATTGTACGGAGTAGTTGTACAGAGGATTGATACGAGGCCGGCAACTCCCCGGGATATGCCTGCGCATGTTATGATGCTTGGTGGTCATACTGAATACTGGAGTTGGTACTCGTACTGGCGCCTAGTACTAGGGCCCAAGGACCCGGCCAACGAGATGAACACAGCATGGCTGGCATGACATGGCATGGCATGGCATAGGCATGAATGGTGGCGTTGTCGTCCGAATTCCCATCCATTCTTTTTTATCGCACCGACGGCAGTGCTTTTTTCTTTCTTTTTTTTTAGTCCTCACTCTTATTTTCTTTTACGAGCTTGACCCGTCCGTGAACTGCACGTCCGTCCGTACCCCGTGCGTAATTATCACGGCCGTGATATGCCTCGTATGGCCTCACCGGAGCCAATCCTCTGCGGCGGTGGCTGCGGTTGCGGCTGCGGCCATGACGGTGGGCGTGGTGGCTGTATGCAAGCATTGAACCATATCCCATCACCGCCCCTCTTCTGTCTCTCAGACTCTCTCCCTCTCCCTCGGGAATGGAGCCCTCAACTCGTTCGCGTGCGGGCCTTGTCCGGTATTGGTATTAATAGCGCGGCGCGGCTGTTGCTTGTTTTTGCGTCTTGCGTCTTGTCTTTTGCCTCTGGTCTCGTATTGTCCCCCTCTAGGAGTATATTAGACGAATATATTGGGACACACGGCGGTTCATGCCTGCCAAACACGGCCTTCATCACTCGATGGCGCGTCCCAGGTGCGTTTCTCTGTTGTGTCCCCCGAGTTTTGGGAGCATTTTGGGAGCATTCTCCCACCGGAGCTTGATCAAATAGGCAGGCACACACATTTCCGGTCAGTGGTAGAGTCGAATAGGCTTATCGGCAGAGCAGAGTTGCTTCGCTATGCTGTATTACTCCGGTGTAAGACAGACTACGAGTGCTCTACGAGTAAGAGTAAAAGCGACGGATCCATGAGCGGGGAGGTGGGCCGGCCGGTCCGGAGAAGACTCCTGTTACCTGTACTCGTAGACTCCAAGTACAAAGTAGTAATACTCCTCCATGTCAAGCTGTAAGAAGCACACCGCGATACACGGAGTCGCATCCTTACGACTACGGAGTCACTTGGGGTGAGTATCACGCACTCTCTCTCGTACCATGGCACCAAACCAACACGCACACCCCCCCTGGCGTCGCGCACTCCTGAACAAGTGCGAATACTCCGTACTTGCTCGTATGTGTACGAGTATGTGCATGCCTTCTGCCGGTGGCGCACTCGCCACTTCTCCAGATGCCGTTGTCCTGTGCTTTGCCGCAGCCGAAGCGCGGGAGCAGCGCCGCACGCACGACTCAAACATGAGTGCCGTCGCTCCTCTGTACTCTGAGTCTCTGACCGAGTACTCGCAATACGAGAATCCTCTCCAGACGGTCGGACCCGTGGGCATGGAGCTCTCCGTTCGTGGGTTGGGTGGTGGTGGTGGGTGGTGGTTACTGCACGCACGGTTAGGACTGGCTGGCGCATAATAGTGTACGGAGTTAGGGTCTGCGCGCGCGTGCAGGGGCGCCCCGCAAATATGGATGCACTGTGAGGTGAATGGAATAGGCACCCACCGCCTGATGTACATTGATGGCACTGCGCGCACACACACGCAACGCACGATATACGATGCGTACTACCGCGATAGTATGCGGTGCGCGCGTGTGTGCGTGTGCTGCCGTTGGTACATTTACGAAGCACATACATACACATATACGGAGTATTACCGAGTACTAGGTATTTAGTAGTAAGTAGGTACAGAGTAGTAATATGTGACTTATTGAATACGAAGTGGGAAGATTTAGAGTGATACCATGACGGACGTATTATCAGAGTACGGCACGACGCTGCAGGCCACAAAGCCACGCGGGACGAATCACCGCTACAGGCTTAGGCCCAACTCACCTCCCAACTGGGACAACGGCCGAATGACGTATGCGCGACGCATAGCACGCCGACGTTATATCTGCAGCATCTCATCTAGTACGTGCAAGTACGACTGCTATTCGTAAGTACACGTTGGAGTGTTACTCGTAGACTCATGTTTATATTTTTATCAACTTGACTGGCTGTTAATGCTTGCCATCTGTATAATACTCCAGATTGTATCGCCCGTGGATAAAAATAAAACGCAAATCATCTCGTACTCATGGGTGCTACTGCAATGTGCATTGCTAGCAAGGCATACTTACACATACTACGGAGTAGTAGTATGTGTAAGTATACACAGCGAGTACGTACAACTGAGAACGTACTACAAGCCTCGTCATACCGACAACGCCTCGTCTCGTCTGCAATACACAAAACATGCAATATATGCGTGGTACGCAATAACATTGACACGCCTTGGCCCTTGTGCATACGTGCGTGCTGCACAAAATACCGCGTACAGCAAGCATCAAGATTGTTTTGCCGTGCAGTTTCGTCTTCACACGTCTGAGGTCCGTCATTGGTCCGCATCTGACGTCACTCCACAGAGCGCCACAGGGTGCCACACTCACTCACTCACTGGCTCTCTCTCTCACCCCATCTCACTCTCACTCTACGGGTACTTCATACTCCGTACTCTCGGCGCATCTGCCCGTCCACGGCTCTTTCCATACTTACTCGGTATCTGTAAGCTACTATTATATCTGCAAGCTATACCTGCAAGCTTATACACCAGTAAGCCCAAGTAGTAGTTGTGCTCGTACTCGCGCATTCCTCGCTCGCACTTACCTCTACGTGTGAACTGCTATCTGTATCATTACGAACTCGCCAGATGAATCAAGCAAGCACACCCCTGCCCCGACTTGTCGCAGTCTCTTCATGCAAAAGCTTGCTTTCTCACACACCCCCCCTTGGCCGTTGGTTGGTCCGACCAGGAAAAAACACAATGCCAGGTCAGGCCAGGGAGTGGGACGGGATTGCTGGAAGAGACCGGTCGCGCCGTGTATGGATGGATCATGGATGGGATGGGGGCCGTCGCTCTCAGAGTTGTAGCATCGTACGGGGTAAGTACGGGTACTACGAGTACAGAGTGGGAGTGAGTTAGGAACGCACCCATGGGCCACGGCGCCTACTCGCACGAAGCATTACTACTAGGGAAGGATGAATCGAATAATGCTACCGTTACCGGTAATCGGATGGAGCTCTAGAGGAAACAGTCTGGGATTGATCCGAGAATCGTCCATCCGAAACACTGATGAGTTGGCGGTCATGACAGCCTGACAGGCCATGGCATGCGACATGGACAGGGCCACAAGTCCACATTGAACACACTGGACTGGGTTCCTGGGCGAGAAGCAAGCTGCTGTGTGGTGCCTGTGCCTGTGCCTGTGCCTGAGGATACAGAGTACAGTGGGTAATGGAAGGCAGGGAAGAAATCCATGGAAGGGGGAGAGAAAATACAGGGAGAGCCACGAGAGGTAGGTATCCATGAGAAAAGTGAATTGTGACTGCCTGCTGACTTACGCGTAGGTAAGTCTGGCCGCCCAGCCAGGCTGATGGACCCCCCACCTACCCACTGAAAGAGACACAAGCGCGCGGAGAGTGCCCGGCGAATAATGTGTAATACAATTGCATCGTGCAGTCCGGAGTGCGTGCAGTGCAGTGCGGTGCAGTGCAGGATACTATCGCGCAAACTTCATCCATACTGCGTCGATGAGAGAAATAATGGTCATGATATTGCTGCTAGTCTTCCATAGAATACACTGCTAATCATCGCGCGAGAATTCTGAATCTTGGCAAACACATGGCATGAATTACTACTAGTAGCAGTGAATGCCCGCTCTCGCAGCCATGCTAGTAGTTAGTTGGTGGTATTATTGCCCGTACAGGTAGTTAAGCCTTCTGCCAAGTAAATCGCACCTGCCACCCTGCACGCGCGATTCTTCTTCACACGCTCCTTCCGTTTACGAGCCCTCGGCTTTTTTCTTCCTCCATCTCTCCTCAACAACGACTTGAATATGTTTACCTGTGCTCCTCACCGCCGATATCAGCTCGGGAAACATGTGGAATTATCCGACGAGACCCGTGCCATGGTTACGGTATGGCCATGGCCTTCATTAACTCGAGGCCGCCTTGGTGGCTCCTCCATGTACGAAGTAAGTATGGAGTAGTAGCGCCGCGTCTCCATATCCCACCCCCATGATGCCAAACCACTTCAGTACAAAGTACGGATACAGCTAGTACGAGTAATACTTTTCGTTAGACAGGGCACTGACATCTTCTTCAGACTTCAAATCCACCTCGACTAGTCCTGCACCAGACGCCCTGAACCAGGCGCGCTTCCTTCCAGGAACCAGGCCCTGCCCCGCCCTCAACACGATTTAGGCGATGCGGTAGCATGGTACTACCACGCCAACCCTCACGCGCGAGTGTCGATCACTTTGGCCTGTACCTGTACCAAGTACTCGTACATCCAGACACACCATCTTGGCATCTAATAATATGGTCCACGGACAGGCACTACAGCTATGTGCCCATGTGCCCTGGATCCTTCCCCCAGTCCTTGGCAATGAGCTAGCCAGGATAATATGGAATCAAGCCCATCTGTCAGAACGGCTCTCGCTTGTTCGTTACTGCGTGGCGACCGGGAATATCGACACAGATAGATGAATGCCAGGCCATATCTGGCGATTCGTCTGCCAGCAATGGCCATCAACTGGAAGCATGCGCACCGGGGCGGAGGGGGGGGGGCTTGACGAACCGGCCTCGTAATCAGCGGCGAATTCCACGACCAGATGCTGTGCTGCAGCTCAGCTCTTCGCCCCAGACGGACGGACCAGAGTACGGAGTACTACTGCCTAGTAGCCAGAACGCGAATGCTTGGGCCGCATAGGGAACACCAGCACCATACGAGTAGGTCCATCTCTGCAACATTCTGCACAGACACTAGAGAAAGCTTCGCCTTGCTTTCAAGTTGGACGGCAGGCGACGCCAAGAATGATGAGGCGGCCAGCCTCGAATGGCATTGGATGTCAGGACTCGATGCAAGGCTCAATTCCCCAGTACTGGGGCCACATCACCGCGCAGCCGACATACATACAGACAGGAGGATGTGTGCAGAGATGGGCTCAGGCACGGCCCAGGCGCATGATTGCGGACAGCAGCACCTGCACGTCGACGGAAGAGGCCATCGCTGTTTTGGATTGGAACCGGGCCCGAACACCGAGTCTCCATGGCCGCGGACCACGATGCAGGGACGTCATTGAAGCGCACAGGCAGTCCGCGCGCATAGGAGCAGTACGGAGTCACTCTCGTCGCGACGGACGGACGGACTTCTCGGTCGACTCCGAGGATGGCAGGCCGCGCAGTATAGAGCGCCCGTCGCGTCGGTCGGGATCTGCCTCCGCGCCGGTACGCTTAGGTAGGCTGCACGCCTAATTGTCTAACGCAGGGATCTTGAAACTGAAGGTCGGCACTGGGTAGTGCCAGACTAGCCTGCACATACAGGTAAGTATGTCTCAGTGCCGGACACGCCTAGTCGTGAACAGGCATGCACTCTAGGAGGATTGCTACCTAGGCTACTAGGTAGATGTGATGGTCTCGAGATGAATTGACAGTTAATACTACCCCTATCCACATCGATTACCACTGCAGCGAGGCTCGTCCACGAGACGAGTGTCCATGTTCGGCCAAGGCGAAGCTTCTGTCACTGTTTGACTGTCAAGCTGTCCAGGGTGTTGCGCGTGCCGCCCCATCAATGCCGTCGAAAACTCATGTTTCAGCCCAGGGATAGGGGAGCCACGACAGGCCAGGGCCACGACTGCGACAAGGGCCCCCAACAACGGTCAACCCCTCCCCTTTGCTCTTGGGTCTTGACCCCCAGTCCGCACCCGCGGGCCGCAGGGCATGGCCAATCTGCAGACGGAAGAAATCCATCCATGACACTAGAAGGATTCAGTGGTCCTGGTCCTGGGTGCAGGCATCTGTTATTTCTCTTGCTACCCTTCTTTTTTGGGGGCCGTCTTGAAGCAAATGCGACGCTGCTAGTACAGAGTCGCAGCGCTACCACTGCTGCTACCTAGTAGTACCGTACTACTACTAGAGTACGCATGATACTACGCTGCAAGCTCATCAAGTGGAGGGGCATTCGCTGGCGAGAGCCGAATGCGACGGCAGGGGCACTCTATTTCGTCTGGGCGCGGCCGTGGTGAGACTACTAATGCCATGACCCGTGGAGACGGGAGGGTAGGCGAGCTAGCTAGCCTAGCAGGTTGGAACTTGGAATCCGAGAGAAGGAAGATGATGGTACGGTGGGCTGGGCTGGACTGCGCTGCACGCACCGCACGTACGACTACGAGTACCGAGGATGCGATGGAGATGGCGCGTTGGAGGCGCATTTGTGGCTGCACTTGGCTGCAGCTGCAAAGTATAAGTCCAGACGATGAAACGTGCATTGATCAAGTCCGATGGGATGGAAGCGACGGTGCCTGAGCTAAAATAGACGGGACAGACGATGTGATTGGTGAGATGCGCAACAGCACTCGGTACGGAGTACCGTCTCTCGTAGTTGCACAAACGTCTACGAGTATAATGGTGATGCTGGGAATGATGCTTGGAGGTATATGCAAAGTGATATTCAGAGTGAGTGCTCCGTATTGCATATTTGATTGAAGTATACAGAGTGATACTTGACGTGATACTCGTAAGACAGAGACGCGGCCAGTAATATTCTAGTTGGCACTGGTGGATAATGCGGCCGGTGTTTGTACTTGTCAAACTCGTCGCAGGGCTGAAGTCTGCAACATGCTCACTCTAACCCCCAACCCCAAACCCCCAAAATGTGTAAGTATTCTGCAGGGTAAATGATGGTCCGAATCGGCAAGCAGCTGTCAGTGGTCACCTTACGGACGGAGTATTGTTTCATGGAATCTGCCGCGGGCGCCGTTGGGCTGAGCCTGAAGCCTTTGCGACTAGACCCTTGTCATCACACTCGTACATACAACGTACATGGTCGTACATACATGGACGGGCACGACGGGTACTCTACGGAGTATTACTGCTCTCGTACGTCGTACTCTGCTGTTGAAATTCTGGGGGCCAATGCTGGGGCCAATGCTGTTGGTTAGTAGTAGTAATACTCCGTACTCCGTACATGTACTCCGTACTTAATGTGAGTGTAGTACTGACTGGAAGTACAATCCCCACCCGCTGGATCTAACGCTCGTACATGATTGCTCCGCACGCGCTCCGCACGCTCGCTCCGTATGTTTGATGCTGAAACTGCGCCCATCTGCAGACTGCAGCCAGCAACCCGCCCCGCGGGAGCCGTCAGTGCCTCGCTCCGTTTGAGTGCGTTGTCACCCTCGCTGTCGGTCTCGCTATGGCGCTCCGGCGCTCCGTGCAATCCTGGTACTTGCTGGGCCCTGGTCAGAGTGCTGGGGACTGGTGGGTATATTCTTTCCCTTTCGAATTCTTCGAGACTTCGATGACTCCAATTTTTCCTTCCGTCTTCCGGAGAAGGCGAGGAGGAGAAGGAAAAAGAGGGCCGAAGTAACGGAAGGAAAGAAGGAGAGAAAAAGGAAAGGATGGGCAAAGAAGAAAACGAAGAAGAAGGCGAGACAGAAGGAAAAAGAGGAGCGAAGCAATAAAGGAAAGGATGGGCGTTGAGAGAAAAAAACAAACAGAAGACAGAAGACAGACAGAAGATTGGCAGAAAGTGACAAATTGAAGAATAATGAGTGCTAGTATTATTGCTCGTACTGATCTGAATGCTTATTCCCGTCCGTCCCACCAAACCAAGCCACAAGGCATTACAGCCACCAGGCATTACAGCAATTGCATACAATGCAATGCGTAATTACAGCGCTCGTACTCTGATGATTATTGAATGGTTGATGCCAACTGCGCCTACACTGCACTGCACTGCACTGCACCGCCGTCCTTGGCAAAGAGCTGAATGCCGCGCAAGGACCCTACTAGGTTCAAACCTTGTCGGAATTCGCATTATTAGCATTGCTCTGTAATATTATTCCAGCTGGGCTGCTGCGCCGGCTGGCCGGGTACGAGGACTTGGGGGCCTGGCAATAAACATCCCGGTGGCGCGGGGGGGCAGCTGACATTTCCCCCGAGCCGAAGCCAAGACCTTGGCTAAAAGCATTGCAAGGCCTGGGCTGGGCTGGCCTGGGCTACTCTGCAAACACTTGACTTTTGTAATTTTGGGCTATTAGCATTAGCACTTGGCCTGCTGAACCTGGGTGAACAAGACCTGACTAGCACTTGGTCTGAACTCGATGTCTGCTGAACCTGGCCCGGGATTGTTATCAAAGCTCCCCCAATAGCCCGGCACTAGGACAAAAGTCTATTTGGGAGATGAGATGCCGTCTACTCTACGGAGTCTACTCTACGGAGTAGACAGGTGCACGCACACACACCAGAAGAACATCCGAGCTTTTGAAAATCTAGAATCTAGAATCCATCATTGCCACTACCGCGGCGCGAAAAGACGCGAGAATGATCCGAGAACAATACGAAACACAAAAACAGGAATTCAACATTCATCATGGGGAACGGAATAGTAACTACACTGGTGTAATATTCCTGCTGGACAGTACCTCGATTTGGTATGGCGAGCGAGGCTTGCAGTAGTTCTGGCTGGGTTTGCCCCGTTGAGGTGAGTTGGTTTCTCCCCGCGGGTTTACATGTGATGAGTGGGATTGAAGAGTAAAGTTGGTGTTGGGCGGGAACAAGACAACAGTGCATGTTTGCCACTGGTCTGGTCTGATCTGATCTGGACTTGGGATGCTTATTCAGGTTTGTCATGGTGTTGGTTCGCGAGTGGGATAGTATTATTACATCTTGTTAGTACCATCCCATCCGGATATCCGTGTCTGTTGGCAGGGACAGGGACATGGATGGGAGATGGATGGCTTACTCGTACTGCAGTCGTCCCTGTTTGTTGATGTACTACTACTTGTGAGAAATGAATATTCCTGCATTCATTCTGTCCAAGTGTGAGTGACTCTTAACGTGGGACGTAGAAATAGAGAGAAGGATGCATGTAATGAGCCGTGTTTGTGTAGTAGTATACGGTATGTCCCTTGCCGAGTGGCATCTTGCAGGTATTACGACTGATCCGAATATCTCAACTGGCTGATGGAATCGTTACATCTACTCGTCTCCCGTTTCTCTGTATGATCCAGTATTTGTTCCTCAACGCCCTCTGCTTCGCGGTTGGGTTCGGGGTCCTCTTTCGTATACATGTATACTCTTTCGCGGGCATACAACTTGGACGACTTGCCCTCCTGTTGATCAACCATATAAGTGCCTTGCGTTGTTATACCAGGCCGTCCTCCCTCTAGGGAACTACATCAACCCTTTCCTCATTTTCTCAGAAGAGTTACAAGCTCCATGTCCCAACTGTGACTGCCGCTTCTCATCGCCCATCTCACAATGAGCCATAGAACTCGTTCGTTTCCCCCAAAGGCGGGGTTGATATCTCGTATGATGGCCTGCTGCCGCCTATCCCTACGACGTGCCCAACGACACGCCGTCCATTTATGGGGATGACTCCTCTGTCCTCTGAGTCGTCCGACACTTGTCATCATAACGCCGCTGACAACGCGGCTGACGATGCCACCGATGAAAGACTACGTGGACGAGGTGGGCGGGCCAGGGTAATCCTAGGGACGACGAGGGCATATTCACGGGCCTTCCCCTCTGGAGACTGATCCTATTGTCTGACGCAGGGCCGGGGATATTTTTGTTGGCATGGTCTGCTATAACTATCCAGAACTCTCGCGTTCTCTTCCGATAATCAAGGCATGACCGGTGACCACCAGCTGTCATCGTGGAATTATTGCCCGGTGTTCACGCTTGACACCGCCTATGGCGTATACCTAGAGAATTTCCACTGCTTCATCTTTCAACTAAAGGTAGAGATACGCTCCCCGTGAGTACCATATACCATATCCCTCAAGACCTCTGACCCCAACCCCCGAGTACAAATCCCAGCTAACCACTGTCAACTATATCCAGCATCAAGATGACCAAGCCCAACCCTTCCATTATCCTCCCTTGCGACAAGAACATCGTTGCCCCTGGCCGGGACTTACCGAGCATATATTAAAGACTAGGTTGTTCGAGATATACCCGGCTCCCGGGTACTTGGCCGGCCGTGTGGCCCCCCCGTGTGGAACCTGTCATGACAACAATTCTCCGCTCCTTGGCTTTCCCGGGACACAGACAGATACGGGATACTAGATTCGTACGGGGGCTCGATCTATATCTGCCGGGTGTTGTCTGTATGAGTACCTACCGTCTACCGTACTTCGTAGCTGACCCCAGCCTTGGACCTGTAAGTACTCGTCACTGCATGAAGCTGCTCTACTGGGGAGAAGAGGCGCTGACAACATGCCAATTTAGGCATAACATGGCCGGCAGTTGGATCGCAGAAGGTAGATACATGACATGGCATGGTATGCCCTCCCAAAGTATCATCTTGAGTGCCCGGCCGGTCTCATGCGGGGAATAAAGGAGTGAGGCGTATGTGACTATTTCAAGAAGCCTTGAATGCATACTGGGGCGAATCTTTGTATCCTACATGCTGGTACTTTACTTCACCTTGCGTACGTACATAGTGTAACAAGACTCATTGTGACATTCTCGATCCTATCTCGTGAACGCTCCCTCCCGCGTGGAACGCTACACTCTGTAAGCAGAAGCCTCACTGGAAGTGTTGGCATGAGCACGGCCAACATACATGTGCAATGTCTTGGCTTCCCACAGGGTCCATATTCCATCTCGCCACTTCTGCCATACATCAAGATCGCATCCCATTGCTGCTGTCCACCTGTCGTCATGCACCTGTTTGGATGACCAGTCAGGGACCCTAGTCTCCCTCTCCCACCCAGTTCCCTGCCTTGATCTGCCTGTCTGCTAAGTAATACATACATGGAAGTACGAAGTAAAGTGCTAAGTAATAGCTCTTTATGCCGAGTGACAGGGCATCGGCCCACTTTGTTGATCCCCTCTCGGGCATCCGAAGAGTCTAGGCCTAAGTACATGTAGTTACTCCGTACATGAGAATGGATTCCCGGACACATCTTGACCAGTAGATGTCTGTGGATGGTGCCTCCTCCTACAGTGCACACAGTCTTCTCGACAGACGCAAGTTCGCCCTGTGCCCCCGACGTGAAGCCTCGGCACGCAGAAATGAGGGGGGCTCACCTATGTGCACAAAGGGGATCAGGATCGCCGTGAAGCTTGGCAACCAAGTTCCCGTCAGCGACTGTTCCTACACCCTCATCGAGAGGAGAAATGTTCCCTCCCTCTCCGAGCCAACATCCAAGTATTACATCCTTCCCTCATTATTGGACAAGCTGCGTGGCGACACTGCGCAAACTGTATACATAGTGATGCTCGCCACGTAGGCATATCCCAGCTTGTACAGCACCGAGAAGAGAAGAGAAGCCCGGCCAACTGAAATCTCTGCACGGGTACAAGGCGTTTGACCATGTCTGACCGCAGGCTCTCGTCTATACCTTCCGTTCTCCTCACCGTAGAAACTACCGAGTTCCTCCAGAGTACCAAGTACTAAATCGAGATGGAAGACACAGCCAACCAGCCTTGGAACCACCTGCAGACAGACAAAGAAGCAAGTCTCATCCATATGAGCCACCAACGCCACATCCTCTCTCCTTCTCTTCGAGACAGCCCCTCCATACTCGTATGCCTCCTTGGGTATCTTCCCCCTCTCCCCTCTCCTCTCCACTACTCTTACTCCAGTCGGTATGGGTAGTACAGCCAGCCAACGATACTTGCCGTAAACTTGAAACCCATCACCCAATACCCGCCCACAAGATTTGCAGCATGGTATCTGCAGGGATAGGGCCTGCCCAGTCAGTCCGCATAAAGGACCGACGTGGCCGGGGGACCAGGGGGGGGGATTAAACACTGGAGATTTGTCAATGCGCGAGTGATGCATGCTCTCTGGCAACGTAATCCCGCGACACACACACTCACACATACTTCCCACTGTCTCTTTTCGCCTTGCACCTTGCACCTTGCAGTTCTGAATCTTCTGAATACAGTTAGTTTGCCACTTGACATGGCATCTTCCGTTGCGTTGTCTGTTCCCCCCATGTCGCCGGGGAATGCCCCCGGCATGTCTTACGGGTCCTCGGGATTTGTCCCCTCTGTCTGCCTGGTTTTTGCCTGGATGACAGCGTGGCGAGTTCCGTCAGGGAGGAATATGAAGTCCTGTACTACATTGGAAACGTGAGTCGGGAGTTGAGTAATGGCTGGGGTTGTACATGTAAGCACCAGACATACATGTATGATGCCTGTCGTGATGTTGACTCTTGCCTTACCCTGTAGATCAAAGACGAGATTCAATATCATGACCGTGACAGATTGGGTCAATACCAAGATCAAGATTAAGATCAACAGTATTAAATCACGGAGAATAAAACGAATGTCCCCGACAATCATATCATAGCGTATGAGTATTAATGTGTACTATGAAGATCGATATAATATCCAATATACATGTATATTCCGTACTCCGTACTTGTACTCGTACATACCCTATGCCGTCCGGACCCGGAACGGATGCGCCTCCGTGTTAAACACAAAGTCCATGTCGCCATCCGGGCTAATCTGCACGGCCGACTCCTCGGCAAACGTGAGGTAGAGGTACTTTAGCGTCTCGGCCGTCCAGAAGCTCTGCTGGAAGTCATCCTGCGAGCCGCCGTTAGCCTCCTCGACGTCGCTCAGGCCCGAGAACCCCACGCCGGACCGGCACAGGCTATTGATGCGCTGGAAAGCACGCCACGCGAAGTCCTGGTACTTGGTATCGCCTGTCACGCGGTAAGCGTAGTAGACGCTCTCGAGCGTCTCTGGACGGAGGATGTACGCGGCGGAAGTGGTCTTGAAGCCTGGGGCGTCGAAGTCGGGCTCGGTCGAGTTATCGTTGCTGGGGGTCCAGGAGAACACCTCGGGGCCGATGCCGCTGGCCGTGCCCTGATAGGTGGCGTAGTAGGACTCTGCGAGGGCGACGCCAAAGTCAATGTATTTTTGCTCCTCGAGGAGGATGCCGCCTAGGATGAAGGAGCCACCGGCAAAGCTGCCCACTGGTGTCTGTCAGTACACGCACAAACACACACGAAATCACGAGCGAAGCGAGAAGGGCCGCCGGATGGGGCCGCCGGAGGCAATAGGAGGTTGACCTACAGTGGGTGGACAGGTAAGAGAGCTGTGTGCCGTCGTAGCGGGCAAGAAAGGTGAGGTCGGGCCTCTCGCCGGGGTGCGAGGCGAGGTGCTCGATGGTAGAGTCCGCGGCGGCAATCCAGCGGTCACGGTACTCTTCAAAAGATTCCGGGTCGTACAAATACATCTTGATGAGGTACTCGTAGTAGCTGTCGGTGCCGCCATCCCAGCCGCCAACGCTGTCGAGGAACTCGCCTGTCCGGGTGCTGATCTGGCTGCCAAGCATGCCCGGGAACGGCTGAGGGCCACTGTTGCCACCGCCGCGGGGGCTGAGAAGATGGTCCTCTGCACGCTGGGCGAGGCGCGCATACGTCTCGTTGCCCGTCAGGTCAGTCAGGTGCGTCCACTCAAGGACGAGTGTACCCATGCCCGCCAGGCTGTTCTGCCCGCTGTCGACGCGGGAGGGGGGCGACGGGTTGAGCACGACGTCGCCGGCGGGAACGCCGCTGGGGGTGAGGAAGGCGACGCTCAGACCGTCGGCCAGGGACACGGCCTGGTCCAGGAGTGCGTCGACCTGCGACTCATCTGAGGCGAGGTCGCTGAAGGGACCGGTGAGAAGATCGTAGGCTAGATAGAGGGCGCGTGTGGTGTGAGCATGTGCGTGCGCGTGCGCGTGCATGTGATGAGGCCCGATTGGGGCCAGGACCAGGAAACATACCGGATAGCAGACCGCCAATGTAGCGGATGTTGCTCTCGAACACGGAGATGCTCTCGTTGACTTTGACCGTGGTGGTAAAGTCAATCTCGGGGACAAATTCGAGGATCTGGTTGACGATTTCCGCCTCGCCCATGATGATGGCTGTCGAGAGGGAGTCGACGGCCGTCACGCCCCAGCCGTTGCTGCACGTGGAATCCAATGTCAGCATGTCCCGCTTCTTCTTGATGTTTCCTTCCCGAGACCTCTTTTCAAGGCCTCTTTTCAAAACTTCATTCTTGTTGTGTCCGTATAGAATCTTGTTGTACGCCTTCTCGGATAATAGCATTTGCGCACTCGCTCGCGCATGTGATTGCGTGCTGTCGTCACTAACCGGTCATCCTCGTACGTGCGGCTGATGGGCAGCAGAGTGTCGTGAGGAAAGGCATTCTCGTAATATCCATCCCAAGACACCTTGAAGGCGTCCCTGATGGCCTCGGCCTTGTCCGGGTCGGGGGCAGCGCGGACGAGTGCTGGAGCGGCCGTGGCAGCAATGGCCAGCCGGGTGGGATTGAGTCTCATGCTCGTCGTCTTTGTTTCCAGCTTTTCGGCTTCGACTCTTGCTTTCGGCTTGACGTCTGAGGGTCCAGTCTGAGATGATGGGTATGGGCGAGAATTGCAAGACAGACGAACTGCAGAAGGACAAGAAGAAAGGGGGGGAAACACCCAGATTTAAACAACCAGGGCAAACTCGACAAGGCCTGAATCAATAATCACAAGGAGCATGCCGCGTGCCCGAGGGGGGGGGGGGGCATTGGCCGATGATCCATCGCGGCCGAGACATGGCAGTCGCAGCAATAGCATCGGTCGGGGCATTGGCTGCCCTGCCTACCGGCTGGGCTACTCCCTCCCTCCCGTGTACGACCTGCCGGCTTCAGAGTTCTCGTACTCTAGCTCTAATCCCAATGTTCAGCTGACCGTCGGGAGGAACCTTTTTTGTGGCTCTCGGGATCATGTTGCCCGTTGGTCAGTCGGGTGAGGATTGGATGCGGGTGCAGAGTGTGCAGTGCAGAGTGCAGTGCAGGGATGGTGGAAGAGGAAAGTGGTTGCATTGCAACAGAAGGTGCGTCCCGCGTTGGTAGGTCGTGTCGCGTGACGGTCTCCGACTGGCGTGTGATTGATTGCCGACAGCAGCAGGTAAAAGAAGACCTAGAGAGTCAAACTGGACGACGAGCCATGATTGCAGAGTACCAGGTATTGCCTGCAAGATGAAGGGACCCTAAAGAGGGAGCTACTTCGGCTAGGCATTTCCAGGGATCGGAAGCCATGTCAATCAGGAACAAGAGACATTGGATCTGTGCTCTGTACTCTGTACTCCCAAGAGTACGGAGTAGTAGTAGTAGTATTACTCATGTGGAATGCCATTCAGGGACAAGGCCACAGCTCTTCCCGATGGGGCATGAGAATGCACCGAGTGTGTCTCTGATCTACGAGCCAGAGTAACCATCCATCCGCCAAGACGAGATGCTCGTATCAAAGGATGGACATACCTCGAAGATTTCCCTGTTTCTTCAAACTTTCTCATATTTAAGATGCATGCCATAATTCCCGTTTAACTCGTCCCGAAGAACAAGGGCCATCATGTAAACGGCCGCATGTGCACTGAGAGCATCTCAGAGGCTAACCCCAAAATGGAAGGCGTCAGCTCAACCCCACAATCTGGCGTTTCTTGGCCTTTTCCGCTGTCCAGCGACCAATTCCTTATCTTATCGTCGCCAAGCACCAGCAAAGGCGGGAAGACGCAAAAAAAAAAAGTTTGACGCTTTTTTTTCTACCAAGGCACATCACCACGATACCCGCCTCCAATTCCAACGACGACAAGTTCAACTACAACACAACGAAACGAATTAACGACCTCGGACCCGGACCAATTCACATAATACCGATCCTCGATTTGAAGAACACACCGCCAAAATGGCAGCTCAGGTGGCCCCGCTGCCGCAGGTGAAGCTGCCGTCGGGCCCGTCGCCCATGACGGCCGAGCAGCGGTACTGGAACACGTTCAAGAAGCAGCTGCTGGTGCCCTCACCGACCGACTACGCCGTGACGCACATCTCGTACAACAGCGACCACTTCGCCGTGACGACGGGCACGCGCGTGCAGATCTACTCGAGCCGCACGCGCAAGCTGGTCAAGACCATCACCCGCTTCAGCGACGTCGCGCGCAGCGGCCACATCCGCGCCGACGGCCGCGTGCTCGTTGCGGGAGACGACACTGGCCGCGTCCAGGTCTTCGACGTCGCCTCGCGCGCCATTCTGCGCACCTGGGCCACCCACCGCCAGCCCGTCTGGCAGACCCGCTTCTCGCCCTCCGACCCGACCACACTGCTCAGCGCCAGCGATGACCGCACCGTCCGTCTGTGGGACCTGACCAGCCCGGACCCGTCCACCACCTTTGTCGGCCACCAGGACTACGTCCGCTCCGCCGCCTTCATGCCGGGAACCATGTCCAGCATGGTCCTCTCGGGCAGCTACGACTCCACCGTCAAGTTGTGGGACCCCCGCGCGGGGAGCCGCGCCGCCGTCATGACCTTCCGCCACGCCGCCCCCGTCGAGGACGTCATCTCCCTGCCCTCGGGCACCACCGTGCTCGCCGCCTCGGGAAGCACCGTCAGCGTGCTCGACCTCGTCGCCGGACGGCCCCTGCACAGCATCGCCAACCACCAGAAGACCGTCACCTCGCTCGCCCTCGCCTCGGGCGGCACCCGCCTCGTCACCGGCGGTCTCGAGGGCCACGTCAAGGTCTTTGAGACGACGGGCTGGAACGTCGTCTCCAGCTCAAAGTACCAGTCCCCCGTCCTGTCCGTCGCCGTGATCCCCTCGTCCACGGGGGCCGACGCCGACGACCGCCACCTCGCCGTGGGCATGCAGTCGGGCGTGCTGAGCGTCAAGACGCGCCAGACGGGCGCTGAGGCCGTCCGCCAGCGCGAGCGCGAGCGCGAGATGGCCGCCCTCGTCGCCGGCACCATCGACGCCCACGACGCCAAGCAGGGCAAGCGCAAGCGCCGCGCCGCCGCCGCCCAGAAGCTCGACCTCGTCGGCGAGGGCGCCGACGTCGTCATCGCCAACGAGTCCGCCGTCCCCCGCACCAAGGAGCGCCCCTGGCAGCGCGACCTCCGCCGCGGCCGCTACACCCAGGCCCTCGACCACGTCCTCGACCGCCAGGCCCCCGACTACTCCTCCCTCAACGTCCTCACCTGCCTGCTTGCCCTGCGCCACCGCTCCGCCCTGCGCGACGCCCTCGAGGCCCGCGACGACGTCTCCGTCCAGCCCGTCGTCAAGTGGGTCGGCGGCCACATCTCCGACCCCCGCTACGTCAGCGTCTGCGTCGAGGCCGGCCTCCACCTCCTCGACCTCTACGCCCAGTACTCGGCCGCCTCCGCCGAGCTCAACGACGCCTTCCGCACCCTCCACCGCCGCGTCAAGGTCGAGGTCGAGACCGCCCAGGTCGCCTGCCAGACCGCCGGCATGCTCGACAGCCTCACCCTCGGCATATTGTAGCTGGGCACTCGCCCCCAACAGAAACATGTCAAAACCAAAGTGAAAAAAACAAAGAGAACAAAAAAAGTATTTGCATTGCGCTGGCGTTTGGGTCTTTCAGAGGGGTGTGGTCAGTCTTCAATGTTGTATCTTGGAAATGTATCTAGATTGTTTCCTTGGAGTTAAAAGTACCTCCTTCTTCAACTGCCGTCTATTGCCCCCTGTGCATGTTCGTTTCGCTCCCACTTGACCTGTTTTGTCTTACGTAGCTAGTAGGAAGCTATTTGGACGCAATATTTCTTATAACCAGGTCTAGATACTGTGCCCTCTAGTATATTGCCTCCGGCGGCCTGCCGGGGGCTCTTCTCGCTTCGCTCGCTCTCGGCCTCTGTTATTACTACTAGGGTGTTCCATGCGCATTGTCTCTTATAACCAAAGCCAGGTACTGTGCCCTCTAGTATATTGCCTCCGGCGGCCCTGCCGGGGGCTGTCCTCGCTTCGCTCGCTCGCCGTACCACGCCCACCATCACATCACATCTCGACAACACTATAATCCCACTACAGCCCCATAAACAGTCACATTCAACACATTAAGATATTATGAGATATTAGACACCAGTGCTCTTCATTAATTCCTCAGACCTATATATACAACCCCTAGTTCCCCACTATCAACTCCGACTACACTGACCCGAACTCTATCAAGTCAAGTAACAAGTCCATCCAAACATCTACCGTTTGCCCCGCCCCTGCCTGCCAAGGCCATCCTCACGTTCGTGATAACCAAGTCCAAGCATCAGGAAAGTACCCAACTTCCCCGCGAAGTAAAATGAAAATTTAAGCCAGCTATGCAGCTATGCAGCCAAGCGATGCTGTGGTATATCCTCCCAAGTGTGAACTGGCAGACTCCCAAGTCCCTCCTGGCCGTTGGTCGTGCGTGTGCATTCTGTGTATCTGCTTTGCACTGCCAGACAGCCAGACCAGCAAATAACATGGAACAAAACAACAACAAGAACAGTAGCAGTAACAGTAAAACCAAGAACAGAAACATGAACATGAACATGAACATGAACAAAAGCAAAAGCCAAAGCAATAAACAAAACAAAGACAAAAACAAGAACAAGAAAAGCAAAGGCAACAAGGGCATAAAACGACAACAAAACAAGCACGTGCAGCAGACATCCCCCATGGTATCAAGACTTTTCTTTAAATAAGTTTGCGTTTGCGTTTGTGTTTTGCTTTGCTTTGCGTTGGGTTGGTCGATTTGCCTTTGTCTGCTCCAAAGCCATGCCATGCAGCCATGCTCTCGGATAAGATGACACCAAGAGGTGCACTAACATATAGGTAATATACCAAAAGGTCAACACCGCAGTGCAGTACATAATAATAACAAGAATCAACAGCGTAGTGCAGTATCGGTACTGTATGATAGGTAAACAAAAAGATCAGATGCAAACAGCATATGTAGGTAGAACAAAACACCAACAGAGTATATATGTATAACAGCAAAGCGCAAGGACAAAGACAGAGGCAAAGTCAAAGTCAAAGACAAAAAACACCAACAGATAAAAATGCAAATGATCAGAAACAGGTATGAGTTAAAATGATCAGAAACAAGATATGATAGGCAGCTCCGCTTCCCCTTCCCAACAGCCAGAGAGGTGGGGGGGAGTAACCAATGATCCCAAAGGGGTAGCCAAATAAACCCAGAAAACAAAAAGCCGACAAGAACAAAAAGATTTTTTTCAAGAACGCGATGCCGCCTTTTCCTGGGTTGCGTTTGCGTGTGTAGGTATGTAGATGTGTAGGGGTATATCGTGCGTGCGCGTGCGTCGGTGACGGTATAAGAAGATAGACGTAACAATGAAAACAAGATGAGAATCACCACTGAAGGTGTACTAATGGCATAGTAATGATCAACAGATCATCACTGACCATTGTACCCCAGCTGGTGAAGACCACCACCTGACATGGGTGGCGTGCCCATGCTGCTGAACCCGGCGCTGCCACCACCCTCGGGAGGAGGGGGAGGAGCAGCATACGGCTGCGACTGTGACTGCGACTGGGACCGTGGCCCTGGCCCCGGCCCTGAACCAGGCCCCCCCGGCGTGGCGATGCTCGCGTGCGAAGAGAAGCTCGAGTTGGCTCGAGGATCACCTGCAGCGACCGGCACGGGCGGGAGCCCCGACTGGAACAGATCCCTCTGCAGGCCCTCGAGGATGAGCATGTCCACCCTGAGGGTGCTCGTCGCCGTGGCCGCCTGCCGGAGGAAGCCAATCGTCCGGTGGAACAGGTGTCGCAGCAGCTCCTCGTCAACGAACTGGTGTAGCACCAGGTCACGGAACGACGCCGACAGCACGAGCAGGTTGCCCCACTGGGCGTGCAGCGTACCGAACACGTTGGTGATAATGGGCCGGTCCTCGCCCAGGTTGTGGAACGCGCGCGTGCTCTCGATAAGCGCCTTGATGCCCTTGCGGGCCAACTCCACCACCCCCGGGTCGATGTCACTGAGCGATTTGGCACCCGGAGGGATCGAGGGTGCGATGATGCCGTGCCGAAACTCGGAGAAGGTGTGGATGTTGGGGCTCGACGGGTGGTGCTTGATCGCGTGCGTGAACTGCAGGATCTGCCGCACAAACGGTCGGTACGTGATGACCTGCGCGCCCCAGTACTTAGCCCGGAGGCGCGCAGACAGAATGTCCGCGGCAGGGGGGTCGTCCTCACGGAATGCGAAGCTCGGCCCCACCCAGTTCATGCCCGACACGGCGTCCGCCACCAGGTCCACGTTCTGGAACTTGTCCTCGCCCGGCTTGGTCGGGTCCTCGGGCGCGTAGAACATGCGGTGGATACTGTTGAGATGTGTCCGCAGGTACAGCTGTCCGGGGTAGCTATCGAGAACAGGCTGCGGGAAGCCCTGAAGCAACGACATGTTGGGGTGCGGCATATCCTCTTCGTAGGAGAGCAGGCCCGACGGTGGCACAGGTAGCTCCGCAATGAGATCGCTAAAAGCACATCAGTCAGCAAGTATTCACCTCTCCAACTCCATTTCCAACAAGACCTGTCGAAACTCACCTCTCCAACTGCAGACACGTCCAAAACGCCAATGCAAGCCTGTTGCTCTTGTCATCCTGTATAAACTGGCTCCGCAGCTTCAACTTGCGCAGCTTGTCAAGACTCCTGAATTAAACGTTAGCAAATGACCCGCATCCAAGCACTTGTCCTTCTTCTCTTGTTTCATTTGCCTCCGGCGGCCTCTGCCGGGGGCTGTCCTCACTTCGCTCGCTCTTGCAGCACATTTGGGAATCCGAGTAGAAGAGCGAGCGTAGCGAAAGGGTCACCCCGGCAGGGGCCGCTGGAGGAAATGAAAGAAGAGAAGAGAAGAGAGAATGGGTTGGTACTCACGGTCGCATAATGACCTGCAGCTTGTGGCTGGCGTGGTGGATGTAGTTGAAGCTCTCGAGCGGACGGTTGAGCTGCCCGTAGTACAGGCAGGCAAAGATGTTGGCGTACACGTCCTTCATGTTGTTGTAGCAGCCGGACAGGTTGCCTAGGATGTCGGACGCGTAGGCAAAGTACTCAAGCCCGGGGATGACCTCGTAGTTCTTCTTGAGATTCATGCCCGTGCTTGCTGTGCCGCCCCGCACGCCGCCCTGGATGGACGAGCGTCGGTCGTGTGCACCGCCGGGGGACTGGAGGACCGACGCGGACGAGTGCGGCGTCGAGGTGTACGCCGGCGGCGAGGAGTGCGCGCCGGGGGACTGCGGGATGCCGTTGGAGCTGCGGAGGATGGGGCTCCCCATTGTGACGGTGGGGGGCTCACCAGCCGGGTAGACCACGTCGGGGATGTGTGTCCTGTGGAGGCAGATCTTGCCCAGAGCCAGGATGCACAGGACGAGGGCACTGTGGGCGGACCGGTCCGGGCGGCCGGGTTTGTTGCCCGTGGGACCGGCGGGGGTCGGGGGTCCGTCGAGCTCGCCCGGGTCGGCGGAGCGCTTGCGCTTGGAGCCGCTACCCGTGCTGTCCGTCGGGGTGTGTACTGCAAATGCCGGCTTGCTGCCATTGTTGGCGGACTGCTGCTGCTGGGTCTTGCCGGATGTGGACGAGGACCGCGGCTGGTTCGCGCTCGTGGCTGTGGCCGTGGGGAGCGAGTCGAGGAAGTGGCGTACCCAGTCCTCTAGGAGCTGCGGCTGGATAATGGGGTGCATGTTGAGAATGTGCTCGCGGAACGACTGGACATACTTCCACACGGTCAGCTCGGAGAAGTCGGGGCTGCCGTCCGCGCTGAGAACACCACCACGATACTCAAAGTCCGGGGGGCTCAGTCCGCCGACCTGGCCAAAGTCGGCAGCCACAGAGGGCGATGGCATGTCCGCCACGTCTTCGGGCGTGTCCGCGTAGCCGGGTTCCACCGGCAACTCGCGGTTGTACCGCGACGTGCGCGAGTCCTCGCCCCGGCCATACACGATCAGGGGCCCACGCGCCTGCTCCTGTCCGATCGGGTACTCGCTTATGTAGCGGATACCCTGTTGGTCGAGATGCTTCCTGGTCATGTGCCGGATGGCGGGCCACTCGAGCAGCAGGCCGGCCAGCGTCGTGTGGTTGATGGGAATGGCGGGCTCACCGGGCGGCACGGGTGGGCCCGGGATCACCTCCATCTCATCGTCCGGCAGGGTGTGTGGAGGCGCTGCCGCCTGATCCGATGCGGAAATGGCCATCTCGTGCGATGTGAGTCCCCCAGAAGGTGGCGGCGGCGCATGTGTGCTCGTGGCCGAGTACGGTTCAGTCGCGCGGACGATGCTTGAGACCGCCGGCGAGGGCTGCCCCTTGGACTCAGTCTCCAGGACGGGCTCGCGCTTCAGCAGGGCGCCCTGCTGCTGCTGCAGCGCTGATATCGACGTCACGGCGGATTCCATCTTGGTCAGTCGGTCGTCCATGCGGCCCATCATGGACGTCAGGGAGCTCTGCATGGCGGCGATGCCATCGAGAATGTCGGCCTGGACCTTGTCGGTGCTGTGGAATGCTCATGTTAGCGGCAATTGGTATATCTAGAGGTAAAGTCGCATGGCCGTGTATAGATAATTGGATCGATTGATGGCACTCACGCTTTGGGCACCGGATCTCGGTATTTGCACTCGAGACCCTTGTCTCGGCATGTCTTGCACGGTTTTGTCTCGTCGCACTTTGCCTTGAGCTGTCGGCACTGATCACAGGCCTGCGGGTAATTGTGTCAGTCTTAGTCATCGATCCCACACACACACACACATATCCATAAACTCTTGAGTGACACGGCGCCATCAGAGTTTATTTAATCTCCTAGCGCTGGAGCGGGACGTACCTGAGAAGCGCGCGTGTTCTTCTTCTTGGAGGGGAAGCTAGACGAGTAAGCGACGCTGTAGAGTGACTCGGCGGAATAGCCCGGATGCGAATCGTAGGGCGCATGCTGCTGGACGGGGGTGGGCGGCGCGGGAGGGTAGGAGGAGGACGGGGCCCCGCGGTAGCCGTCGGGGGTCGGCGGGACGTTGTGGCCATTGTCGTAGCTCATGTGGCGCGGCTGGGAGTCGCCAGCTGGGTAGGGCTGGGCCGGAGGAGGATGAGGAGGGAAGGTGGCCGAGGTCGGCGGCGGGTGGGTGGCCGAAGGGGGCGGGTTGTTGATGGTGGCCTCGGAGGAGTGGCGCGTCGAAGACGGGCTGTGGTGACCCTGGGGTGGCTGGGCCTGCTGGGCCTGGCTCTGCCGGTGAGGGTCGACGACGACGGACTCGCGCTTCACGACAGAGGTGTCGAGCTGTGGAGGGTGGCCCTGGTAGGGAGGATAGGGATTAGGCGCGGCAGGCGAGATGGGTGCCGAGGCGGGAGGGAGATGGTGGTGATGCTGCTGCTGCGGAGGCTGGTGTTGAGGAGGCGGCTGCTGATGCTGCTGCTGCGGTTGCTGCTGGTGGTGAGCGTAGGGATGGTGAGGGTGGTGATGGTCCTGCTGCTGCATTGGAGGAGGAGCGTAGGGGTCGTGGTCATGTTGACGTCGGTCTTGGTCGGGGTAGGGATGGGGGCCCGGCGGCGGCGGCGTCGGATGGTGAGGCGGCGGTTGAGAAGGAGGGTGGTGATGAGCAGGAGGAGGAGCCGACGGCGGTGCTGTCGGTGTCGAGAGATGGTGGTGATGCTGCTGCTGCTGCGGCGGCTGCTCGACGACGAGAGGAGGTCGAGGAGCGTAGGCCGCCTGGTGAGGAGGAGGCGGATGAGAAGGATGAGAAGGATGAGGAGGAGGCTGGTGATGTTGCTGGTGGTGGTGGTGATAGGCCGAGGGCGGCGGCGGCGGCGGCGCGTGATGGTGGACGGGGCTGTTGGAGCTGCTGCTGTTTGCCTTGCGCAACGGCGGCAGAGGCGGCGGCAGGACTCCGTGAGACGAGGACGGCGGCCACGGCGGGTTAAGTCTCTGACGTTTGGATCCGGGAGACGCAGGCTCCATGTTGGGGAAGGGGGGGAGGGGGGGGAGGGGAGGGGGAAAAGCTCGCGACCCGACAGGCTGTTAAAAGTCGAAATTCTATATATGTACAGGCGCGGAAGACGGACTCATGGTCGGTGCAGCACGAGGAAGAGGGAAAGGCGAAACCGGACCCACTGAAAGGGTGTCGGCGGGCATGGGGCAACCAGGTCGTCGGGGAGGGGGACCAGAGTCTTTTCGTACGAGTACTCGATACTTGTGGTAAGGATGCTGGGTACAGTATGTACGGAAGTAGTGGAGGAAAAGGGCAAAAGGCAATGTAGAGCAGGTACTACTGTAGAGACGGCTACTGTAGAGACTACTGCTGTAGAGACTGCCTGCTAGTGGTATTACTCTCTTGGTTTGTGTCGTGGGTGTGTATGGTGTATGTCGTGGTAGAGTGTGCTGTGCGCGCGCGCGCCGAGAAAAGTATTGCGACAGCACTACGGAGTACCGAGAGTAGTGCTACGAGTACAAAGTACTAGAGTCGGGTAGTACTAGTAGGATTGTGAGAGCTGCGCGCTCGTTTGGTATGCGGTACAAGGCTTCGGGGCCGTACAATGGTGGCAGATGCTGGTAGCAGAGACACGAAGGATGAGGGAAAGGGAAAAAAAAAAATAGATGGCATGGGCAGCGTGTGACGGACCACTGGGCAGGGACCTGGGAACCGTCGCTCACAGTCCAGATTCTTTTTCCTTGGGGGGAAGCGAAAGAGAGAAAAAAAAGACGACAAGGGTAGAGGGCGTGGGTGCTGTCGGGGGGG
>FYEU01000301.1:1759139-1795112 GCA_900188575.1 Geosmithia putterillii | reverse complement strand
GGGGGGGGGCCTTGACACGGACCTCTCTTCAGCACAGGTTGACCAGGTGAGAATCATGTTTCTCCGAGTCCGAGTCTCTGTACGGAGTACGGTGTACGGTGTACCAAGTATGACGAGTCTACTTACTACTAGTAGTCTTATGGATTTGCGCATACGTATTTTTGCCACCACAGAGAGGTCCGAGGGTAGGTACTCGCAAGTTGGCAAGTAAATAGTCTTGGAGCCAAGAATGATGCCTGCTGGTAATCCCGGACATGTATCATCATCTCGGTACCGCGAGCCTGGTTGTCGGAGCCAGCCCAGGCCGGTCGGTACGTCTCGGCTGGGTTGTTGGACCTGGGCTGGACCTGGGTTGGACCTGGGTTGGGTTGGCTGCCTGGGCTGCATGTCAAGGGCAGACGACACAGCTTGACAGCTTGACAGGCTCAGGTACGGAGATGGAGATGGAGACTTTTTTTTTTCTGGAGAGGCAAATGGCAGGTCCATCAGGTCCATCAGGTCCATCAGGTCCATCAGGTTCAGCGGCGAGGCCCAGAAAGGGAAATCAGCTTGGGGGGCGTGGGGGGGCGTGAATGGAGTGCTTAGCAAATGTCTGAGTACGGGCGAGTAATGGTCGAATCGTTACGAGTCCTCCGTACTCGTACTCAATACTCGCAAGTACCGTACTCGATAGTTGTGAGCTCGGATCCGTCGAGTACGAGTATGACAACGGGTAGGGAGTAGGGAGTATAGAGTACGAGTCGTAAAGATACGACTTAATACCACGTATTAATTACCTCGGGTGGCTACGTAATCCTCGTACGTCGCAGTGGTGAGGATTGAGAAGCAGCAATGTCTCTCTCTACGAGCCGAGCACAGTCTACGAGTAATGAATGAGTACGAGTACTCGTACTCCAACCGAGCGCCCTCTGTCCTGTCAGTTGACTGCCGAGCCTGTCTCACCGGACGCGAGGAGCGCTGTCATTTGAGTGTGGGGTATGTACAAGGCAACAAGTACATGGATTCCTCGTAATAATAAGTACAGCGTACGGGTGCTGCGAGTAAAGTACGGAGCGGAGTAATACATGGTAATGTGTACTCGTACTCGCTCTGCTGCAATGTTGTATGCAGATTGCGATACGGCCAGAAACCTCCAACTCGTACGACTGCGCTGGGCATACGCATACGAGTACGCATACCCTACGAGTGCGCCGAGGAAAAGCTGCACTTGCTTGCTTGCTTGCTGCCGATGCATGCAAGGTTATGTACTCGGTATGTATGGTATCATAATCCAACAGGAATAGCAATGACGGCACAGAGATTCAAGGAGTCAACACTTCCAGACGCCAGGCCACAACGGTTAAACTGGATAACCTGGTCTAGTAAGTAGTAGTAATACCATGCCTAGAGGCTAGCACTCTAGCACCGCGCCGCACCACACCTCGTGCCGTCCTTGTCTGCCGCTCTCTGCCGTGTCGCATCGTTCCGACGCTTGCGGGCGGGAGCGGCACGTTTTGTGTGTGCAGGCTACACCACGAGTACATATTACAACCTACCATCAATTGCAGTGGCCTTGGCTTGGTCAGTACTGTGATGAAAGCCAACCGTACAGAGTACCTTATGTCCTGTGCTTTCATGTGCGGTACGGCGTAGTTAGGTCCCGTCATCTGACGCCAATTTGGTGGCGCCTGCTAAAATCCGAATGGACTCAATCAGCTTCTTACTGGCCCGACCGTACACCGTACACCGTAATAAGCCCCCAATAACGTCCCGTGCGTTAATCTGGCTGGTGCTCTCTGTATGAGTCTGTACGTAGTGCATTCAATGGTATTATGGAGTACGAGTAATAGGAGTACTTCGTGCTCGGTAACGTCATGATGAATGTCGGGATGACTCGTATTGGAGTCTGACCCAGCGTACGAGTAGAGTCTATAGTCGAATAAGTACAGAGCATAGTCGGTATGAAGTGGTATCGAGAGTACAAGTATCCGAGTCTCAGTCGTGTTCGTGCTCGTGTGCTCGCAATGCTGATACGATACGATGCTGCACCCGAGGACGACGCTGCCAGGATGCATCTCTCCGTGTCCCACATCTGCAATAGTCGTCTCGTACGATATGCCGTTCCACTGCCATGGCGGCAAGGCACAGCCAGCCCACGGCATGGCATGGCATGGCTGCTATTGCGACAAGACAGTATGATATGAGTTTGGAGGTTTTGTCTCGATAGGCTCCATACTTGATCCTTACATACATGTACAAAGCACATATGTATTATTCTTCGTACGGCAACTCCTGAGCCGCCAAAAGAAAGGCCAAGTGCTGCTAGGCACAGACAGAAGAAGAAAATACACGCCGTTGCACTCGGCCCCCAATTACCCTTTTCCAGCCTGTTGGCCGTGCGCCGGGCCAGGTGTACAGTTGTACTCCATGTCTCGGTCCTCTCCGTATCAACACGCATGTACGGTTGGTCACATGGTGTTGGAATACAGGCTATTAGAGTACTGGTACTCGCACATTGTACTCACACATACGGATAGCACTCGTACATTGTCCAATTGCACTGTTACCAAGAGTTGTACGGAGTACTTGTCTACGGGTACAAGCCATGTCGTCACCATGGAAGAGTGGCCAACTGGTTTCTACAGTCTGCAGACAAGCTCTGTATGGATTTCATCATCTACATGTACGAGTATGCAGGCGATGGAAAATGGATACCTATCGGATAATATTCGCTCTATAACAGAGTACTCCGTACTCCGTACTCATAGAGTAGAGCCTGGCAAGTACCAAGTTCTATGCACCTCTGCCGTCTACCCTCCTGAACCTGTCACACGTGCACACGCTTGCATGACGCGACCGGGATGGCCCTGCTAGCAGTGACATCCATCATTACAGCAGACTCTATAATACTTAGTACTTAGCTGTACGGAGTACGGAGTACGGAGTATTATCCATACTTACAGAGTACTGTCCACTGCTACTCTATCTGCACGCAACTGTAAGAGCTCCAGTGCCAGGGCAGATCCTGTCAATCAGCGTCGCTTTCTACGAGTAGCTCTCCCGACCTGGAAAGCCGGCCGTCGCCCGGCCATCGCCCGGCTGCCGTCCTTAGTCGTACAACGTTGTATGCTTGACTTTACGGACAAGTGTACGGATACATACCTGTACCAGTATTCTGTTAATATCAGTACAGAGTACGAGTACTACCACTAGTAGTAGTAGTGGTAGCACTTGTAGTAGTAGTAGTAGTAATAGGCGCCTACGGTCGCACACCTAGGACACACCTTGCGCGGCCAACGGCAAATACCATCACAGCCATCACCAACGCCTCTGCCGCCGTGGTAGCCCTTTTCGACCAGCTTGTACTACGTCTGCAACCCCTTTTCAGGCCTGTTTGCAAGCCTGCTTTTCTCTTTTGGCACAACAGTACTACCGAGTACAAGTGCATGTATACTCGTACTCGGCACGGGTACTGCACTGCACCGCACTGCACTGCTTCAATGATCATCCCCCTCCTGACTCCTAGCAGATGGGGCAGAGTAATCATCTGGTCGGCCACTGACCTATTTGGTCCTACTTGTGCATGCTCGCCGCTTCTACTTACCTTACAAAGTGCTCTACGTCGTAATAATACTCCGTACGAGACTACGAGTAGACAGGGCCACCCCGGGGTATTATTTCGTGTGGATCTCGCTCGTCTCTCGCTCGCTTCTCGCCCGCTACGACTATGCAAGTCGGCGAGCATTACAGCGTACAGGTGCACTGTTGGACCCCCCTGTCGACGACCGTCGTGTGGACGAGCGAGAACCGGCCCAGGACAGGGGGGCAGGCTGTCGTTTCACACTCTGACATTCATCAGTCAACGAGTCCGAGTGCAAATTTTCATACTCCTAGTACTCAGGACTTACTCACGACTCAATAGCAGCAGCTTATTTCTACAAGTATTACCAGCCTTGCCTGCTGCGCCCTGCACCTCGGATGGCCGCTCTGCCGCCAGACCGAACCCGACCGGCCCCCGATGCAGCCTTGTCGTTGAATGACACCCTCACACCTCACACCTCACACCTCACTCACTCACGGGCCACACACCTTGACACCTTTGCCAAGCAGCCACGCTTACTGTACGGGCGTTTTTTGTCTCTCTCTTACGTCGTAAACCAAGGAACAGCCGTTTCCCAGCCCTTCGGACCGCCGGCTGTCAAGGGTTGTGCCGTCGGTATGTTTTGAAGGATTTCTGCCCAACACTTTTGCGAGCCTTGCAAGCCTTGTACGCATTGTAGAGTATGATGAGTTCGACCTGTGTACTCCCTACAGGTCGAGCTAAGTACAGTACGAGTACATACATTCAATGAACAACAACAAGTACAACACTCAACTGTTGCTATGACAAAAGATCCACCGTCTGGACATTCCTGGCGGGCAAGGCGGCAGGCGACAAGCAGCTTCCCGACCTGCAGAACCCCGAGGTCCCACGGCCATGGACCAGGACGGCGTACGGGTCCTGGTCCTGGTCCTGGTCGGGTCTGGCTGAGGTCTAGGCTTGAGGTTGATTGACCTCTAGTATACGAGTATCCTTCATACTGATTGACTCTGAGAGTAGTACGTCGTAATACTCGGTGCAGAGCGTGCATCTCCATACATCTGCGGCCCCGCAACCTGCCGCAGAGGTGCGCCCGGGAGCAAGCGGTCAGCCACGCAGTATTAGCTACTGGCTAGTTCCACGGGCCACCGGGCGGGCCACGGTCTACGGGCGGATGCCAGATGGCTCGAGGGCTAGTCCATGATCATTGACATTGATCCATACCATGGGCCATGGCCCATGGCATACCATGAGGGTCCATAGACTAGACTACCAACAGAGGGCACTACGGCTAGTTACGGAGTAGTACGGCGTAGAGGGCGTAGTACGGCGTAGTAGCATGGCAGAGTGCAGCGTGGGCTCTAATTACCTATTCACACTATATTCATCGTCATTTCATCATACTCCACGTGAGCCATGTCGGCGGCTAGCAAGAGGGTCCAATCTCGAATACATGTACGGAGTACCCATACGCCCTTGGAAGACGTACGTACGAGTACGAGTACGCACCCTCGGACTCGCAAGCAAACTGCAACGGCAACGTACATGCCTCAATGTATACCAAGACAAGACATCTGAGGACATGAGTGGCTACGAGTAATACAAACCACCCGGCCAAGCCAGCCTCGAGTCAAGCTGCTTCCGCCTTTTGCCAGCACGGGCAGTCTGCAAGCAATACTCGTAATACGATAGTCGTACTACTCACGTAGTCCACGTAGTCTGTCCCGACTATCTGTACGGAGCAAGCCACCCGGTGGTGCTCGTGCCGCCACACACGCACACACACACCGTACTGGACTCATACTTTGCGTGGATACACTCGTCGCCTGCTTGCTTGTTTGACCTTCTTGCTGATCTCTGATCGACAAAAAGAGGGTTGAGCACAGACAGACAAACTAGATAGTGCAGACGACTATGCGCTTGCTTGCTTGCCTTGATCATCTCCCATCCCCGCACCGCAACGCAGCAGCAGCACACCGCACACACACAATCTACCTGTAACATTTGCTGCACGCCATTCCTGGGTCCAGCTCCAGGTGTTGCGCATATGTACGGAGACGGAGACGGAGACGGAGTACGAGTACTCTATCAGGATTCATCTATGAGTGTTATTACGGAACCCTCGTACGTGCAGGTTAGCAAAAGCAAAACAGAGAGGGCCCCTTGCTGTTTTTTTTTCCCCCTTTGCTCCAGCCATGGGACCGCAGACAGACCATCGACGACATGCAAGCAAGAGGGGGAGATGGATGGATGGGGCAAGCCGACCTGCCTGTCATGATTGCTTGCCATTCGATGCGTCTACTGCGGCCTGCAAGCTGCAGCTCGGCAGTTGATTTGCAGGCGCGCATGCAAACAACAGGCATGGAACATTGAAGCTTGTACATATTCTATCTTGCTTGTCGCTTGCCCTCTACGGGTACTCGTATTAGAGCCAATACTCCTACATATGACAGACTATTCCTTGGTAAACCTGTTAAACACCCGTAGAGGACTCGTTGCAGTCCGTGTGTCCTGTGAACGCCCGCTCGGCTGACCACCACTTCGGAGCCACTGGACTTGACCGGGCCGGCGATGGTACTGCTGCTCGAGCATTGGTTTGCTCTTGCTCTCTCCCTTCCATCTGCTGTCGATCCGGAACTTGATGAGGCCTCTTGACGACAGACAGACAGACAGAGGCATGCACGCACCCTTGCTTGAATAACCCCCCCACCCACACACACCACCTCCTTCATAGACTGACCGTGCATGTCTGTACGGATAGAGCCCTCGGGGTAATACGCATAGTCTTGCCCGACATTCAGCACGAGATACTACGGAGTACGGAGTAATAGTCGTTACCTTGCAATACTTGGTACTCCGTATTAGTTGGTAGTTGGTTGCTGTCGACTGTCGCATCACTCCACCTCCCGTAACCGATGACACGGGCTCGGATCCTTTCTGATCAAAGTGGTGGTGCCGCACCCCCGTCCCTCCCGAGCAACGACGACGACTAGTAAGTACTCGTAACCACCGACCTACGAGGACCAGTGGGTGTCCACTGTCAAATCACTCTTTTTTATCCCTCTCGGGTGGAGAGGATAGAGGAGGAGTTTTCTCTCTCTCTGACAGGGATAGTGGGCACAAGTGGATATGAGTGGACCAACCCCCAATTCCCAGAATCTCGGTCAACCCTCTGCCGTGGGCCTGGGCTGGGCTAGGCTGGCCCCTACGGAGTGCCTTTGGCCCCTTGGGAGATCCTCTCAACTCTGTAGGGACTGGGACTCCAGAGACCGTGGCCCCGTGGGTATCCGTAATTGATATTACTGACACTGACAAGTGAGGGAAATCGTCCGATATTAATTAATACAAAGTGACTACTCCGTAGGCTCCTTGGCTCCATCCAGAGACAGCGCGGTAGTGCGCCTGACAGATTTTCAAGGGCAAGAAAGAAGGCGGGTAGAAGGGGTGGAAGAAGATTCATGTCCTTGATCTCATACGAGTACGGAGTATCCGTACATTGGTATTGGCATTGGCATTGGCATAGTCATGGAATACGTCATGGCCCAGAAGCATCATGATGGATATCAATGATGATATCAATGTCCCATGTCATGTACAATTGCCTGTACTCTCAACAACTTACGACTACTCCGTACTCCGTACTGCTGTAACAGACTCTTGAGCAATATCACCCCATTGTATTGCTGCTGCCTGGATCATTCCGTTTGCCCGCAACATGTCTTTGTACTTGGTCGTACGGAGTACTTGGTCGTACTTTGTGAGGTACTCGTACCTGTCAACCCGTGAATCCATGTACGGAGTATCTTGGTATGTCAATATGTCTCGGCCCTGGGCTGGGGGACGTAAGCAGAACTTGATCAGATGCAGTAAATGGTCCATGACTACGGAGTATGTCCATGTACTCGCACGAGTACTTGGCAGACAGCCAAGTGCATTCAGTTACTCGCAGTGGTAAATGGTCTGCAAGTACTTGGTGGTGACGCCTTCGGCAAAGCTTTCCCTGGACCACACAATCCATCAGTCATTTAAGCCCAATGGGTCCGGCGTTTCAGAACCAACGATCCAACCAACGAGAGATGGCAGGGATTAGCACTCACTGCCACCACTGCAGCACTCAGTCTCTCTCTCTTCCTGCTTTTCTTGCCTTCCCTTTCCTTTCGTCCCTTGTTTTGCACTAGACTAGACTGACAGGTGCATTTCTTTTCTTAGATGGGGAGGTTGGGGGTCATTATTACGTAGTGTGCCCGTGCTTGTGTTTGTGTGTGGCATGTGCACGTCCTGGTGATGAAAATGCCACAATGGAGAACATGGACATGGATAGACTCATTCAACACTTTCAAGTCAATAGTTGCCCGTATTACTCGTACATGGTTAAATTAACCATTCACCGAGGACTCGTCCCCGGTCATGATTGGCTACCGTAGGTGAGAGTCGGTATTGACGGTATACCTAGTAGTAATACGACAAGTGTAAGTACAACCCAACGTAGACAATGTCATCGACAGCTGGGCATGATCCATATCTCGTAATATGACCGTGTCTCATGGTTCGCTGCTCCGTATTGCTCTCCGTAGGTTATTTACCACGGTCTCGGGTCCGCCGCCCCAATGATTCCATAGTACGACCCTGGATGGAGTTGTGCTGTTGACAGTTGAACTGTACATACACAATACATGCTCGTATACTCCGTACTCCGTACACGACTCCGTACTCTCGTATGTCTCGTACTTGTTCTCATCTTGTCAATGATGTAGAAACAAATACTCCAATACGAGTCAGAGTGCATACAAGCAACTGACAACAAGGTTCAATGTAGAAACCATGCTCGGCAGAGGCTGAGACACGAACAAGCAAGGCGACTGCATACGGAGTGCTCTGCTCTGCAAACTGTAGCAATAATACAGCCAGTATAATACCAACGTCCTGACAGCGTAATATGCACCCCGGAGCTATTTATACTCGCCACCACGTCTGCATCAAGCTGATGAAGGGACGTTTCAACCGCCCGTCCTGCTCGCCTCGATACCACTTTATTACTCGTGTCCAACCCCGACATCAACGCCATCTATGTCATCAAGACTGTTGACACAGTATGCATGTTGGCATTCTGCATGCCTTGTCCTCGTTGTACGTTGCCTGGGCGTGCCTCTAGACACTTCACTTGGTCAAAGTACTCGTGGAGAATGAATGCTCCTTCTTTGCTATTGAAAGATGACATATCCAAGACATTCGTCGAGGAAAAAGGCTATACCACCCGTCAATACACAATAACAACCGTAACCCATTCAACTCTAATTGAGAATGAATGAATGGGAAATTTGCACAGTTCATC
This sequence comes from Geosmithia putterillii, assembly GCA_900188575.1. Classification (NCBI taxonomy): domain Eukaryota; kingdom Fungi; phylum Ascomycota; class Sordariomycetes; order Hypocreales; family Bionectriaceae; genus Geosmithia; species Geosmithia putterillii. Next base: position 1,786,221 of record FYEU01000301.1, on the reverse strand, counting down.
CCTCTCTTGCCGCTCTGCGCGCCCTTTTGAGTTGCCACTTCATAAGTGCTTGTTGGCCCTGGACATACAAGTACAACTACGTTTTCCGGAGTAGACATCCTAGACCGGTTCCTGGCCGGGCCCGGTTCCTTGTCCCTGGGTCAGTCAGGCTGCTGACCTACGAGATGTGATGAATCATGAGATCCCAAGTTGAAATTGATGTGCCGGGTAATGCTCGCTCGGCACTCTTGCAAATATGCTTCTGGACTCATCTCATACTCTTTGTAGGCATGAGCAATGCCCATACTTGCATACTCGTAGTACGGAGTATTCGTACTCACTTCGTCCTTGAGGCAAAAGGTCCTTTGGCGCGCGGTGGCGGCCTTATCACCTGCACCCTGCCCCGGCCCAATTCTCATCTTCCACTCTGCCGGTACGCTCATCTCGTACGAGTTGGGAGCCCTCTGCCGTGCTCTGCAAATACAAAGCATTAGTACTTGGTACTGAGTCTGCTCGTCTTCTGTTGGTCCATCCGTTGATCGCAATTCGTAGCATGAATGAGCGAGAGGGAGGGGGAAGTGAGGGGGCAATGCAGGTGAAGAAGAAAAGTGCACGGGCAATGTCGGATTGGCCGTGGCCGCAGTTTGACGGGCATGCCCAGCCATGCCATCACCATCACTTTTTACCAGGTGTACGGAGTACTTTGACTGTCTCCGTATGGGTTTTCCTTCTTTTGTTTGGCAACTGCGGACGAGACACACGCAGTACTACTCCGTACTTACTCCGTGGTGGACGGCAGCCAACCGACTTCTCTGTGTGGGAAGTACTACCCCGGTCCATTGGGGGAGGGGTGATACTCGTACGACTGCAGTCCAGGATTGCTTGGAGGGCCCCCGTCGTAGACGTGAGGTTACATCACGCTGGGCCCTTGGTGCTGCTGCAATGCGACTGTGAATAGTCATCTGAAGAATGTACCTTGCAACATCACGCAGTAGTCTAGCAGTACTTGCAGTTCCCGCCGACAGCGGACAGGCGGCTCTGGTCTGGCTGGCTGGGGGGCCATCCTGATCCATGATACATGCACGCATATCCACTGCGAATGCAGGGCGCATACGGAGTCCTCCGGCAAGCAAGCAAGAAACGGGAAAAATCACCGACCGAACGACTTCAACGTCGTTTGTGCATGCTGTAATACTCTGTATTGGATTATTCAACCATGCCATGTATCATATCTTGTTGCACGTCATCGTCTCGACTTAGCGATGCCCGTCCTCGTAGTCTCTTTCGTCGCCGGGCGGCCGCCACCGTGCTGCCGACTTGTCCACGTTCATGCTCATCATCATCTTGGTCGACATCTTGGTTATCCTCATTGCCATCGTCGTCGTCGTTCTTGCCATCATTGTAGTCATGCTGCTGCTCGTCCTCTGCCGCCTCCGTAAAGACCAGATCCCCCTTGCGGCCGAGCACATGCCTGCTCTGCTCCTCGAGCAGGATGCCAAACGCCAGCAGGGCCGTCTCGTCCATGCTGCATTCGTCGGCGACGCTGTTGTCTCCAGGGTAAGGGGCGTCGCGACGACCGCGACCGCGACGACTGGGGTCCTGAGCCGCGTAGAACCTGCTTGTATACGCGTGCACCGCCTTGAGCAGGTCGCTGTCTGGTAGGCCGGCGCAGCCGTCGCGAAGTCGTCGCTCGTTGGCGCGGTAGATGTCGTGCTCGGCATAGCGCTCTGGAGCGCCGGCGCGGCGGAAGAGGACCTCGTCGGGGGGCAGGGGCGCGTCGCGTGTCGAATGTTTGACTGTCGAGTCTTTTTCCTTGGTCCATTTTCCCATGACACAGCCTGGTGGACATGTTAGTCTCCTTTGATACGAGAGGGGAGCAATGTATATGTATTGGTACGAGTAGATGGGGAGAGAGGAGCAATGGATATACATACCTGCTACGGCATCGTAGACGGTGGCCTGCTGTCTGTCCTGGTGGCTGAACTCATCGCCAGAGTCATCGGACAGGTCGCTGCCTGATCCGACCAGCATCTTGGACTTTAGCTTCGAGTCCATCGTGTTCTGAGACCGGCCGTAGAGAGCTTTCTACCCTTTGCTCTCTGCGAAAGTATTACCAGACGAGGTTTTACCCAAGAGGAGAGAGATGCGATGCGATATGGTGGGTTACCCGGTGGGTTGCTGTGCTCAGTCCATCATCTCTAGAGCGCGAGGACTGGAAAGCACGTCGGATCGATTCACGCCCGTATCAGTAAAGACTTGATAAAGGAATTCAGCTCCATCTATCCCAGAGCCAACCGAGACGAAGAGTCTGTATGTGGACAATTGAGTAGCAGGCGGGATGTTCTGGAGTTTACGAAAGTGAAGCTACTTTTTTTTTTCGCTTCGATAATACTATGACGTTGGCCGTCATAAGTGGGTCACACCAGTGACACATGCTGCTGGCTTCCTCGAAACATCCAGTCTTGTATCGCGCCTTCTTCCTCTTCAAGCACACTTCAATTATACGCGAATTGCCATTGCAGGCAGCTCCGCTGCCCGAAGCCCAGATGAATGCAAGCCTCCCTCCTCGACCGTGAGATCGGTGACGCGCCGCCCCGCGCCGTCGCCCGCTCCTTGACCAGCCAGCTCCTCCGATCGTTTGCGCCCGCCCCCCAACACCGATTCAATGGCGGCGACGCCGCAACGACACCGCTGTCCTCCCTGCCCTCGTCTGCCACCGCTCAGCACCACAATGACGCACAGCTCCAGCAGCACCGTCCACACAGCATGCGTGCCCACGGCGCCGGCGTGAGCAGCATCGCCGTCGACAAGTTCGACGGCCGCCTGCTCATCTCCGGCGGGGCCGAGGGCGCCATCAAGATCTGGGACCTCGAGGACTGCGGCGCCACCCCGCACACGACGCACACGTTTCGACCTGCCAGCACGATAGCCCGATCGCCGCCCAAGCAAGTGGCAGATATATCAAACAGCAGTAGAGGCAGCAGCAGCAGCAGCAGGCCTGCCCTGGGAGGAGGAGGTCGGGGCGACAGTGGCAACGGCCACACCCACGGCATCACCCACTTGGCCTTCTACCCCTTCGACCCGGACGCCTTCCTGTCGAGCTCGTACGACAAGACGCTGCGGCTCTGGTCGACGGCCACGTCGCGCCTCTCAGCGGCGTTCCACCTCAATGCGACCATCTACTCGCACGCGACGAGCCCCGTCGCCGACCACCTGATCGTGGCGTGCGCGACGCAGCACTCACACGTGCGCCTCGTGGACCTGCGCTCCGGCTCTGCGGTCCAGGCCCTCGCCGCGCACGGCGGGCCCGTCCTGTCCACCGCGTGGAGTCCCCGGCACGAGCACGTCCTGGCCAGCGGGCACGCTGACGGGAAAGTGCGCGTGTGGGACGTGCGGCGCGCAGGCGGCACCCTCGCCCTGCTCGACCAGGAGGACTCGCTCGGCGTGGTGCACCACCACCTCTCTCGGGGGAACCTGGCAGAGGGGGTACCGGTGTCCCGTGCTTCTTCCCAGGCCCACGACGACGCGGTCAACAGCTTGTCCTGGTCCTCGGACGGCCGCCACATTCTCTCGGCGGGGCTCGACGACCGCATCCGTGTGTGGGACGCCGCCACGGGCGCCAACACGCTCATCAGCTTCGGCTCCGTCGTGCAGAACCGCCACGCCAGGACCGCGCCCGGCCTGCTCGCCTCGCCGCCCTGCCTGTCTGACCCGCTCGGCGATGTCGTCTTCTGGGCCAACGACCGCGAGATCCTCGTCCTGAGCATGCACGACGGCAAGGTCGTCTCCCGCCTGCGCACGCCCGGCGCTGCCGTCAACCCTACACACGCCGGGGCTGGCGGCGGCGGCGGCGAGATTGGCAGGAACCGCATCACCAGCTTGGCGTGGCGCAGTGCCGGCGGCGGGGGCTCCTTGATCGGCCCCGTCATGGGCGGCGGCAACTCCATCGGCGCGCTGTACAGCGCCCACCTCGACGGGCATATCCGCGCGTGGATGCCCCGCCTCCCCGGGCCGGACGACGTCGACGATGACGAGGGCGAGGTGGATGAGGATGACGAGACTAGGCGGAAGAAGCGCAAGGTCGTGGACGATGCGTATAGAAGTCTCATGGGGAAGCAGGTCACTTTTACATAGAAATGCATGTTGCGTAGTATATACTCGTTCGTATGTGTACCTAAGAATAGGAAATGAAACAGACAACTCCAGCGCCAATGCAATCGCAAATTCGTGAGACCATCAAAGAGTGAGAATGAGCAGAGTCATACCCGTACAACCAGACACACCCACCCGTCCGGGTACGCCGCCTCCCTCATCAGATCGCCCAGCGGAGCGTCAAACGGCGCGGCCGCCCCGTGCAGCACCACGCTCGCCAGGACGGGATCGCGGCTGCTAGGGAACAGATCGGGCATCAGGCTCTTGAGCGCCTGGCCCAGGAGCTGCGGCCTGCGGGTGTCGCGCAAGATGGCTGGCACGGGCGACTGGAGGACCCTGAAGGAGCCAGTGCCTTCTGGCTCTCCGCCTGTTCCTTCTGGCCCGCTGGCACCGTCCTTCTCCGTAGCTGGCGGCGCCTCGGGAATGTACACGCGCAGGGGCACGTGCTTGAGCGGGGTGGGCGCATCGAGGAGGCGAGTATGGATGCGGTGAAAGGCCTGGTGGTTGTTGTCGACGACGGCATGCCACATTTGGGTGGTGTGGTCTTTGCTCATCTTCATGATTTGGTTGGCGTTGCCGTTGCGGATGAAGTCGGCCTGGGGTCAGCCGGTCAGTCTTGCTCCCTCTCGGGGTTCCTTCTTATTTGATCGGGATGTAATAGCCATTTATCATGAAGGATTGGTTAGTAGTAGTCTTGGGTTGGGAACGTACCTCTTTGACAGAATTCAAAAAGGTGTCGCCAATGTCCCACCCCACACCCTCATTCACCGTCAGCCGCCACGGCAGCGATGGCTGGTACAGGTCGACGAGCAGCCCGACGGCTAGGTTGCGCAGCTGGACATGCTCAAAGTGAAAGCTAGAGCAGGGGACGCCGAAGAAGGCCGAGAGGCGCGGCAGCAGCAGCGCCAGGTAGCTGAAGCGCGGGACGCTCACGATGAAGGGCGTGGCGGGGGCCGAGGCATGCGTGATGTGCAGGGGGATGTGGGCGTGCCACAGGGCGGAGGGGATCGAGCTGGACGAGGTGGAGGCGGACATGGTGCGAGCATCATATCATGGTACCCTGGATCCTGGCGGGGTGGAGATGTCCTCTCTCTCTTGTCAACAGTTGATGGAGATGAGGTCTAAATGCGCAATGCTGGCGAGATGTGCTGTGCCTGCAGGGTATTTGATGCTGGTGAGCTGACGTATGATGCAACGGTGCATCTGCAGTGCCTCGTGAGGCGTGCATTTTCTCTCCTACATACACACCAGACACCACCTACCACGCGCACTATCGCACAAATGATGCTAAATTTAACAAGGTGAAGCACAAAGAAAAGCATTCAGATTGAGTGCATATACGAAATCAAAGCTATCGGCACATTAAGACCAGAATCCATCCCCGACGCTTCGCAAAGAACCAACCTTTGGGACTACCAGAGTCCCTGGGTCAGTAGTAGGTATCAAGAACGACCAAAAACGTGACATCCATCGCAAAAACAAGTACCAAATCGATCGTTCTCATCATGTCTCGTATCTCTTGTTCACAAATATAGTTGCACATAGATGCACAGACAAACGATGCGCACGCACGCACGCACGCACGCACCGCCTCTGAGCCCCGCAACGCCTAGACGTAGCTCCAGCGCCAGCGACGACGCCTCACCCCAGCCTGGACGTGGTCCTCTGTCCAGAAGTAGCCCAGGAAAGCCGAGACGAGCCATATGAGGGCGGAGAGGAAGCTAAAGGCCACGACGGCCTTGAACTTGCCGCACGGGTCGCCTCGGAGGGAGATGTTGTCCCAGGAGAAGACATCCCCGCATGCGCTCTGGTTGAGTTGCTGTGGGATGTCAGCTATGAACGAGGATCTAAATGAAAGGACACGATCAAACAATACTCGAGAGAGAGAAAGAGAGACAGAGAGGGGAGAAAAAAACTCACATCGACAAGAAGCCCAAAGGCTGCCCACCAGCACAGACTGATGACCAGGTCCGTCGGCCAGCGGGTAAACGTCCACGATAGCGGGATCAGCCGAAAGACAGCTAGGAGGATGGAGATTCCGGCCACCGTCTCGGCGTATATGAACCGCCCGAGGTCCCAGGACGAGGCGCCAGCATCACTGGACGCGTCGAGGATCGTGCCGTTGACGCCGGCCACGATGGCGCCGAATGCGATCTCGGCGATGCGGAGGATGATGCTGGCGATGCGCTCCATCTTGGGCAGCAGGACACCAGGCAGGTTTCTGTCCTAGCGATAGAGTATGTGTCTTTGGGGAATAAGAGTATTGTGTTTCAGAAATCCGGGGAACAAGTGTTATTTATACATGTACTCTGTCTTCACAAAACCACACACACACACACATAAGAGTGCAGATATATGTCTGGTATTTGGGCATTGGGCACGAACCCGTTATATCGAATCAATCCAATGTGACCAACCCACGGACTGGGACTGGCAGTTTATCCCCACCGCAGAACCTGCATTGACTCACCAACGAAAGGGCAAACAAACAAACAAAAGAGCGTGTAGTATGGAATATTCGTATGTACGAGTGCACAAGGCAACGGGCTATGACGTTTCGTGACATGGGACATCTGGCTATGTACGAGTAACCGACCATGGACAAACAGGTTTTTGTCCTCTGCAATACCGGGAAGCCTCACTCTCATGGTCCAATCGAAGCATTTCCCACCACGGGAAACCAAGGGAAAATGCACATCCATCCATACAACTCAAGAGGCAAGGAAACATGGTATCCTGCCCATGGGCCCGGGTATTGGGTCACGCCACCTCACGATTCGCATATCCGTACCGTGCATAACATGTATGCCACGTAGGGAGCGGCGTCAGCCACATTTCCCAACCACATGCAGCTTGGCGGGCAAGGCAGGGCTGTTCAGGGTGCCAAAGTGCATCATCTGACACTCTTTTGGCTCTATACTCCGTACAAGCTCTGCAAGTACATGATGCACGCAGCACAAGTCAGGACCAGCCCGGCACATTCAGGCGTTGCACGTCGCATTGTGCGGGGGATGGAAAGGTGATCGTCGATGGAAGAGACACTGAAACAAATGCGTGCGTCATGATTGATTGGATGTAAGCAAGTACAAGTTGAATGCTGCCAATGGAGTGATGCATCACCGTGCAGACCATATACGGACATACAGTACTCGTAACATGCTATATACAGCAACATACTACTCCGTACATACAGTAACGTGCTACAGTCTGGCAGATGTGCTCGTGCTCGTACTCAGCCCTGCAACTGTCCCTGTACCTGTCCCTGTACTTGCATGCTTTGTTTGGCCAAAGACGATTTCTGAATCCCTTTGAAGCATGTCTCGGGTGTCCGTGGGAGCAGCATCACCCGCCGACTTCAAGTCATGCGTGTGCTGTTGGACAAATCGTGTAAAGATGTCCCCGGCGACACGATCCCCGTCACGGCTCGCATCTACATGGAGCAGAATCGAGACGAGGATCCGTGCCACGCTGCACAGCAGATCCCTCGCCTCGCCCATCAGATCGGCCTGGCTGGTGTTGGTGACATGGTGCCTCACGGCCAACCACTCGTGAATCGGGTCCCACGTTGCAGAAGCGGCAGGAGCACCCCTGGTCATGTCGTCACTGCTGCCGCTGCTGCTGCCGCCGCTTCTGTGACCTTGGCCCTGACCCTGTCCTTGGTTTTGACCTCGACTCTGACCTTGGCTAAACGCATTGGCCTTGATCACAACCGCCTCCAGGGCATCGAGGGTGGCAGCCCCCACCTTGGGATGCTTCAGAGCCCTCACCAGATCCGTGCTCAGCACGTCCGTGGTCCCCTCCCATATTGGCAGGACAGCACAGTCCCTCCAGAGCCGCGAGATGTTGAGGTACTCCTGCTCCGAGTTATCGAGGTAGCCGACGCCGCCGAGAGATTCCATGCACGAGAAGACAATCGAGAGGGCGTTCCTGCACACGTACGCCTTGGTGATCTGCGTGAGCACACGGAGAAGCGCCGACGCCTGCTCTGCGTCATCCGGTGTGATGGCGGACAGGGGCTCAGATACAGTGCATGTATTGGCCTTCGGTTCTGTCTCGGGATGCTCCGAGTTGCCCAGGACATGACAGGTGAAGAACGTGAGCAGCATGAGCCCTCGGTGCTCGGCCACCATCCCGGCCAGCGTGTGCATGTGCAGCCTGCTCTCGGCCAGTCGCACTCTGATGCCCCTCCCCGCCCCGATCTCACGCACCTGCGCGAACGCTTTTACAATGTCGATGCCCCGCGACGCGTAGCCCACGGCCGCGACGGCAGAATGCACTCGCGTGATGGCCAGCACGGTGCTAATCTCCTGGATTCCCCCGCCCTCCTCGCCAACCATCCACGCTCGCATGCCGTCGAGGACCAGCTCGGCCGTGGGGAGAGGCCGCGTGCCGACCTTGTTCTTGAGACGCTGGATTCGCACGCCGTTGAGGCATGTACCGGACCCCTGCTGCAGTCCCGTTGACGTCACTACCTCTGGGTTCGGTATGCGCATGGGCGCGACGAAGGCTGAGAGATGGCGACTGGCGGCAGTGCGTGCCAACAGCACCGTCATTCCCGAGTCGGTGGCCGAGGAGAACCATTTGAAACCGCTGATGCTCCAGGGGCCCAGAGACATGCCGCTACTACGATCCGATTCTTGGTCGGGGATTCTCCTGGCAGTCGTCTCGGTGAGCGACACGTCGCTGCCCCCCGTCCTTTCCGTCATCCACTGGCCGCTCGTCCATGCAACCCCCGGGTCTCGCGAGGTCAGCCGCCGGTAGGCGTCATCAAAGACTTCGTGTTGCTGGGAAGTCAGCCTCGATGTGAGACTCGGCGTGGTGAGATGCCGTTGGAGCAGGCGGGCCGCTCCATCCTGCATGGCAGACGGGCAGGTGACATTGGCGCAGGACGGCTCCCAGAGATGTAGACGGAGGAACTGGACAGAGCGGGCAAACGGACCGAGGTTGGTGTTGTAGCCTGTGGCAACCATTCTTGACAAATGTCAGCACGTGAATGGTAAACAAACATTGAAGATATAAAGAGGACTTACCCCTTGATGATGCCAAACTTCTGCAGCTCCCGCCAGCCTTCTCCCGTCACGAGCTCGCCTACCCACTGGCCAAACGCATCGCGTCCCGATCCCTTGAGATATGGCTTATTTCTCTCTGCATCGGTGATGAGGGCGAATATACGATCGGATATGACCTCTTGGCCGAGAGCTACCACTTCGTCTTCTACAGCGGACCGGATATGATCGGGGAGAAACACTATCGAGGGGAGGGTCAGACAACGACATGGCTGCTTCAGAGAAACGAACTGCACGTTCATGGGACTGACACACATTGGAAGCACCGTTGGTACGTCTCGTTGTAATAATGATTGTCCAGGACGGGCGACTTCTGGAAGAAGCCTTTGTCGGCGCCAGAGGGCTCCATGGTACTATTATTGACTGTTTCCTAGCTATGGAACAGGGTGATAATATGATGGATAGAGGATATGCACTCGAAAAGTCGGGGCACCGCTCTACTCCAGACGGTCGCATATTCCTCAGCCAGCACTATCATGCACACACAAGCCCAGCGACCGTGCCCCCTCTTCCAACCAACCCATCCGAGGTCTGTCCATCTCATTGGGGAAGGCAAGAATGAGACTGGATATGATCGAGGAAGACATTCCGCCCCATGCAGCCCCGAGATTCCGCACAGCCAACAGGCTATTTTCCCAAAAGGGCAACGCTGTCAAGATATTCACACCGAGGTGTAGTACTCGAGCGGAAAGCCATGTGAAGGGGGGCGGAATTCCGGAACTCTGAGAATCCGGGGGTGGGACGCCGCGTGCGCCAGTCAAGGATCTAGACACATTGGGAAAGCGATGGGCACGCTATGCGGAAAGCATTCCGCCATGCAATGCAGTTGCATCGACGCCATGACGCCACGCGGAGCCAGTCGATGTCTCCATAAGTCTATAGTATATGGACTTAAGGAGTGGAAGGGTGGGAGGAGAAGAAAATACAGTCTTGGCATGCGCCCACGCCGCTGGTGAACACTGAAAAGAGATGAATGCATGGGTAGTTGTCACAACTCTCTCGTGCGGTGCAGTCATGGTTGGGGAGTCGGTGTTGGGCGACTGACAGTCTGTGGTTCCTGAATTCCGCCATTGCGGAAAGCACCACATTGATAGGATTCCATTCTTCCTGTTTCGGGAGAAATGCAGGTACCAGCAGCAACTTCAGCCAGCTAATTTTATGCTGTGTTGCTTTGACTTTTGGCGACATGGTATTCAAGACCTCGGCTATTATGACCATGGCCTTTTAGATTGGTACATACACGTCATGTATACTTGTATGTATGTATTATTTGAGACCAACTACGCCCGCCCAGCCTCGGCAGTCTCCTGTCCACCGTCCTCAAGGTAAGCCGGACCAAACTCGTCGCCAAACTCTGTGACGATCCAGAGGCAGAAAGACTCCCACTCGACCTGCCACTGGCGCAGCCTATCCGCCTTGACGCCCTGGCCAACACTGGCCTTCCTGACGCCCTCGATCCACGCAGCCTGGTCCTGGTCCTCGAAGGCAGCCCAACGGACGCTGTTCTCGGCGAGGCTCGCCAGCCCCGCGAGGCCGAGGTTGTCCCAGCCCTGGAGAGCCTGCCAGAAGTCGTGGGACATGCCGGCGGTGTCCTGGCCAAGCATGGCGGGGTCGTCGTTGCACAGGCAGCAGGGCACGCCGCGGGCGAGCAGGGCGGGCAGCGGGTGGGCGAGGACGGAGCCGCACAGGCGGAGGACCTCGTTGGAGATGGGACACGACTCGATGAGGATGCGCTTTTCCTTGACCATGTCGACGAGCAGCGGGTGCTTGGGCAGGCTGTAGCCGTGGCCGATGCGCCGCGTGCCCAGCAGGATGGCGTCGAACAGGTTTTGGTCCGTGGCCGACCCGTCGCCGAGCGTCTCGCCCGCGTGGAAGAAGAAGGGCAGGTTGACACCCTCCTGCGCGCACTGCTTGCGGAACCAAAACAGCTCCGGCAGCAGGTCCACCAGCGGCCGGCCCAGGTCCTCGGGCCCCACCACGTCGTACCCGGCTATCAGGTGCGGGAAGGCCATCTTGGTGGCGATGCACTGGTCCATGTTCTCCACCAGCGGGCGCGTCGATAGGCTGCGCAGGCTGGTCCAGATGGTCGTCAGGCCCCAGAACCCCTGGCCTTCGGGTGATGCCTTGAAGCGCGTAATCTCCTCCTCCAGCACCTCAAACATGTGCACGTAGTCCTTTTCCGGCTGCTCCTGTTGATCGCGACAGTAGTCGAGCGGCCATGTGAATCTTTTTCATGTCAGTGTCCATCCTCTTTGAATCAGTTCTCATGGCTGTGGAAATTAGGCCACTTCCTTTGGCGACATACCGTAGTTCAGCCCAGTTGACCCCATCCGCCTTGAGGAGACCCATGAGACGTCTTAGAAAGAGGCGGAACATGGGCTCGTAGTGAATGATAGAGGCGACGACGACAAAACACTTGGCAAACTTGGCCCAAATGGCATCTATGCCAAGGTGTTGGTCGCGCGAGTCCTCAACGTGCAAGGTGCACCGGCTCTTGAGCCAGGCCACGAACCCTGCCCTGCCTCCGCGGGGAAACGCATCCGCCACGCTGGTGAGCAGGAGGAACTTCCGCGGTTCGTAGTCGCCCTGCCACATGCTCTTGCCGTCGGTTACCTCGCGCGCCCGGTACCGGAACTCGACGTTTGCATCCTCCATGGCCGCGTCGTCGGCCAGCGCCCGGTCGCTCGACATGTGCATCCCCGGCATGGACAGCAGCTTGTCGAGCAGGAAGTCAAAGTCGACCATGGCGTCCATGTGGGCGTGCAGGAGCGCCCCCTTGGGCATGCGCCGCATAATGTCCCACATCCTCGTGCTCTCCATGCGCTCTTTGGCCAGGCGGAACATCATGCCAGGGAAGACGGAGGTCTCGGTCTCGCCCTTAGCCTGGGCCTCGCCCTTGCTGTTGCTGTTGTCGTTGTCGCTGCTGCTGCTCACCCACACCGTGTCCATCTCGTGCGAGCGTATGGCATCGACAATGACGCACGCCGTTCGGGCAATGGGCGACATGGATGCCCGGAATGACGCATCGGATCGCGATGTCTTCTCCTGGTCAATCAGATGGGACCGCCCCGCCAGATACTTTTGCAGGAACGGATCCGATGTCGACGGTATGTCCTGGGACACCTCGTCCCACTCCTCTTGCGTCAGAGACATGGTGGGGTTGAATGTGAGAAGGACGAAAGGAAAGGACTGCTCGCTTCGTTGATGGTCTTTGCTCCGCGAAACACTGGACCAATTACTAGTAGTACATGCAAGGTACTTGTGATTGATGCCTTCAATATTGATGCCACCAGACCCTTTCAGTGGAGAATGCACCAAGAGGACAGAGAGGAGGGGCGAGAGGCGGTTGATGATGTACGTTGAAAGATCAAAGATTAAGCACCGTGAATTGCGGGGCAGCCACCGTGATCACTGATGATCGACGTTTGGCGGCCCTCGCGACACATGCCCCTCTCTTTTTGGTGCTGGCCATTATCTACAAAAGTCACTAGAGAATACGGCTGCGACGAGCGAGATAAAAGGTCATTCCATATCAGTTTCTACTCCCATATTCCCACTCACTCTTCAATCATTCAACCAATCAATACATGTACCTATTTCGACCAAGCTCGTATATCAACGTACGGAGGATAGAGTGCAAGTACTATTCCGCACACACATGTACTCGTATGCTTGATATGCCTATCGCACTGCTTTTCCCAAATACATTATTCGTAGACCCGCTTCTCGGCTGTTAATGAAGCTTAACCCAGGCCCATGAACAATCGCCAGCGGCATCGTGTAAAAGCCACTGCTAGCGCATGCTTGCGTGGGTGAAGGGCTGAAGCTCTCGACAAACACTCGATTGCACTTCTCTGCTCATCACCGCATATATATCTAAATCAGCCTTGTCCATCATTGACTAGCCACCTTTGATAGCTTCAGTCATGCATCCGGCCATAATATCGGAGACTAGTACTCCACCCCTGCTTACGGGACCGATCACTTCAACCCGGTCGGAGGAGGATCTCCTCCCCCGACTGGCCTCTTCAACTCAGACACTAAAACTCCGTAAACGCATGCAGGCATGTAACTGCTCTCAAACAGAGCTCCTCGCCAAGTTCCAGCTCATCATGTTATAAAACGGAAGGATTCACGGATATTTCCGACGAGGCAGGTGTCACCGCAAGGGGTTTGCAAGAGATGATATGTACTCCCGGTCCGTGAGCTCTCCCACTCTCGGAACTCTCTTTGATAGCTTCTGCTTCTACAGTATCCCTTCCATTTCATTAAACAATTTCATTAAACGAGAGAGACACCTAGGATCTGGTATACTCGTAGATACGCGACATCTCATATCGCATACACCTACCATTGCAAAGTTAACTCGTACGTGTTGGGCATCAGCGTCTCATTCTCATGCAATGGCATATGAACATAGTGCTTACACACATGACACGCTTACGCCTGGATCGATGACCGCTTAACCAATTGGGGATGGCACGACAGGGGATGAGAAAATAAGGAATCTCCTTTTCCCTGCAGTTATGTGTATACGTCGTATCGAATTTCGCGTACGGAGAACATGCAGTGAGCTGGCATGCATGCTTTGAGAATGCCGAGGGTTGCCCGCACGTGCGGCCTCTGAGCTGAGTGACAACAGCGTGAAATTCTGTGCTGTTTTCCGTTGTCGGTGGTGAGGGAGTAATTCCCATGCATATACACACACAGATGAGAGAAGATCGCTTGTCCTGGGTCATCGCTCCGTCACAGGATTGAAGATCGTCGCCCGCCACCTCGTCAATACCATTCAAGTCATCATGGCACGCCTCACAACACGACCGACGCTTCTCGGCACGTCCGTCTGGACGCTGCTGCTCCTCATGGTTCCCCGTAGCCTGGCTGATCTCCAGTGCTACAACATTGACGGGGCCAAGGCGGACCCCAGCTACGGGCCGTGCGACCCAGACGCCGAGGTCAGCGCCTGCTGCGCCATCAACAAGGAGAGGCCAGACATATGCTTCTCGTCGGGGCTCTGCCTCGCCCAGGACAGAGGCTACGAGGGCCTCATGTACTCCGTCGGGTGTACCGACAAGACGGGACAGGCCGACGAGTGCCCGCATTTCTGCCCGGATCGTGAGTTCTGTGCCTTGCAAGGCGCCTGCTGCCTGTATGAACTAAACCCTATTTTTACTGACATCCAATGTGCAGGAACAAACAACTGGAACGGCGGCGACGAGAGGGCAACATGGAACGTGCTGCAGTGCAACAGGGGCTCCTACTGCTGCCGGGCCATTGACGACACCGACAACTGCTGCGAAGATGCGACGAGCACGGCGCTGGGCACGCTGCGCCTCGCGGTCGCGACCGAGACCAGGACGGTCAGCGCAGGTGCAAGTGCAAGTGCAAGCTCGACGGGGTCTGCCAACACGACATCCGACGATGAATCTACTGGCGATGCAAGCACCGAGTGCCCAAAGGACAATACGGCTGCCGTGGGCGGTGCGGTCGGGGGCGTCCTTGGGGCAGCGCTCGTTGCGTCCCTAGGTGTCATTGCGCTGCTTTGGAGGCGGAGAGGCCCGGCTGGGTCTACGCCGATTCCGCCGGCATATGGCTCGGAGAGGATGGCCGTGTATGAGCCACCGCCTGTTGAACTTGATGCGAAGACGGCCACAAGGGAGCTAAATGGGTAGTGCCGGCGGGCAATAGGGATCTCTGTTGGAACCGCGTCGGGGTGTTTTGTTGTCTTGGGTTTTGGGAAGCCTTCCGGGCTGCACATTCAATGCTCAATGGGGGCAGAGTGAAGCGGGGGTGTTGACCTTGCTGCATCATCATCATCATCATCATCAGATAGCCATACTTGCATGTAAATTCGATGTTTTCGAATCGAGTGACTTGCATCACCCTGTTTCAACTCGTGACACACTCTATAGTGTTTCTCACCGAAGGGAGCGTTCACGAGAGAGGGAGAGAGAGAGATTGTGGTGATGGTCTTTGATTACTACATATCTGGTAGTGTGTACGGAGTAGCAGGCTTGGTTTTTGCTCCCAAGGACTACCCGGAGAGTTGCCTAAACATGTACGGTCTCGTACGCTCCTTCCTTGTCTCGGCACCTTCCCGTAATACACTCCCCCTGTTGCGGGCCGAGGAAGGTGCGTCAACGGAGGAAGGTACGAGCGAGAGGGAAAATCAAACTTCCTACTCCGTACTACATACTACTACCTAGTACTACCAGATATGTATGTAGAAACAGAGCTCATTTGAAACCGTTCCTCAAGTCCTCTCTCTCGTGAATGCTTCCTTCTGGTGGAGCGCAGAGTGAAGAAGGCTCTGCTAATTGCACCGTCTTGTCGCGTCGCTTCTCCAGGCCCAAGTTCATCCGATATTAACGTCTTGCTCCTTTGGGAAACTGCATGTACTCCGCCCTTTGCTCGGTATTTGCAGCTGTGTTGCTGCAAATGTCTTTATTTTCTACAATGGTGTCTCTAGTTGTCCCTACCGAAAAATTCGAGTTCAGATCGAAACCACATTGTGAAGTTGCTGCGGACTTCAATGTGTGTGTAGTATGCCTTCCGTTACGCCTTTGGTTGCGTGGGTGTGTTATGTTGTCAGGTTTGTTGATTGTTGTTGGTTGTAATTTCTCCGACATGCAAGCCCACAAATGGCGACATGCACACGAAGAAGATGACAGGGTTTATAAGAAAGAGAGGGGAACAATTGAGCTGATCTACATGTGTATACTCCGTATGTTGGTCAGCATTGTTGATGGGCAAGTCTTCAGCTTCAATCTCTGGTGTAAATATTCCAGTCCCATGTCTCGTTGCCTTTCCAACCTCCATAGTATAATATAGGTATAGAGTCATTGATTGCATGAATATCGGCTGATGTTGGTGTTGTTGTGCATTCAACCCTACGACACGTATTGAGATCGGAGTATATTAACACAACGCCCAATTGGGGATGCGTATGCTCGATGATTCAATGGGCAATATGTATGTTGGCTGCTCAATTGAACTGCATATGGGAACAACTCAGCAAGATAGGCGCATTTGGGCACCATGGGCGTTTAGAAATCTGTATAATTGGCCGGTGGGCCGAGAATTAATACTCCGGAGCCACATGGACTGCAGCAGTTGTTGGTGCTGCACTATGGTATCGTGCAGCATCTGCACGTACAGGCGCCGGGCGTTTCTATTCGACGACAGTCGGGATACCCATGCACGAGAGTGGACGAGTTGCCCATTTACCGCCCACAGTAACACTTGTCCTCTCCATCTAAATGAGCGATGGGCCAGGTATTGATATCAATGCTGTTGGTACTAGGTTATGCAGTATGCATGTTGGGCATGCGTTGCGTGACGAGTTATGTCACAATTATATATAGTATGAGGACATGGAGCCATACATCCGTGTGTACTTCCCAGTCATACATCAATGTATGCCGCCGCCGACTAACGGCGAGACGTGCGCCGTCCGTCTTCACCTTCAACTTCAACATCTTCTTCGCCATACACGCGCACACGAGCGGGCAACTCGACGGATTGTGAATACGGATTCGCGACCAACATAGACGCCCGAGATGACCTCGTTACCGACCGTCGCGTGGACAGGGAGAGCCGACCTGGTATGGGGCGCGTCGGGCAGGACAGACAGCCCCAGTATATACTGTGATGGGGCCACCACGGGCCTGGTTGTAAAAGGAGAAGCGAGTACGTCTTTCAAGATACATACCTGTTTGCAGGCTTCTTTCGCACTCCAATATAGCCAATTCGTGGGACTAATCGTGCACACCTCGACATGTAGCCGCGACACTTACTTCCGATGAGACGAGAACGACAGGCAGCGTCTTGCAACTCGGCCGGAAGCTTCAATCTCTGGACTCGGAGGTGACGTTTCCGGCCACCTGCTCGCTCAGCATGAGCCGTATCCCCGCCGCCAACACATTTGTCGTGGCAGCCTATTCAGGCAAGGCTGCCGGGTTGTCGTCCACCGCCGCCTCGTCGTCAGAGGAGGCTTCTAGCACCACAGCCGAGACGGCTTCCATCGCTACCTCATCGAGCGGCGCGCCAACGGTGCTCGTCACACAGACCGTCAGGGTGACGGCGGCGGATCGGACCGGAGGAGGTGCGACCACCACAGACCCGTCTGCGACACCGACAGAAGGGGGATCGTCTCATGGGGGCGGTAGCTACAACACATTATCCGCGGGTACGAAGGCTGGCATCATTATCGGCGCGGTTGCCGGTTTCGGACTTCTGGTGGCTCTCATGGCCATGGTATGGGTAATGTTGAGGAGGAGGACGAGGAAAAGGCAGGAGCGGCGTGTGGAGGAACAGCCGGGGCAGGATCTAGGTCCAGATCCGGGGCCGTGGCCGATGCCGGCGTCAGCAGAGCCGTCGATGGCAGCCGGGGCCTGGGAAGCAGAGGCCAAGAGTCCGATGTCCTTTCCGGAAACGCCATACTACGTCTCACCGGGGCCAATATACGAACTGCCTGGTAGCGAAGTACGTCGACCGGAGTTATATTAAAATAGCATGGGACTTAGCAGTAGGCTCCGTATAGAAAACGATAGAGATGGATGTATCAAGACATGTAACAAATATATACCCTCAGTTATGCCTATATTTTAAGAGACGATTACGACTGATAGAAGAAGAAAGAGTTAAATTCAAGGCCAGCAACGCCACCGGTGCATAAATAGGTAAGAGGCGCCTATCGCCCCCAAAAGGTAGAGATATCAAGACTCGTTGCCGCCTGCTGGCCAGCGCCCTCATAGTTACAGATCCCGATCTCCGCGGAAAAAAAGCCCCGCGGCTACCAGGACCCCTCAAGATCCCCCACCGAAGCCCACGAAACCAGCTTGACCATACTCTCAATCGCCG
Organism: Geosmithia putterillii; assembly: GCA_900188575.1. Classification (NCBI taxonomy): domain Eukaryota; kingdom Fungi; phylum Ascomycota; class Sordariomycetes; order Hypocreales; family Bionectriaceae; genus Geosmithia; species Geosmithia putterillii. Next base: position 1,768,162 of record FYEU01000301.1, on the reverse strand, counting down.
CGGCGTACTGCTCCTCCATGATCAACGCCCTGTCGCAGAGCGCCCGCAGTGCGCCAGACACCCACTTCTGGCAGGCGAACTCGGCGGGGACCGTGTTGTCCACAGGTATGCCCGACATGATAAGCGACAGGGCCGGGAAGGAGAGTGGCGTGGCCATGCGACCCACCTGCAGCCGGTCCATGTACCTGTCCGCCGCCATGGGGTTGAAGTCCTTGAGCTGCTGGAACTCGAAGCTGCCCCCGCCGCGGCCCCGCGCGTTGGTCGCGTGGAAGTAGTACTCCGTCTGTATAGTTGTTGAGTCGTCGTCGTCGTTGTTGGGGATGAACCAGAGACCCACGTTCTGGAACTGCCCTGCGTCGGCTGGGTCGACGCGGAAGACGGCGATCCAGATGGTGAACTGGATGGGCGTGGTTGGGGCGGCGAACATGGAGGGATTGTTGTCGTTGTAGACGAGGTTGTCGCCATCGTCGTTGCTGTGCTCGCCATCCCTCGTGAGGTCAGAATGGCTGATGATCTCGAAGCTGTCGCCTTCGCTTGTGGCGGTGGGGACGCCGCCCGCGCTGATGAGGTTGTTGTTGGACATTGTGATATTCTTTGTTTTATATTGTTATTGTTGTTATTGTTATTGTCTGTGAGTTTCTTCAAGTGTGAGAGGCAGAGGACTGGTATATATACCTGTATATATCTCGAGGGAACTTGAAATGGTCAAGGTAAACAGTCCGTCAGATGGTCTCCGCGATGGGCGTGAATCGGTCCATCTCAAGTCGTCTCATGGACGGATCACTGCAAGAAGCAGTCAATGGCCAATGTGTGCGTCACTGGGAAGCTATGCTGGTTCTGATGATGCCATATTCACCTTTGAGAGACAGTCTCTTGAAGAGCATTCAATGCCAGCACACGATGTGGTTGATTCAGTCAAGACGAGCAGTCTGGCCCAACGCACTGCCCTGCTCTCTTGATACGTCACTGCTACATCTTGATCACATAGCATTATAGAATTGAAGGATAAATCCAAGGCTTAGAGAAACAATCAATTCAAGGAGAGCTTTTGATGTTGCTTAGAGAGTGAATATTTCCATCAGCACATCCTTGTGTTGATGGATGGTCTAGTGCCCCGTCGTTATACCGCGTTGGGAAGGCCCTTGAGAAAGGCGGGTACCCTATTGGCTGACAGCTGATGTGGCTCACTTACACGGCCAGAACTTCATCACAACACTTTGTGTGCATGTGCTCAAAGAATCATGAATACATTTAAAATACCAATACGCTGCAGCTGTGCAGTAGAAGTATGCTAGTTACTACACCTGTAGCGCCGCATCATCTCTCGCCGCGCCACTGCCTTTCCTCCACCCATCAGTATGATCAACCCTCTTCCTCTCAAGGCTGTCACTTCCCACAGGGCCCCAACCACCACCACCAGGCGTGCAGACAATGATGCGATCCCCAGCCTGCATGGCAGCCGAATTCTTGGCCCCCAAGTTAATTTTCCTCTCCTCGTATTCACCCTCCTCTGTCCCTGCACCCACAGCAGCAGCCGAGCCAGGGCCCTGCTGCACCGTACGCTTCACCCGCCTAACCCACAGGTTGAGACCGCACTGGCCGTCTTCGCCCCCCCTCAGACCATAGGGGTGGTAGACGCGGCGCTCGCTCAGGATAGACACCTGCAGGGGGATGCGGAACTCGATGTCGCGGATGACACCGTCGCCGCCGCGGTGCTGGCCCTTGCCACCGGACCCCTTGCGCAGGGAGAACTCGCGGAGGATGACGGGGTAGCGACGCTCAAAGATCTCCGAGTCGGTGATGCGCGTGTTAGTCATGTGGGTGTGGACGCCGTCCGTGCCGGCCCAGTCGGGACCGGCGCCGCTGCCGCCCGCAATGGTCTCGTAGTAGCCGAAGCCGCGGACGACCTTCTGGCCCGCGGCGTTGCCGCCGAACCCAAAGGTGAGATTGTTGCAGTCGCCCTGGCTGGCGGCGCAGGCCTCGAACGCCTTGAAGATGACGTCGGTGATACGCTGGCTGGTAAGGACGTTGCCACCGACGACGGCAGCGCCAGGCGAGGGCGACAGCAGCGACCGCGGCGGGATCTTGACGTGGATGGGCCGCAGGCATCCCTGGTTGAGCGGGATGTCCTCCGAGATGAGGCAGCGGAGGCAGTAGATGATGGCGCTGAAGGTGATGGCCTGCGGCGCGTTGATGTTGCCGTACACCTCGGGTCCCGTGCCGGCAAAGTCGAACTCGGCCTCGCCCTTCTCCGCGTCGATGCGGACCTTGAGCTGGATGGGGGTTCCGTCGTCCATGTGGTCCACGGCCGAGAGGTCCTGGCCCTCGAAGCGCTTGTACACGTCCTTGAGGAGCCGACGCACACACGACTCGGCGTTCTTCTGGATGTGCACCATGTAGAACTGCACCGTCTCCTCACCATACTCGGCGATGAGCGTCTCGATCAGCGAGATGCCCTTCTGGTTCGCCGACACCTGGGCGCGCAGGTCGTTGATGTTGTCCGCCAGCGAGCGCGATCCGCTGCACCCCGGGTGCTGCGCCGGCTCGTCGTAGAAGAGCTCCACCACGCGTTTCTCGTCAAACTTGCCGCCGCTCACCAACTTCTCGCTCGGTATCGACGCCCCCTCCTGGTACAGCTCGCGCGAGTGCGGAGGCATGCTGCCCGCGCTGATACCGCCAATGTCGGCATGATGCGCGCGCGACGCCGCGTAGAAGAGGATCTTCTCCCCCTTGGCGTCAAAGGCCGGCATCAGCAGCGTCACGTCGGGAAGATGCGTCCCGCCGTACGACGGGTGGTTCGAGATGATGACGTCACCCTTCTGCAGCCGGCCCTTCCAGATCTCCGCCTGCGTCCGCACGCACGTCGACATTGACCCCAGGTGCACCGGCAGATGGGGAGCGTTGGCCACCAATCCGCCGCTCGCGTCAAAGATTGCGCATGAAAAGTCTAGCCGCTCCTTGACGTTAGTGCTCACGCTCGTCTTCTGCAGCGCCCGGCCCATCTGCTCAGCAATCGCCATGAATCGGTGTCCAAAGATGCTGAGCATGATGGGGTCGACCTCGCGATCAGCCGCATTGGCATTTGCCCTACATAGAAAAATTAGTAAACGCGACCGAGAGAAAGATACAAGTAGAAAGGTCCACTACGGGATATGGGTATGCTTACTCCTTCGTGCTGTCCTCCTCCTTCTCAATGTCAATAATGACGTGCGTGCCCGTGATGAGCGCATTCGACTTGGGAGGCACCACAATGGTCTGGGTGCCATCAGCAAGCATGGCAGGTCCAGCAACGACATCGCCGATGCTGAGGCTCTCCAGCTTGTACACGGGGGTGTCGCGCCTCCCGCCGTCAAAGTAGACTTCTTGGCTGCCGTGCTTCTTGTCCGCCGCGACCACCTGTCTGGTGATGGACTGCAGCTGCTGGTCGACAGTCTGGTCCCTGTGGCGGAAGCTCTTGCCAATGCCGCGGATGCGCACGTCGTCGACAATCAGGTCGCGGTCATCGAGGGTGAAGCCGAACTCGTAGCGGTGCTGCTTGACAAAGGCCTGGCCAAACTGCCAGTCGCGGCCACCGAAGCTCTGCTGAGCCTCCTCGTCGGTCGGCTTCACAATCATGAGGGCCGACTCGGTGCCGCGGTACCGCATGTTGAGGTACTCCTCAAATGCCATCTCGTCGTCCTTGAATCCCTGCTCCCTCAGGGAGGCGCGCGACTTTTCCTTGAGCTTATCCATCTTAGCACGGAGCTCAGAAACAACGCTACCGTCGCTATCTCCCTCGGGCCACACCGTCGACTCGGGCTCCTGCCTCTCATCAACCACGTCGGCCAGGGCCATGCCATAGGCGGACAGGACGGACGAGTAGCGATGGACGAGGATCTGTCGGATGCCCAGGGACTCAGCGATGGCAACGGCGTGCTGGCCACCCGCACCACCAAACGTGGCGAGCCGGTGCTTGGACGTGTCGTGGCCCTTGGCCTCGGTGATGGATCGAATGGGTCGCGTCATGGCCTCGTTGGCAACGGTCAGGAAGCCAAACGCCACCTCGTCGGCTGTCATGCTCTTACCCGTTTCGCGGTTGACCTGGTCGGCCAGCTCCTGGAGCACGGCGCGGCTAGCCTCCGGGTCGAGGCCCTGGTCCTCGTTCTTGCCAAAGATTTTGGGGAAGAACTCGGGCAGCAGGCGTCCGAGGTATAGGTTGGCGTCCGTCACGGTGGCCGGGCCACCCTTGCGGTAGCACGCCGGGCCGGGGTGCGCGCCGGCTGATTCGGGTCCCACGACGAACAGGCCATTACGGAAGAAGAGGCGAGAGCCGCCGCCCGCGGCGACCGTGTTGATGTCCAGCTGGGGAGACTGGATGGTCACGCCGGCCGTCGTCGTCTCAAACACGTGCTCGTAGCGACCCTCGCCGTAGCGAGAGACGTCTGTGCTAGTGCCGCCCTGGGTGTGTGTTAGCAGCCGAAAATGTACAGAAGTGTTACCAGGGGATTCTCACCATGTCAAATCCAATGACGGGCGTCTTAGTGTTCTCGTCATACGAGGTAATGGCATAGCCTACGACACCTCCGGCGGGACCCGACAGGATGGCCTTGAGGCCGGTGAACTTGTCCACGTCGACAAGTCCTCCGTCACTCTGCATGAACTCGCACCTGGCGCCACTGGCGCCCTCCTCCTGCTGAACGCTTCGGGTGCCCAGCCCGCCGGCAAAGCCCGACTGGAAGCCGTCAATGTACTTCTTGATAGCGGGGGTGAGGTAGGCGTCGGCGCAGACCGATGTGGCGCGCGACACGAGCTTTATCATGGGCATGAGCTCGTGGCTGAGCGAGATGTGCGTGAAGCCAATCTCGCGCGCGACGCGGCCGACGAGCGCCTCGTGGTCCGGGAAGGTGTACCCGTGGAGCAGGCAGACGGCAATGCTGCGGATGCCCTTGTCGTAGACGGCCTGCAGATCCGTGCGAATTTGGTCCTCCCGCGCCCTCTGGAGGATACGCACCGTCTCGCCCGACAGACCACGCACCAGGTCAACAGCTGCATCAGTGGTCCCAGTGCCAGCCAGGACGTCGGCAGGGGTGACGGTCCGCTCTGGGTCCTCGGCGTAGTCCTCGAGGGTGACCCGCTCGTCCACCTCGACGACATGCTCATACAGCACGTCGGGCTTGCGGATGGCCAGATCGAAGATCTTGGGCCGGCTCTGGTTGCCAATGGTCAGGCAGTCGGCGAAGCCGCGCGTAACGACGAGGGCAATCTTCTCGCCCTTGCGCTCAAGCAGAGCGTTGGTGGCGACCGTGGTGCCCATGCGGATGGAGTCGATGCGCGACGTCTCGAGCGGCTCCCCACGGGGTATCTCCCGTCCCAGGAAGTGGCCCATGATGCGCCGGATGCCCTCGAGCGGGGCATCCTTGTAGTTTGCCGGGTCCTCGGACAGCAGCTTGATGATGATCTCCTCGCCGGCCAGCTCGCCGACGCAGTCGGTGAAGGTGCCGCCCCTGTCGATGGCGATGCGGATGCCCCGGTCTCGGGGTGATGAGTCTGTTGCCGCCGCCATGGTGGGCTTTGCGAGTCCTCTCAACTCAATGTGTGTGTATGGTGGGGTGATGTGATGAAGGTGGGGGAGGGGTATCACCACGAAGTCGTGCAAGTACCTCGCACGAGGGCAAGGTCTTATTTCTTGCAAATTCACTCACAAGATGGGGCCGCAAGGAATGGGAGGTTCAAGTAATGAGCAAGAATTTGATGAAATTGAAATCACGACATTATAAAGGGTCCATCATCTATATAGATAGTCGAGCCTCTGGCCGATTGCGCTTGTCGTCGTCGGCAGTTTTCAAGTTGCCGGTCGGCCTGTTTGAGTGGTTGCCGACGTCGGTGGCGGGGCGCCGCCCCCGCCAGCCCGCGGAGGCTCAACGCCGAACGACAGACACGGCAATGAGCCGCCGTCGGCCACTGAGCGATCAATCTGTACTGGCTTCTTTGCCGGTGTTGTGTGCTAAGGAGTAATACGTGCACTTCTGATGGAGGTTGCCTTCGGCGGTCCTGCCCGGGGGGGCTGTCTTCGCTTCGCTCATTCACGTGGCTATGGACATGATGTGCTTTGTCGGCTTGCACTACAAAGTAGAAAGAAATTCTGACTAATTCGGCATGTTATAGAGTCGGGAAGCCGAGATCCGGTCCGATGCAAAAGTGATAATCAGATGGCAGTATTGCATGATCCATACACAGCCTCATCAACTGCAACGGTTTTGGTGCAAGCAGTGTTGGAAATGGCGTATGAAGCGGCGTATGTGGCTTGGCACACCCAGGTCCGTCAACTCTTTATCAATACGGGCACTCCGTTCGTTGCTCTGGAATACAGGTACTTATAGTGGTGTACCCTCTGTAATATTCAATCTTCTCTGTGGCCCCGACGCTCCGCACTCGCAGGTGGGCAAGGTCCCCACAATACCTGGCCTAGCGTCTGTATGCTATTTAAGACCAAACTAGCAACCCAGTCAGCATCAATCCGCCTTAGTGGCGTTAAAACGAATCAGCTCAAGTCGTCTAGGTGGTTAGGGCACCACGTTGTGGTTTATTTCATACCGGAACCGTGGAAACCTGAGTTCGAGTCTCAGCTTGGGCACATTTCTTTTTTGTCTTTTTGCCCTTTTGCACTTGTTGACAGATAGATACACTTTGTCTTCTCCCTCACCTCTTCTTGCCTCTTTCTGCTTCTTGCATCTGTGCCGTGCCGTGTCTGTTTGCTCTACTACAGTAGTCGTAGAGTATATTGCAACGTGCGTGCATTGACGCCTAATATTGAAAGCAAAGAGCAGCCACCAGACCCTTCTCTAGGCCATCAAGTGATAGACAAGTGCTGCTATATCGCATATTGCATCTTGCATCTGTTGAATTGAATCGGCTACAGGGCTACTAGTCAAACGTTAAGTCTCTCCCTCCCCTCCCCATGGAAACCAACCTCTAGAGGGGGTAAAAAGTAACACGTCAACGAGTGAGGCCTGATGTCGGCGCCCAAGAAGTGACGTGGAGCAAGTGCTCTCCTGCCACGCAAACGCGCGATATGTAGGCACGAGGCCTTTTGGACATGTTGCCGGGTATCGCGCAGAGATGGGCACAGAAGATGGACACAAGAGAGGGGGGATGCGATGTGATGTATCTCTTGCGGCGAGCGCCCCGGGACGACCCAGCCCAGCAGCGCAGGACGGTGAGGGGGGCTGGTCATGATGAACAGGTTCCTGGTACGAGTATACGTCTTGGGCGTTTACGGAGGAATACCTCACGGAGTACCTTGCTTTCGTAAATATGGATGGTTGAACGAGCATATTCGTACGAGTATGTATTGCCGCGCGGGCCCGTGCTGCGTCACGGCAGTCATTCCCCCAGACAAGACAGACTGCCCCGATCGGACACGGAGGTTCGGCCAAGGTATTCTTGTTACTAAGGGATGCGAGTACTCCGTACTACTAATAATACCATACGGAGAGAGTACTTTAATAGTACTAGTACTGCTACTTAGATAGTAATAGTGGTGAATGCATGTGTATGACTTGTGTGGCGTCAATGTTTATCAGCGGCCTGTGCCACGGAGATGGATGGGTTTGACTTTTTTTTCCAGATTCACTTTCCGACCAAGGAATCGGCGGAGAGGTGAGCATATCGCGGGCTCTGCCTTTGCCACGGGACCATATCCTGCTGCGATGACGCTGTAGTATTTCGACATGTACGGAGTACTGCCAAGTATTACTACCAACTTGCAGTAATACTCCGTACTCGTACTAACGCATCGCATGTTTTCCCGTGGGGGCATGGCGTGCGGCAGGACACGATGAGGACTCTCGAGGGCGGATATGCGCATGCACATTGTGATTGTCGCGGTCCTACTATTTTGCAGATTACTACTCCTCGGTACTCGTAGCAGTCGTATTCCTGCCCGAAAACAGGGATGGATATGCACAACATTGCCTTCTCAACCGGCAACAAACGACATGTGTAGTCGTTGCTTTTGCCCGTGTGAGGGGGTTTGGGGGGGATGGACGGATGGACACTAAACGGACACGAGTAATTACTGCGCATGCGAGTTGAGTACAGTGCTGCCTCGTACTCGTACGACGAGTACAGCGTACAACGTACAGCGTCGCAGGAGGGGTGTGAGCAAAGAGAGAGAGAGAGAGGACCTGGAGCTCGCTCGCGATGGACCGACAGGGCGGATGGGCGACGTCACCGCCTTGGCTTGGCCGGCCCTTGTCCTCTTTCGGTGCAGCAGGACAGGTCCCACCCCCACCGCCTTGGCCAACAGCAGCACCAGCCACGGCGGCAGAACAGGAGAGCAGAGGCAGGCAAGGCAGGCAAGGGTGCAACCAAGGTGCAAGCAAAGCCAACATTGAAGTCAAGGTTAGGTTAGCTGTCCAGCAACGAGTGAACAAATGAACAAGTCATCTGTTCCATCCATCTGTCCCTTGATGATCGATCAAATTCAAATGCACAAGTCAAAAGCTGAGGGCAATTGACCGGCAGCACCGCAGCACAGCACCGGAGCCAAACGGAATGGCCAAGAGTCGAGATCTCATATCGTCGTGGCGAGGCAGCGGCAAGACCGAAGCGGCGGCTACAGCGAGGGTTGCCTTGGTTAGTGCTCGTAGTACTAGTAGTTAGTAGTAGTAGTAATACGTCGTAGATATTAGGAATAGCTGGCTGGCTGGCTGGCCGCCCTTCTACGGGATTCCGCAGACGCCGAGTGGCCAAAGCCACTAACCCGCACCTTGGGAACTCTCCACCGCCGCGAGCGAAGCGCTTCACAGGCCAGGCCAGACCATCCGACCTCCGGCGCTGTCTCTGCACCTACAAGTAGAGTACTCCGTAATACAGGCACGGCAAGTACGAGCCTGTGTAGCCCGTACCGGGTACTCGTACTCGTGTGCGTACACCGGTTCCATGGCCGTCTGTGTCCCTCTCCGGCCGGCTTATTCACCAACTCCCAACCGGTCGTTGTATGTGGCGCCATCAGCCGGGGGGAAGGCAAAGAGAAGGGGGGG
>FYEU01000301.1:1726329-1759064 GCA_900188575.1 Geosmithia putterillii | reverse complement strand
CGTGTGGATACGATGGAGCTAGTCCCGCCTACTGCATACGTCGTACATACAGTACAGCGTACATGCTCTGGTGCATTCTGCTGTACGAGTACAAGGTACGGAGTACTCGTAGCAGTGTGGTGGTGGTGAGAGAGAGAGAGCATAGACGACGAGGGGCGTGCCAAGCCGAAGCGCCAATGTGGCCAGGGTCCTGATTCAAGACAAGACAAGACCAACCCGCCGCCGCCCGGCCCCAAAGACTCATCACCCGCCCATTCTGTTATAAGGGGACGGGCTGACGCACTCTGTCCTGCCTGCTCATTGTTCTTCTTCTCCTCCTTCCCTTTTACTTTACATGACCCAGTCCATACAAACTGTCAATCCTCTCACCTGACAACAAACTCTCTCTCTTCTACATATTTCGACGGGATCCCCTCAACTCGTCTCCGTCTCCCTTCTCTCTCTCCATCTCCCCATCTCACCTAACCCACTCCACCCACCGCCTCTCTCGAGACGCAACCAGCCTCCGACTCCGGCCTCGTCCTTGTTCGCTCGACTTCCCACGCAACAACAACAACACCACCACCACCACCACCACCAACACAATGGCCGGCAAGAGACTTCGCTGCTCCGCCAAGGAGTGCAGGGAACCCGCCCAGCGCATCGTCGGTGACTGCGGCTTCTGCCAGGGTCACTTCTGCGGAAAGCACCGCCTCTTGGAGGACCACAAGTGCAGCGGTCTCGAGGACGTGAGTTTCCACTTCAGCCTCCCTCCCAACACAGTTTCCTCGGGCATATTCAGTGCCTTGTGTGCCTTGGAAGACTAATGCTAACTTTACCAGTGCAAGAAGCAGTCCCACGAGCGCAACGCCGCCCAACTCGAGTCTGAGCGCACCCAGGTCATCCGCGGCGTATAGGCTTCACGCATCACACCTCACACACACCGAGACACGCACAGTCAAACACCGCCGGCAGTCACACGACAGCATGCAAACCATACGAGCTTTCACTCCGTGCAACCACCCAACCACCACAGTCAGCCTCAGCCTCAGATCTCGGGCAACCCACCCTGGTCCTGATCCTGGCGCCTTGTGGCCGGGTCCAACATGAGGGTGTAACCGACGGTCTGCGGGGGAAGGGGGGGCAGGACAGGTCTGCAATCACGCTCGGCCAGTCTTCCCCCATCGTCGCACGGCACTCTTCCCGTCAGACCTTACGGATCTGGTGCGGACTACCACCTACCACCTACCTACCACTGCTTTTATCTTTTTTTTTTTGGCTTCCACTGCGTTCTTCTTGATCTTTGCATCTTCACTGGGATGCACCAGCGTGCGTCCGCGTGGAGTACATGACCACCATGTTGCTGTTGTTGTTGGGCGTATCCGGGCATTGTTGGCATTCATCTTACTATTGTTTCTGGGAGGGGTAGCCTGCTTCTTTTTTTACCTTGATTACCATTCACATAATTTGACACATTTCAACTATTCACTATACACTATACACTATACACTTTACTTCTGCTTGTGTACACACCTGTGCCACTTTGTTTTGCTGCTGCCGCTGACTTGGTCGGATCGTTTACGTTGGGGTGACGTGGGACACGAGTGCCGAGGTGGTGCGGCGATGCACGAGAGCACAAGAGTCAGCCGCTTTGGGGGTGAGGCGGGATTCAAGAGGGGCGGGCGGGCGGCAGCGGATTGTCAGCTGTTGGCACACGGCACTCGTATTGATTGCATACGGAGGCTGCGATTGTAGGGAGTACTACCACAGGTATTACGAGTGTCTACTACTACTTCTTAGTGCGACTGTACTTGAGGAGTAGTACTCCGTAGATTAGCACAGACAAGACAAGACGGTCTCTCCGCTGCCCACCCCCTCCTCTCGTGACCTTATCTCCGCCGGGCCAGGTCTGGGCGTGTGCGTGCGTGGTCTGCCTGAGCAGGTTGGCAGGCTGGGCTGGCCAGACTGGGCATGACCATTCCATGACCGCAAGTGATCATCGCGGCATGGGCCTTGGTACTGGGGAGAGTACGAGCGAGTATTACTGACTGCTACGCTGGTGCTGCGCTGCCAACTGCTGCTGGTGGCTAGCCCCGCCGAGTCCCTCAATCCCGTACAATCCTCGTTCCGAACATGCCCAGTACAAGTACGTACTCGACTCGCAACTCTCCTGCACCGCTAGCAGTACTCGGTGCTCCGTACACCCGTTAGTAGTCGTACTCGTAATATCAATACAGAGCTAGTAGTATTACGGAGCACAGTACGATGCTCTGATTGCGAATTAATACGCCGTATTGCCCGCCAGTACTCCGTATTACTCCGTACTGCTACCAGCACTACGAGGGACCTACGCCCACAATTAGCGCCGCCGACATCGTCGTTTCTCATGACTCCATGTCTGTTTTGTCCCCGCAGCACCCTTGGCCCTTGCTGCATGTACAACTAGGTATTGCTAAGAGTAGCGACTACTACTAGTAGGAATAGAGTAGGAACGCTGGGTAGTAATGTACGAGTACCGGCCGGGAGTGTCCCCCGTGCGCACGCAGTAGTGAATGCGACGTGGCCGACAACGAAATACCCCCCTCACATGGCATAATGCACCTGTACTGTCCTGTCCTGTCCTGTCCTGTGCCATGGGCCTATGGCTGTTTCGGCCATGATGCATGGCGCCAGCGCTTATTGCCTGCCTCCCAACGCCAACAGACCATTCATTTCCAAGGTCCTGCACACATGTAGTGTCGCTTCATACAACGCTCAAGTCTATCATTACAGGATATATATAGTATGACATCTACAATAGTACAGAGTATGGTACGTGACAGAGTATATGTATACATGGCAGCCCACGCGAGCGAAGCGAGAAGGGCCCCCGGCAGGGCCGCCGGAGGCACATCCCGTCCGTTTACTCGGGCTCGGCCTTGACAAGAACAAGCTTCTTGTCGTCGTTCTCCTTGTTATCGTCATTGCCAAGCTCCTGTTTCTGCTCCTGCTGCTCCTGCCTCCGTCGTCTGCCCTCATTGAGCTTCTTCCTATCAGCAGCCTTGCACAGACCTTGCAGGCCGACGTCGCAGTCGCCGCAGCGCGACCCCTGCGGCAGGCAGATGCTCTGTCCCAGACCCACGAGCAGACCGTTGATCTCGCGCCAGCGATCGCGCGGCAGCCACGACTGCAGGGACATGCGCGTCTCCTCGGGCGTCTTGGTCTTGCCGCCGCTGCCTCCGCTGTTCCACCCCCACAGGTTGGTGATGCGATGCACGTGCACGTCGACGCCTATGCCCTCGGTGCGGCCCCACGCGTGCGAGAGGCAGAGGTAGGCCATTTTGGGGCCCACGCCAGGCAGGGAGGTGAGGCCTGCTATTGAGTCGGGGATGTCGCTGTTCCATTCGTCGCGGAGGATCTCGGCTGCTTTCTTGATGTATCTAACACCCAAACAGTCAGTAACAGTTCCCTAGCCCACGTACGAGCGAAGCGAGTAGAGCCTCCCCGGCAGGGGCCGCCGGAGGCATCAACCATAGTGTGTATGTGTGAGCTCACTTTGTCTTGTTGTTGTGGAATCCAACCTGCCAGATCATCTGGTTGAGCATGTCGGGGTCGACAGCGAGGATGTTCTCGAGGTTCAGTCCAGGAGGCGCACCCTTCTCGTGGGGTGGGAGCTCCGTCTTGAGCCGCGCCATAGCCACCGCGTTGACCGTGTCCTTTGTCTGGCTGGAGAGCATGAGCGCAACGAGGGTGTGAAAGCGCTGGTCACGCGGAGATGCGTCCTCTGAGGCGAGGCGCTCGCAACCCATGGTGTCCACGACGGCGGGGTAGGCGGCCCCGCCGGGGCTGCGCATCGCGCGCAGGACGCTATACGTCTCCTCCCAGTCTGAGGGGGGCTGGACGGTCGTTTTCGAGGTGCCTGTTGAGGGGTCGGTGACTGTTGTCCTGCGGGCTGGTTTGCGCGCGCGCTTTGCGGCCGGTTTCTTGTCTTCTTCTTCCTCGGACTCTTCTGACTCTTCCTTCTTCACGAAGGCATCGTCGTCATCCTTCTTTATTACTGTCGTTCTCGTGGCTCTTGATGCGGCCACGCGTCTTCGTTTCGTAGCAGGTACCGTCGTGCTCGGTATCGAATCCTCAATGTCGCGCGCGGGAGGAGGAGAAGTCTTGGTGGCTGCTGCCGCTGCGGCCCCGTGAGCGAAGCGCGCCAGGGAGGATCGCGTGGTTCGTCGCGGCGGCGACGCGGGGGACGACGCCCGCTCAAAGAGCTTGGCTGTGTCTTTGGATATCCGGGAGGAGCGCATTTGTGTGAGATATTATAGGAAAAGGGACCCGCCTCTCCCTCCTTGCTTGGTGATGATTGACGCACACACCAGTGTTCAATGTCTGCCTCGTTCGTGGTCGAGAGGCGAGAAGGAAGGACCCCTGCGTCGGGATGGAGTGGGTCCGTGCTCGTTCCCATTACGCATCAGATTGGGGGGCATCTGATTGGACTGTTCGTGGGGGACGTACCCTGGGGCTAGGATTGGTTACAATGGCCGGCAAATGCTGTGTTGCTGAGGGATTGGTCTTCCAGTATCCCTGAGTGTTGCAATCCTATCGGGTTCTCTTTTTTCTTGGTTTCTTATTTTCTGATGCGTGAGGTCCAAGGGGTTGTATGGATGTTGGAATTGGAATTGGGTCTCTTGGAGGTTGCCTCAACAATACCCTACTACAAAGTTCAAAGATACAAGTAAGTGGCTTGTAACGTCGCCATACTGATAGCTTCACATCTGCACTCACGAATTTTCATAAAAAGATGTTTTAATAGTAGGGAGCCCGGTTCCTTTACTGAATTAACATCTCTCAATAGCATGGACCTCTCGGATCTACAGATTGATAGGCAACACAAAGAGGGGGTCCGACGTCACATGGACCATCAGGGTTCACCACAGATCAATACAAGAACCAACCTACTTCCCTCATAAATCAATGCCTCTTCTGACAGATAGACACATACACATACACGCCTAGCATGGAACCAATTTGTCAACAAATGCTAAAGCTCGCCCTGCTTCAATTTTTCATTCCCTTTTCATTATCTCGTTTCAATATTTTACGTTGATATGGTTAATTTCAGATTACAGCTGACGCATGTCGACGACAGCGCGGATGCAGTCGCCGGCCTTCATAGTCTCAAAGGCATTGTTCATGTCGCCGAGAGTCTTGCGGTGGGTGATGAACTCGTCCACCTTGAGAGCACCGCTCTGGTAGTCGGCCACGAGACCGGGGAGCTGGGAGCGACCCTTGATACCACCAAAGGCGCAGCCCTTCCACACACGACCGGTGACAAGCTGGAAGGCTGGGAGGATGTCAGCAAGTTATCCGAATACAAAAACAGGCACACACAAGGTATGTCAAGAGAGGAGCATGGCGAGGACGGGAGAGGGGAACGGGGGTACATACGACGAGTTGAAATCTCCTGGCCAGCGGCAGCGACACCAATGATGATGCTCTGGCCCCAGCCCTTGTGGCAGGCCTCGAGGGCAGCGCGCATGACGTTGACGTTGCCAGTGCAGTCAAAGGTGTAGTCGCAGCCACCGTCGGTCATCTCGATGAGCTTGTCCTGGATGGTCTGACCGTCCTTGAGGTCGTTGGGGTTGACGAAGTCGGTGGCGCCAAACTTGCGCGACCACTCCTCCTTGGAGGGGTTGACATCGACGATGATGATGCGGCTGGCCTTGTTGACGACAGCGCCCTGGACGACGGACAGACCGACGCAGCCGGCACCGAAGACGGCAATCTGCGAGCCCTCCTCGACGTTGGCCGTCACGCGGGCGGCGCCGTAGCCGGTGGTGATACCGCAGCCCAGCAGGCAGGTGCGGTCCATGGGGGCCTCCTGCTGCACGGCAACGACCGAGATGTCGGCCAGGACCGTGTACTGCGAGAAGGTCGACGTGCCCATGAAGTGAAGCAGGTCCTTGCCCTTGCAGCGGAAGCGGCTGGTGCCGTCGGGCATCAGGCCCTTGCCCTGCGTGGCGCGGATCTTGCCGCACAGGTTGGTCTTGCCGGACTTGCAGAACTTGCACTCCTTGCACTCAGGGGTGCTACACATGGCTGATTAGTCTTGAGCCTTCCCACCACCAAGAGGTGAATCTGCGGAGAGGGAGAGATGATTTGTGTGTGTGTGTGGGTTGACGTACTAAAGAGCAACAACGTGGTCACCAGGCTTCACGCTGGTGACACCCTCGCCAACCGACTCGACGATACCGGCACCCTCGTGTCCGAGGACGATGGGGAAGGCACCTTCGGGGTCCTTACCCGACAGAGTGTAGGCATCTGTGAAGTGTGTGTTAGTCGGTGGATTCTCCCATATTGGATAGCGTATCAATCATCGAGGACCGAGGATCGAGGAGGGGAAGACGCACCCGTGTGGCAGACACCAGTGTAGTAGATCTCGACGCGAACCTCGTGCGCCCTGGGGGGGAGCACCTCAATCTCCTCAATGCTCAGCTCCTTGCCGGCCTCCCAGGCGACGGCAGCCTTGCAGGTAATGGTCTATAATCCAACGAAAAGCAGACTGTCAGCGACTTTTTTCTCCTTCGAAATGCAGCTAGTGCAGTCAATGAGATATGTTCGCGGCCCCCCGAAGCCCATTGCATCACGGTTACGTTACGCGCGCGCGTTCGGCGGCGGGGTTCGTGAGGGGCAAAACCAGGCGATGAGGGGCAACAGTAAAGAAAAAAAAGAGAGCAGCGAGGGAGAGGCGGGGGGGAGCTTACCTTGCCCACGGTTGAAGCCATTGTGAATTGATGAACAGACAAAGTCGAAAGAAATTGTCGTGAAGAGGGGGGAATCGGGATGATGGAGAGATCAAGTGTTTCTCTTTCTTCTCGCCGAAGTAGGAGTGGGGGAAAGGGGATGAGGGAGGCGCGCAACAATCTTATAGAGCTCGGCAGCTGGAACAGAGCGGACGGGGGATCGGAAAGCAGCCGTTCATTGTGACGACACTCTCCGATCGCCGAACGACCCCGAACAGCGTGCTGGGCTGCTTACCCCGCTAATACCTGGTTGCACCCCGCTGCGGTTTCGGGAAACGAGGATAAGATAATACGGCTCGGGCTAGCTGGGCGAGCATCTAAGTACCATCACTACTACAAATGGAGCACTAGTAGTACTCTGTATCCTGTACTCGTAATTACTTTCTCTGTAATGCGATACAGGAATGGCTGGTACGGGAAGTCACAGGTAGTCTTGACATTCTGTTTGTTGCCGCTGGCGATTGTGGCCCGATGCCAACAGTATCCCGTGACCGGAGGGCGGCTTGAACGATGCCTTACGTGGGTCCATTATTAAGTGGGAGGAGAATCATTGAGACGAGACGAGTACGGATAGAGGTGGCAGTGTTGCAATACTAGTATTAGTACTTGCTTGCGAGTATCAGATCAGTACTCCGTATGGAGTACCAAGGAGTGCATATGTCTGCTGGTGCTGGTGGCCTTCTCTTTGCGGTAATGTTATGCGCACAAGCAAATGTCCGCGACAAACCGCGAGTCCCCTCCCAAGCCAAGGCCGAGCCAGGCCAGAGCTGGCCAGACCCAGACCGTTAGAGTCATCGGAGGGGGATGTTCTTATTACGTTGTATCAACCTATGGATACGGATACGGGTACTGTTGGCTATGTGGAGGCTTGGTGTTCTTAGTGGCAGATGTCTATCTGTCTTATCAACGCCTGGCTCTTGTATCCACAGCCACGAGATAGATGGTATGGAGTACAGGTAACAGTAAATCTTGCCAGTGCTATGATCGGACTTGTTTCGGTAGTGGCATGGTCCGACGATTTCCCGCAGAGATGGTGACTCTTCAAGTTTTGTCCAGTCGTTTGTCGCAGGTTTCTGATCTCTTGAGTTTGTCAAGTTGTCGAGGTTTTTCCGGGCCCGACGGGAAGGAGCCGGTTCAACGACTAGAGTCAACGGTAACGGAGGGGAAAGGTCCGAAGGGTGTTCTCGAAGGGGGCAAAGAAAACTATTAGTACCTGCATCATTGTCAATATCATAAATGGACATCAAAATGGCCCTCCCTTGCACTCTTTTGCTGCTAGATGTATCATCTACTATACAACTGGCACACACTTTGACACTTTATGTGTCAACTCAAAGGCCGGGAAAAACTCGGAGCTCTGACACGCTTTCCGAGCACGTGCAACCTCCCTGGCCGAAGCCCAGTCCCGCCCCGCGTTCAAGGATGCCGGATGTATTCGTGCAACTTCTTCTCATCAAGGACCCTGAAGAAGTCCACGACTCCTTCACCTATTGCACGACCGGGAGACGCACGGCACGGCCTTGCGTGCTTGGCGCGTAGCTCTCGCAAATACGTCCAACAGATCAAGTTTGACGCATTCGGTGATGGACCAACCCATGCTGCCCTGGCCGCGAAATCATAAGCGAGATTGATCAACGATTTATGATTTTCTTAGCTGCTCTTGCTAGTTTCTGCTTTGGAGATACCCGGCCTTCCGCATTGATCTAAACCACCCCAGAGTATTCCTCATGGTGGCGTCTAGCGTATGATATGGCGAACGACGTTTTACCTATGCCATCCAAGCCTTCCACTCGTAGCTTGAGAGGCGGAAAATGACAAGCGACACCACGAATGTCACTGAGAAACAAAAGCGTGAGGCAAAGATGTGAAGACAATGACGGTGGTGATGGCGGATCTAGGATCCCTGATCCCGAAGGATGATATGACGATACCGTCCTTGGTCCCGGTCGCACCTTCCTTGAGGCGCGCTCTGATGCTGCCTCACGAAAAAATGCCCCCGCAGCCAGCCTCATTATGCAGCTCGTGCGGCCACCCCTGCTGCTATTGAGGTTTATGAGTGGCCGCCGCGCGTGGCCATTCAAGCATGTCTACGGCACGGACAAAGAGGGGTTGTGTGGTTCACTGGGTGCTTTCAGGCTTCGCATCACTTACGGCTTTCCCTCTTTCTTACCTTTAGCATCCCCAGAAGAAGACACCCCTGGACAGCGGTGACAACCTCCCCGATATCTTCACCATTGACTCCCAATACCTGTCGACCGACCAGACGTGACATCATCATCAGACATGCCACCCGGGGGGCCGGGTGATGCCGGCCCACCGCATCAGGGCCAGCGACGCCGGTCGCTGGCCTGCAGTAACTCAGGCCCCGGCGATCAGTACAACTCCTCCGGCACGCAGAATATCACCAAAGGCAACAACTACGACATGAGTGCAGCCACTTTTGTTGTGAATGGGTCTATGAAGTTCGGTGAGTGACAACTACCCCCCGCCCTCCACGGCGACTGCGCAGAGCATCAGCTCATCGCTGAATCTTGCCTGTAGCAAATGACGAGCCCGTCGACCGATTCCAGAAGTCTCTTCAGTCCCTAGCCTTCCCGGAAATGAATGCCCGGGCTCAGAACATCGAGGATGCAGCAACGGGCACATGCGAGTGGTTGTTCGATCACGAACAGTACAAGGCCTGGGTCTCTAGCGGAGGCCTCCTCTGGATTAAAGGATTGCCAGGCTCGGGAAAGTCAACCTTACTCCGACATGCTCTCGACGATATCAGATCAAATCCGGACCTCAGAAGAAGCAATGCTATTATACTCTCCTTCTACTACCACGCCCGAGGCAACACCCTTCAACAGACTCCAGTCGGCCTTTACCGAGCCCTCCTCTACCAGCTGGGACAGGTTGAGGGTGCGCTGGCGAGTGTAAAAGACGCTCTTGTACATCACTGCTCGACTCTTGACCAGAACCCAGAGTGGCATCTTCCTGAATTACAGCGCCTCTTCAAGTTGGCGATTCGAAACATCCTGGAAACCCGCCCGGTCTGGCTTTTTGTCGACGCACTAGACGAATCAGGCAGGGATAATGCCATTCAGTTGATCAACACCTTCTATTCTTTTATCAAAGATCTCGAGAAGGACGGCTTATGTGAAAAACGCTTCTTCGTCTGCTTTACTGGCCGTTACTACCCCTTACAGTTGGCTCGCCCTAGTAAGCACGAGATCTACGTGGAGAAAGAGAATAGTAAGGATATTACGACTTTTGTCCGCAACAGGCTCGAAATATCCCTTGACGAAGAAGCAGCACCCGCGGTTCTGGATATGATTCTAAAACGGTCCCGGGGCGTTTTCCTATGGGCCTGGCTTGTCGTGAAAGATATCCAAGAAAAAAGCAGCTGTGCAACGTTGCAAGAGATAGAGGCTACTATTCGTCGCACCCCGGAGGAGCTCAACGACATATATCTCCAACTTGTTCTGAGGATGAATGCCGAGTCCCTAAGGCTTATGCAATGGGTGTGTTTCTCGTACCCATCCTTCGCATTAAAAGAGTGGCGATGGATCGCGGTCGTGGACGCCAATTGCCAATATCGGACACTACAAGAATGTGCCGCCGCCAAAAACTTTTGTCAGAACGACGAGCAACTATCGAGAAGAATCCAAGATCTTAGCTGCGGCCTTGTTGAGGTTATGGATACGGACGAAAAAAAGGCCATCCAGTTCATCCACCAGACTACCGAGGACTTTTTCGTCGACCAGGGTCTCGCTGTCTTGGCCCGGTCCCTCGGTCTGTCTAGTTCCCAAGTGCAAGCTGAAGCATACTATGAGTTATCGACAAGCTGTATACGATACCTAGCGATGGAGGAAGTCGCTAGGTGGGAACCATCTGATGATGCGAGTAAACTAATGAATGAATTCCCTTTCATTTTCCACTCCGTCTCATGGTGGCCCGTATACGCAAAGGAAGCCGAAGAAGTAATGGATGCTTTCCGGAGTCGGAGCCTTCTGGCCCATTTCAGCCGGGAGCTCACGCAGTTATATATAGAGCTTCTACTGTTTATCCATGGCGTCCATGACGGTTCTGAGCTTAAAAGGCACGGATGGCAAAGCACATGGTTAGCAACGGGAGCAAGTTTTCTACACGTTGCGTGCTTCTTCAGGCTTATGGGGCCTTTAAAGGAGATGCTCCGGGGAGAAACGAAGTACCCGGCCGCGGTATTTGCGCAAGATGATGAGGGCCAAACTCCACTGTTATATGCAGCCCGGGCTGGGAACCTAGCCGCTGCTAAGTACCTGCTAGAGCCGGAATACGGCCGCTTTGGGATAATAAGGCTGGTACGACATAAACGGCTTGACATTGCGGATCACCGGGGCCGAACTCCTCTCTCGTGGGCTGCAGGCCGCACTTATACCGACATGGTCTACTTTCTTCTCGACCGAGGTGCCCAAGTTGACTCTATTGACAAAAACGGCCGGACTCCTCTCTCTTGGGCCGTAGACGCCAGTGCCGCCGCCATGTGGAGAGGGAGGCGCGCTCAGACGATCATAATAAAGCTGTTACTCGACAACGGGGCGTCTATTGATTTCCATGATATTAACGGTCGGACCCCTCTCTCGTGGGCGGTACTTGGCAAAGACGTCAACATAGTCGACTTACTTATCGACCGAGGTGCTCAACCCAATTCCATTGATAATGACGGCCGGACTCCTCTCTCGCGGGTTGTAGAGGACGACCTGGACCTGGATCCTCACTCGTGGGGTGCAGAAGGCTACCGTGCCAACATAATCGACTTACTTCTCGACAGAGGTGCCAAAGTTGATTCCCATGACAAAGAAGGCCGGACTCCTCTCTCGTGGGCTCTAAGCTCCGACGACCACGCAGGTCGAGCCCGTCTACTTCTTGAGCGAGGTGCCCAAGTCGACTCTATTGATGACCACAGCCGGACTCCTCTTTCTTGGGCTGCAAGCCAGAGCCAGAACCCAACTAAAGTCCATTTACTTCTCGAGCGAGGCGCCCAAGTCGACTCCATTGACGAAAACGGCAGAACTCCATTGTCCTACGCGGCTGAGAATAAGAACATTAAAGTTATTTCGGCGCTGCTCGATAGGGACGCTATGGTGGATGCTCGGGACGATTCTGGCCGGACGCCCTTATCCTGGGCAGCTGGCAGCGGCTACATTGGCAATGTGAAACTCCTGGTCGACCACGGTTCTAGGGCGGACTACGCTGACACGCTCGGACGCGCACCGATTGACTGGGCGATGGAGGGGATGAGGGGGCATGCGGACAGTGAAGAGGCGAGCTATGTGTACAGCTATCGTAGAAGCGATGTAAATCATGCAGATGTGGTCAAGCTGCTGCGCGAGAGGGCAGAGAGCAGAGTGGCGGTTCGCTAAATCGAGGCCGACTTACATGGATGTACGTTGATGTCGTTTGATCAATTTAGCGTCACAACATCAGAATACACAATTCCTATCTAGACCTCCAGATTTCCCTTACTCATGTGCTCTCCTGGATTATTTCGCTATGACCCGAGTACATGTAGTAACGTCCGAGTACTAGCAAGCAGCTCCTAGATCTTGCGAGACCAGTGGAACTTGTAGCTTCACCCCCCTTCTCTTGCTGCAATCGCATGTCTTGAAAGCCGAGACGAATTCTAGAGAAGACAATAAAAAGCCACTACGTGTTTGGTTAGTCCACTCCTGATACACCGCAGTCCTCGTAAACCATTTCATGACGTGGGAATCATTTGCGCGTGGTTCATAATGTATGGAATGGGGTGAGTCAAAGGTGGCGGATGGCCCCGGCGGAGAGGCGTAAGTCTTAACAGGAAGAGGCGCCAATCACGTAGAAAGTTGCTTTTTTGGGCGGTAATAGTGACAAGCTGAGGGACAAAGCCCGGGAGGTCTGTTGGTTGCTGTGCCGTTCATCATCCCGCCATTGCGTTGGCTACGCATTGCATGGGGGGTCGTCGCGGCAGGGGGCGAGCGGGGGCATCCGGTTGAATGGTGATAGGCATCCGCATCACGAGGTCACGACCTCGAGGAGGATTCCAAAACATTGCTTTTTCTGCACTTTGAGGGATTTATCTGGTTGGATCGCGACATGTAAAGGACCCCTCTCCCCTTCGCCTCATTCCTGGCGTAGCATTGGATCCAGGAAGGCGTCGTTTAAGAGGGCGTGTTCGCCCAGTACACTCAGGTTCCCGATAACCACCATTTCCTCTTAAACCTCCCCAGACGGTCTGGTGTCTCTATCTATGGACTACCCAACTCCTACGAAACTCCCAGCAAGTCCAGGTATCCAAGAACGAAGCTGGAAGGCGAAACAAAAGAACGACAGTGCCGTTCTTGATATCTATCAAGAACATCAGCAGCAGAACATGGCCGGTGCTCTAGTGGTCTATAAAGCCCCTGAGAGCGGGCCTAGCGAAAAAAACAACAAAAAGCGTCCGACAAGCACGGGCGGCAAAGAGGAGTACGAGAGCGATGCGAAATACTTCAACGCTGGCGACGGGATTCAGAACAACATCGTCGGTGGCACACAAAACTTCAACAACGGCAACGGACCTCAACTTACGGGAGCCACATTCAACAGTACTGTGTCCTTTGGGTCTCCGTCCCGTGATACGACGCAGAACTAAGGAGTGAGATATGCCCATCAGGTTCCATCCACCCAACGGCCAGACTGGCGACTGATGCCCTGATCCAGTAGGCCCGCCCCCGTCGAGCTTCCGCTCAATCCATCCAAGAGCTGGTTACAACGTCAATACCCAATGATGGGATAGATACCGTATAGAGAGATCCTGCATTACTTCTCGGCGGACTCCCCCATGACAACGGTTGAGATCTTGGTTGTGCTGTATCGGTATACGACTCTTGTGACAGGACGGCCACGACGTCCTCAATGTGACATATAGGTGCCAGGTCGTCCAACTTTGCAGATACGTCTGGATATGCGAACTTGGAGGTGAAAGTCGGTAGATTAGTGACTTCCTGTCGTTTCCCCATTTCCCTTGAAACCGTCTCGTTTCTGGTCATGTTGGTTGCTTGTAATATCCGTAGCCGCCAAGGGCCCTTTGGGCCAGGCGACTAGACTTTGAAAGGTATTACAACGTGGTGGGCGACCCTTGCAGACACGCCCGGATATAATCACTTCCATAGAGCAGTCCTTTATCATTGAATGGCTGCTTGCCGCCTGACTGTCGGGATCATGTTGTTAATGTCAAGTACGTAGATGTTTATGACTGAAGCAACACGCCGTTAAGCGGAGAGACAGCACAGATCGACCCAGCGCCGGATCATCTTCGGACCGTCAGCTCTATTTTGTGTAGCAGATCTAGCTCCATTCTTTGTTTAGGCGCTTCCAATCGCTGGACAGCGCAGTGAGTGCAGGCGGAACATGGAATACCTAGACAGACTGTCGGTGACTTGAATTTACAGTGGAAAGGTACTCCCCGGGCCGTAATACAGACAAACACAGCACAGCACAATGGCGCATAGCTCCCAGCATTCAGCATTCAGCATTCAGCATTGCCAGCTCCAATCTGAAAAAACACTGGTCTACACCGAGAAACGCGTCTCACCATAACATCTCCAGCCACGCATAACTCCCCAATTGTCGCCTCTGGCCCCTTGAGTACCCTTGCATCCGTTGCATTGCATTGCACACACACAGTGTGACGCTCCACCTGCCTTTTTTCCTTCCAATTTCCAGGGCCACTCCTCTCTTCCCATGGGAGCGAGTGTTCTGGAGCCATCTGCGACCTTAGACCGTGGCTGCCGGCATCGTCTTTTTTTTCCTCTTCGCCAGCCAGGCCATTGCGTGGCGCAACAACACCACCGCCGCCAGTAGCGGTATCACCAGCAGCGAGACAGCCCCCGACGCACCAGAGGAGGAGCACGACGACGAGCCCGCCCCCAAGAGGAGGAGCTCTCCCTCGGTACCTGGCCGCCGCAAAACAACAGCACGCCTGCCCCCGTCGCCGCCCTCGACCCCGTCAACCCCGTCGATCCCCAAGCTCGACACCACCGCCATGGCTCACAGATTCATCGTTCCGGACTCGAGCCCCCCGGGCAGTCCCGACCTGGCCACCCCCGAGAAGACGCCCCAGATCCGCGGCCTGCCCATGTTTGGCGAACATCCCTCCACCACGCCCGCCGGCCCGCCGCCCGCGCCGCCCTCGTCCGCACCCTCCTTCACGCCCGCCGGCGCTCCCTCCGATGTGTACCTCGGCAGCTCCATTATGCGCGGCGTCACCAACTCCCGCCAGCCCAACTTCGGCCCCGGTTTCTCTACAGACAGCCCCGGCAGGAACCTCTTTGGCGGCGCCAGCGGTCGCGCCGATTCGCCTGCCAACGCGCCCCTCGGTCGCTCCATCCGCGGCGCTGGGAGCCAGAGACAGCCCTCCGGCCTCAGCAGGGGGTTCAGCATGGGCGATGTGACACACGAGGACGAGGACGAGCTCGACGAGGATGCTGAGGGTGAGGAGGAGGACGATCTGTTTTCGGCTGCCCCCCCCGGTGGCCTCTTCCGTCCTTCGCTGGGACCCGGCAGCTTTGGCATTAGCACTGGCCCCGTCGACGATACACAAAATGAGATTGGCCGTCTGCTCGACAAGGATATAAACTTTGGCGGTTTTGGACCCGACGCGGGAGACGATGACGAAGACGAGGAGGATGAAGAGGAGGAGGAAGAAGAAGAGGAAGAGGAAGAGGATGAACTACCACAGCACGATACAAAGGGCTTCGAGGACGAGGAGGATGCAGACATGTTCCTCAACATGCGCCACGACGACCGACCCTACGGACAACCGGCCCTCGGCGAGGACGATGACCTCATGATGCTCAACACGCCCGCTGCCACCAATAAGGTGCGCCGGGAGGCCGAGGCGCTGCTGCGCCGATCTTCAGCCCATCAGGGTCTGACGGCCCGTCAGAAGGGCTTCGAGTACGCCACCATCGCCAAGGACCTATACAGCCACACCGAGGTGGCGCGCCTGGACGAGCCCTCCACCGTGATTCTCAAGACCGAGTCGCTCGTCTGCCGCCTGTACGACGAGGGCGTCGGGCCCGAGGAGGATGAGGAGAAGATGGACAACTCGCTGGCCAGCATCACGTATCAGCTGGTCAAGCTGTGGACGAGCCACGTGAGGTCGCTCGACCGCCCACAAGAGGAGGACCTGGCCAACGTGGGGCCGGGCCCGGACGCAGCGCCCTTTGAGAAGGCCGCGTACGTTGCGCACTTGCTTCTTCGACTACACCACACGCGGTACGAGGACGACGATGTAGAGTACAGCAGCAACAAGGTGCAGCCGCTGCCGGGGGTGCTCCTCCACTGGCTCCAGGATAGCGGCTACAACCCGTATCCGGACCAGGTGGACGACGTGATGCGCCACCAGCCCAGCCCAGCGTGCCACAGCCTGTTCTGGCAAACGGTGCAGAACAGCCTGCTGCGGGGCGACGTGCAGGCGGCGTCGGAGCTGCTGCGCAACGCCGGATGGGAGCACGTCCGGCGCGGCGCAGGGCTCTCCAGCGAGCGCGTCTACACGGGCCAGTCGCTGGAGAACGTGCAGCGCTTCGCGGCATCGACGTGCGCCACGCTCGACCAGTGCCCCTCGCAGAGCGACGACTGGGACATCTTCAACAGCAACTGGACCCTGTTCCGCATCCAGGCGCGCGGCACGCTCGACCGCATGATGCTCTTTGCCGAGGGTCGGGACCAGACCTTCCAGGACCCGATGGGTGGTGGGTACCTGGCCGAGCAGCAGTCCATGTCGACCATGGCCCGCAAGGCGTCGTCCCAGCTTCCCTGGGACGTCTACGAAAATCTCCAGAACATCTATGGGATCCTTCTGGGCGACAGCGAGGCCATTGTCGGCACGGCGCAGGACTGGTGCGAGGCCACAGTCGGCATGTTCGTCTGGTGGGACGACGGCAGCCAGCGCAACCGGAGCCTGCGCCTGCCCCAGCACAATAATCTGCTCACGGCCTCGACGGCGTCGGCCACAGCCTCGCGCACAAACGGAGAGTACCTTGAGCGTCTCGCCGCCGCCTTCCACACCGTCCTCCAGTCTGACCTCAGCCCCAATGCCATGAATGCCGTCGATGTCGCCGTCGCGTCCGTCTTTGAGGGCAACGTCGAGGGCGTCATCGGCATCCTACGCACGTGGTCCCTGCCCCTGGCCTGCTCCGTCGCAGAGGTGGCCTCGCTGGGTCGCTGGCTGCCGCCCCGCGACTCGTCCTCCTCCGGTCTCGGTGGTGGCCGGGGCAACCTCCCCGTCGACATGGCAGATGCCTTTGACATGGACGACCTGGCCCTGCTCAACATCTCGCAGCCCGGGTCTGACGAGCTGCTGGGCATCAAGGACGACACCCTCGAACGCTACGCCCGCGAGCTCGCCGGCGTGGAGATGCTGTCTCCCCAGCGCGAGGGCTGGGAGATGGCCATCGAGGTGCTCGGCCGCATGGACGCCCCCGAAAAGTCGGAGGAGATTGTCGGCGAGCTGCTCAAGGATATCCTCGCCACGCTCGACGAGAGCTCTGCCGCTACGGTGGACAAGATGTGGGCCATTCTGAACCATCTCGGCATGATCAATTTCGCCGAAGAGACGGCAGAGGTATGTCAAGACGAAGGAATATGCTGTTTGGGCATGATGAAAAGACGAAAGAAGACGAATGCTAACTTGACTTGAATTCTAGACCTTTGCAGACACGCTCTCCAACGAGTCGCACCGCTACGGTGAGGCCCTGTGGTACTACGCCCTTGCGCACCGCACCGACAAGGTCCGTGAGGTGCTCAACCTGCTCATTTCGTACTCGCTCGTGCAGTCGACGGCCTACCCTGCTGAGCGCGAGCTGGACGACGAGCTGCGCAACCTTCTCGAGCGGCGGACGCAGACCCTCGAGCGCCGCGCAAAGCAGGACCTCGAGGCGGCGCAGCTGCTCGGCCGGATGCTGAGCGGGTACGCCACGCTCCGCAAGTTCTACCAGCTGCGCGACGAGATTAGCGGCGTCAGCGGCGACTCTACCCGGGTGGCCCCCTCCAAGGCCTCCAAGCTGCGCAAGCAGGCTGCCCTGGCTCTTGTGGCCGTCATATCCAGCGCGGACGACAACATCCGCGGCGGACTGTACGACGAGACGCGCGACGCAGTTGTGAGCGAGGATTTCCTGCTGGCTCTCCTGGGCGAGGCGACCGTCTTCGTGAACAGCGGCAGCAACAACAACAAGACCGCGTTGGCGTCTCCCCCGACTCTTACACTCGACCAGATCGACATTATCCTCAAGGCCATAGAGGACATGCAGACAGTCGGATCGCGCGTCTTCTCGGCCAGCGAGGATTTCTTCAGCCTGGTCCTCTCGTCGGCGCAGGGGCTCAAGGGCTCGACGCCCGCGGACCTGATGAGGAAGTCTACCGGTTCGCTGAGCGGCAGCGGGACCAGCAGCTACGTCATGATGAGCGGGAGCTCCATGCTCGCCAGCCACCTGCACAAGTCAGTGGGCGGAGGCGTCAAGGTGCAGAGGGGGTGGGACTGGAGGAAGGCGTTCAGCGCGGGGACGAGGGCAGAGGATGTGCTCAGGCGGTTGAGGCTGGGTCTGGCCAAGGATCTGGCGGGGCTGTGGCTTGAGGATGCGGACGGCGTTGCTGTGTATTAGTTGGTTGGCTGAGTTTTGTTACTGATTTACATGTTAAGTTAGACCGGCGAGTCGAATGGATATGTTGAAAAGCACGATAATACAGGCATACGCACACACATCTTTTAGTATTCATGATATCAATTGGTCTTATAATAACTCTGGTTCAAAGGAATGAGATGAGAGATGTATGGAACTGCCTCGTTCAAAGCAGAGATGGCAGTACAACTCGCAACTCTCACCCACACACAGCACTCAGAAGCAGACACACATACACGCCTCATTTAGTATCTTGATCCTATCATTTTCATTTTGACCTGAGTTTTCACTTCAGTAAGAGTGAAATGAACTAAGTGAACGAAGAGTACTACGTCTAGTAATTACCTGTTGTCGTTGATGTACTCATCTCATGCCCAGCCGACGAGAAGCCGAGCCCCACAGGAACCAATCCCAAGAGGCCAATTGACAAACGAGCGAGGCGGGCAAAAAATTTCCCCTTTTTAGTGTGGCACCCAGCACGACACAAACTCTGCCGACAACGCAACAAGCCGGGGAGATCCTTTTTTTTTTTCTTATTCCTGATTCCTTAATCCCACCACTTCCCATTCTTCCCCATACTCTGGTCACAGGCACCATGGCACCACTCGATGTTGCTGGGCGCTCTGGCGGCGCCATGACGGTACGTTTTCAATTTCTCTGTGGCTCTCCCTCCCTCTCTCGCTTTTTTTTTTCTTCACTTCATTCCCCATGCTCGATTGAATGCTGACTGGGTCATAGCGCGTGTTGCGTAGTGGCGCCGGCCTCGGAGGGTCACAACAACGACTGGGCACGACATGGAGCAGGAACGCAGCGACGACGACGACAGCCGCAGCCGCAGGACGACGACACCTCTCGACGCCGACGTCGGCGTCCCTCCCGCCCCGCTACGAGCGCTTGTTCAACAAGTACACCGAGGTGCGCCGCGTGCTGGGCAGTGAGCGCCGGTTGACGCTGGCCGAGAAGATCCTGTACAGCCACCTGGACAACGTGGAGGAGTCGCTGCTGAGTGGGACGGACAACGGGCGCAACATCCGCGGCCAGGCCAACCTGCGCCTCAAGCCGGACCGCGCCAACATGCAGGACGCGTCGGCGCAGATGGCCCTGCTGCAGTTCATGTCGTGCAACCTGGAGCGCCCGGCCATCCCCGCCAGCATCCACTGCGACCACCTGATTGTGGGGTCCAAGGGCGCCGACGACGACCTGACGGCCGGCATCCAGGCTAACAGCGAGGTCTTCGACTTCCTGGAGTCGGCCGCCCGCAAGTTCGGCATGGACTTCTGGCCCCCCGGCGCCGGCATCATCCACCAGACCGTGTTGGAGAACTACGCCCTGCCCGGCCTGATGATGCTCGGCACCGACAGCCACTCGCCCAACGCGGGCGGCATGTGCACCATCACCATCGGAGTGGGTGGCGCTGACGCCGTCGAGGCCCTCGTCGGCGCCCCCTGGGAGCTCAAGGCCCCCAAGATGCTCGGCGTTGAGCTGACCGGTCGCCTCAACGACTGGGTCGCCCCCAAGGACGTCATCCTCCGCCTGGCCGGCGAGCTGACGGTCCGTGGCGGCACGGGCTCCATCATCGAGTACTTCGGCCCCGGTGTCGATACCCTCAGCTGCACCGGCATGGCCACCATGTGCAACATGGGCGCCGAGGTCGGCGCCACCACGTCCATCTTCCCCTACACCGCCGCCTCGGCGCGCTACCTGCACGCCACCAGCCGCGGGGCCAACGCCCGCGACGCCGAGAACCTGCAGAACTGGCCGGGCCCCGGCGTGGCCGACAAGGACGCCTACTTCCGCTTCGAGGCCGACGAGGGCGCCCAGTACGACAAGATCATCAAGATCAACCTGTCGGAGCTGGAGCCGCACATTAACGGACCCTTCACGCCTGACCTGGCCACCCCGCTGTCCATCTTCAAGGACGCCGTGCGCGAAAACGACTGGCCCGAGAAGCTGTCCGCTGGCCTCATCGGTAGCTGCACCAACTCGTCTTACGAGGACATGACCCGCGTTGAGTCGCTACTCAAGCAGGCCGCCGACGCTGGCCTTAAGCCCGTCGCCGACTTCTACGTCACCCCGGGCAGCGAGCAGATCCGCGCCACTCTCGAGCGCGACGGCACCCTGGAGACCATCGAGGGCGCCGGCGGCATCGTCCTGTCCAACGCCTGCGGCCCCTGCATTGGCCAGTGGAAGCGCCACGACGGCGTCGAGCGCGGCACCTCCAACGCCATCCTGACCTCGTACAACCGCAACTTCCGCGGCCGCAACGACGGCAACCCCGACACCATGAACTTCCTCGCCTCTCCCGAGGTCGTCACCGCCATGGCCTTTGCCGGCAGCACCACCTTCAACCCCGTCACCGACACCATCCGCACCCCCTCGGGCGACGACTTCCGCTTCCAGCCCCCCTACGGTCTCGAGGGCCCGGCCACGCCCTTCGAGTCCGGCGAGGCCAAGCTCGGCGTGCTGTCCCAGGACGCCGACCCCTCCACCGACATCGCCATCTCCCCCTCGTCCGACCGCCTCGCCTTCCTCGACCCCTTCGAGCCCTTCCCCGACGCCGACCTCGATGGCCTCCGCGTCCTCGTCAAGATCACCGGCAAGTGCACCACCGACACCATTTCCGCGGCCGGTCCCTGGCTCAAGTACAAGGGCCACCTGCCCAACATCAGCACCAACACCCTCAACACCGCCGTCAACGCCGAGACCGGTGAGGTCAACGCCGCCTACGACCTCGACGGCTCCCGCCACACCATCCCCGAGCTCGCCCAGGTCTGGAAGGACCGCGCCCAGCCCTGGATCGTCGTCGCCGAGCACAACTACGGCGAGGGCTCCGCCCGTGAACACGCCGCCCTCCAGCCCCGCTACCTTGGCGCCCGTGTCGTCCTCGTCAAGTCCTTTGCCCGCATCCACGAGACCAACCTGAAGAAGCAGGGCGTCGTGCCCCTTACCTTTGCTGACGAGGCCGACTACGACCGCATCAGCGCCGGCGACATCGTCGGTACCGTCGGCCTGCTCGACATGCTCCGCGCTGGCGGCGCCGGTGATGTCTTCATCAAGGTCACCAAGAAGGACTCAGGCGAGGAGTTCCTCGTCCCCACCAAGCACGCCGTCTCCAAGGACCAGGCTGGCTTCATCCTCGCTGGTAGTGCCCTGAACCTCCTGTCCAAGGGGCTTTAGGCACCTAGCTACTTCACATCGTCTGATCGCGCAATCTAGACCGGACTTGGAGCCGAGCACAAAAAGAATGGCAAAAAATATCTATCTACCCCTGTTTTCTTATTAATTCCATTTCACCACCCTTGTTCTGTATATATACACTGG
Organism: Geosmithia putterillii; assembly: GCA_900188575.1. Taxonomy (NCBI): domain Eukaryota; kingdom Fungi; phylum Ascomycota; class Sordariomycetes; order Hypocreales; family Bionectriaceae; genus Geosmithia; species Geosmithia putterillii. The sequence continues at coordinate 1,737,328 of FYEU01000301.1, read as the reverse complement.
CGTTGAGTAAGAAAAAAAGAGTTGGGTACGAAGCAGACCGGAGCGGTTCAAAGTGTTGGATGGTATGAGATCCATTAGGTTAGAAAATGGCAATAAAAAGTATCAAAACGGTACCCTTCGTTGTTCTCACCGTCGGTGCATGTAATGAGCCGGACTGAACGTACGTACGCCTGAATTCATGCATATGCCAAGAAGCTGCCTATGCAAGGTATATATATATGGGTACCCATCAGGTCTGCTGCGTCATGGCCATCATCTGTTCATACAGCCTGGCCGCCTGCTGCTCCGCGAGCTGCCGCACCAACTCCTGGTGTTTCTTCCTCTCCACTTCGTCCTCCTTGGATATACTCTCACGTTTCCTCTGTGTCTCCTGGATGGCCGCTTTCTTTCTCCTCTCGTCCACGATCCTCTGTTTCCGCTCCCTCTCCAGGGCGGCTCTGTCATTGCGAAATCGCGCACACGCCTTAGCCCAAGCCGGATTCTCCCTCACGTCAGCCGGCAGCTTGTCCTCGGGCACGTCGGCAAGGTCACTCTCCAGAGCGGACCCGGCACGCCAGGGGACCGGGTCTGGCCTTGAGGGAGCTTGCCCCTGTAATCTGGCCAACTCACGTACCCTGCTGGCCTTGCCCGCCTGGGCGTGCAGCCATCGCTGTCGCTGGACACACTTTCCGAACCACGCTTTGCGGGTTGGCCGGCTCTGTATCTCGGCCGTCTTCTGACGGTGCCACTCTTCTGAGCGCGAGTACATGCCATGGATGGAGGGGTTCGCTGTGCCGAATAGATGGCTGCGGTTGTGGTTCGGATATAGGAGGCCTCTGGTGTGCAGCGGCGACACCTTCACTCCGGGAGGTGGGGCCGAGGCGCCCTCTTGAGCGTATATTTGAGAATCGAACGCTTCCGAATCGAAGGCGGGTGTTACTGGATCTCGTCTGGGGTGGAGCAGCGAGACTGGAAGCTTTGTTGCCCCCCGGGAGGCTTTGCTTTGTTGTTCGTGTCTCGTCGGACGCCGTGAGGGAGGTGAGATCTGTATCAGGTCGCCGTGGTCTTTCTCAGATGCGCTCAATGGAGGTGTCCGTGCTGCCAGTGGTCCGTCAAAGGCCACCGCGTTCGCAGCGATACCACTGCTCTTGCGCTTGGGCTTGCCACTGCTCTTGTGGGCAGTTGGAGAAATGACATTTGGGAGAAATCGCCCTTGTCTGTCTCGTGCCGGTAACTCCACCCTAACGACTTCAATAGACGGCATTGGCGATGCAGCATCTGCCGGACCGGCGCTGTCTATAGCTGCTTCGTGATATAAGTTGCCCCCGACGACAATTTCCTCGCATACTGACATGGGGGAAGGACGAAGCCGTTGCGGAGGGGAATCGTCTGGGGAGACGGGGCGACCGGGATTCGGCGGCGGGGGCGGCGGCTCGCTCATCTGTACATCTGGTGCTATGAGCCGCTCTGCTATGATCTCCAAGTCCGGGTCAGTGTCGGGAAGAGGAGCTGTGTTTTTAGTACTGCCGCCCCCCTCTATTTCATCCAAGGCCATCGACCGATCATGCATAGGAGACACGGGTGTGGTGTATCGTGACCGATCCGGCAAGTCATCGGAACCAACCCGCATTGTTATTCGAGACGGTGTCGTCACCGGTTGCCCATCGACCGACTTCTCCCTCGGCGCCCCTTGGTTCAGGTTCCCGTCCACGGCCTCAGACGTTTTAGCTCGTGATTCTTTCGCCACTCTTGCGGATGGAGACCCTTCCGACATATGGGGTTTGGACACCGAGCCTTCAGCATATTGACGGGTAGACTGTGGTGTGTGCCGGTCGCGGGGCTGGATGGTGCTAGTGGTAAACTCATGTCCCCTGGATCGCTCACTAGGCGAAGAACCCCTTGGTTTAGGCGAGGACACATCTCCGTCGATACGCGGCTTTTTGTTTCTGTCGGAATTTCCCAGAGGGCTGACTTGGAGACCCGGGGTTTTGTTGGCGGCAGAAATACTTTCTTCTTGGGAGGGAGGTGGCTTTGCTTTTGCTTTAAATGCAAATTTGTTGGAGGTCCTCTTTATCCTCCGGTGGCCGTCGCTCTTTCGACTGGCGACCGGAGAGGAGGGAACAGCATTGGTACACGGCGTGTTCTCCTGGGCTTGGAGTTGATGCCGACTGCAAAGATCTTCCTCGGCCGCGTCTGGGATACACGAAGGTTTTGAGCACGCCCTGACTCGTATCTCGGTCCCTTGTTGGCTCATGACGGGTTATTCCCTATAATGACGGATTCCAAAGGGACTTGCCAGGCATTGCATGCGCCGGGCATGCAGGCCTGGAGCAGGGACGTTGAGGCGCAGAGCATACAGTGAATATGCCCTGTCGATATCTGATTCGTCCTGTTAGCCTGCTGGAGCGGATGGAAAGATGAGATGGCGGTAGTGAAGCAAGAGCAAGAGCGTCGTTTTCAGATCTTTTCAGTTTTTCTATTGTTTACCGTCATTCTCGGAACAGCAGCGGTTACGACGGCCTTTTTTTGCGTGTACGCCGCCTTGCCTGATTCACGTGGGAGGCCGAAGGCACCACGGAGTTGTATGCCACGGCCTTTGGTCTGCGCTCGTCGAGACAGCTGGAACACAGACTCCATTGTGTGACAGGTAATGTGTCCTAGAGATGGTTCCCATCCGTATCCAGAGCTCTCATGAAAAAGGCAAACGCCTGAAAGTCTGAATAATCCCCAGGACCGCCAAGGGCGGCGGATCAATAGGCAAGGCAGGTAAAACAGACCGAAGTCCCCAGAGGGTTCCGCGGTGTCAGACCTTTTACCAATGGTTCATCATGAAGTCACGCAGCTTGCAGGTGGGAAATGAAGTATGGAGAGGGAGCGCTATTCCTTACCTGCTGATAATGAGCTTTTCACAGACACTCCAGCAACTCAAGCCGTACACGGCGGTGGTGGACCCCGAGAGCAATGATGCTGGGTGGTGGGGCGTTTCATGCCTCTGGCCAAAGCTCTCGGAGCCTCTGAGCTTTGCGCCAGGGACGGGCGGCAACTACGCTGCGTAGGCAGGCCAAAGAGTGACGCTGGCTGTGATGGCGATGGCTGGGCGTTGGTTGGTGATCCACGGTCCTTGGTCGGCGCGATAAGAGGAGAGACAGGGGAATATATGAGGCTGATGGTCAAGCAAGAGCCGGGGGAGAATGGCAAGTGCCAACTCGAGAAATGGATGAAAGTGTCAGCAGGTCAGTGAGGACGCGCCAGACGAGAGGCCGGCAATACAGGACGAAGAGGAGGTGAGGCGGGGAGGGAGTTGAGTGTCCAAGTATGGTGCGAAGGTGATGGCAAAAAGTCGAGCCAACAAGAGAAGGCGCGCGCGTCGCACTCCGGGCGCCTTCCGTGAGTGACAGCGTGACAGCTCGTCGCGTCAGCTGCGGGCAAGGAGCCGCTGGCGCTGGAACAGGTTTAGGGCCCCGCCGCCCGTGGTAGTGAAGGTTAAGGGGCTGCTGTTGACGGTTATAGTTGGCCGAGCACTATAGCCTGCCTGCAGGTATTGCCTAGGTGGTCGACCTACAGCGCGGGTGCACTCCAATCAGTGAGGCGCATCGGTGGCTTTTAGTGGTCACCGCCTATGATGGACCTGTGCTGGTCCGTGCATGCATTTGATGTTGCACAACTGCAGCTACGCCGCACGCTCAGGAGATTTCCTGTTGGCTGTCACCATATCAGGGAAAGAATACGATATAAGGACAGATATAAGGTGAAGGGTATTGTTCGCGGCTACGAGTATATATAAGTAGATGTAGGTGTCCTCCAACGATTATGATGGATGGCCGTGTCGATTCCATGTCTCACCTTCCCTTCTACACGGCCACAGATCTCATAGCTCTGGCATCTGTTGGCGACCGAGGCAGGTGCCGTTCCTTCCTAGCGCTATCCGCCGTGCCGTAAACGCTGTAACGTGTAGATGGCCTGTAACAAAGCCTGCAATGGCCTCCAGTGGCCTGCAAGGCGCCGTTGCAGCCGTTACAGCGTCATTAGTAGTACCAGCAATGGAGCACCTCTGAAATGGACACGCCCAGCTAGCGCGGGGGTTCGCCAGCTGTACTATCGCCGATCATCCAGTCGTACAACTAACATATAGCAACACCAAAACACCTATATCTGTATCCGATCCGGCTTGTCGAGCCAACCTGGGCAGCCTGTTCGTCCAGTCTGTCCTCCAGCCTGTCGTCCAGTGACATATTGCAGAACCTCGTATAAATCTCTGTCCGAGCCGCAGCCTGGTTATACTGCTACACGCCGGTCCCGCCCGCTTGCTTCTGCCCCTCGCGCGCCAGTCGTCACAGGCCACCTCCTTGCCAACAACACAACCTCTCCTGCCTCCCCTGACGCGCCTCGATCCCCCCAACCCGCCCTCGCCTACCATGGACTTCCTAAAGTCGGCCATGGCTTCGGCCATGGCGTCTGGTCCGCCCTTTCCATACTCGTTTGGCGACCGCGTCGACATGGACGACTCTGTCTGGGCTCTGCACAACGGCACCAAAAAGGTACGCCTGCAGCCACCAGTCCCTCGAACCAAGCCACGAGCCTCCTACTGACGCTGTGCTCTCTCTCCAGGAGGACGGCTCCAACTGCAGCATCTTCTCCTTCGACATCACCTCAAACCGCTCCCGCCTACCGCTGGCCAAGAATGCCCTCAGGAAGATGCGCACGCTGCGCCATCCTGGTGTCATCAAGGTCCTGGACACTGTCGAGGTCCGTACCCTCCCGCCTGCGCCCTCCTCGACCAACAAACGCTGACGGTACCTTCTCCAGACCGAGACCTACATATACATTGCTACCGAGCGAATTGTGCCTCTCCGCTGGCACGTCCGTCGCAAGAGCCTGAGCCCAGAGACGATAAAATGGGGGCTCCATGGCATTGCTGTATGCGACACCCCCGATCCGATCACACCCTCTTGTGCGCGTGAGTGTATGTGTACATGTACTGACTGGGTTGTGCTGGGCAGCGGACTATAGGATTTATCAACAGCGATGCCTCTTCGATACACGGGAGCCTCAGGGTCGGCTCCGTCTACACCTCTGAAAGTGGCGAGTGGAAGCTTGGTGGCTTTGAAGTCTTGAGCAGCGTCAAGGACGACGAGTCCGCCATTTACGTGCGTTCTCATTACCTTCTTATGCGGCGTATACACGCTCCTACTTCACTGGAAACTTACAGGATTTGGACTGACGTGCCCAGACATACGGGAGCCTCGTCCCCGACTCAGCACGCTACTGCCCGCCCGAGGTGGCACAGAATGGATGGGAAATTATCAAGAAGCACCCGTTGCACGCAGTTGACGCATACGACTATGCCATCCTGGTATACGAGACCTTCAATGGCGACTTTAACAGTAGCACAGCCCCGGCTGCACAAACAAAGGGCATCCCGCCCACCATGCAGGCCGGCTACAAGCGTCTGTGCAACGCCAACCCCAAGGCCCGCATCAGCGTAGCCAACTTCCTCGAGCAGGGTGTCCGGCACAACTCCTTCTTCGATAGCCCGCTGATCAAGCTGACCGAGGGTATCGACAGCCTCGGTGTCAAGACGCCCGAGGAGAGGGAGCAGTTCCTCACCGACTTCAACCAAATCGCTAGCGACTTCCCCGACGAGTTCCTCACCATGAAGGTCCTCCCCGAGCTCATGAAGTCTGTCGAGTTTGGTGGTGGCGGCCCCAGCGCCCTGAAGGTGGTGCTCAAGATCTCGGCCAAGCTCCCTAGTGACGATTACGATACACGCATGATTCCCTTCATCGTTCGCCTCTTTGCGAACCCAGACAGGGCGATACGCGCCTGCCTGCTGGACGACCTAAACCTAATGATTGACCGTCTGCCCCAAAAGATTGTGAATGACAAGATCTTTCCACAGATGGTCAGTATACCCAGGTCCTCCATCCTCACCGGGCACAATTACTGACTTTATCTAGGTGGCCGGATTCACCGATCTTGCGCCGCTTGTGCGTGAGCTGACGGTCAAATCAGTCCTCATCATCATCACCAAGCTATCCGACCGGACTATCAACGGCGACCTGCTCAGGCAGCTAGCTAGAACCGCCAACGACGAGCAGCCGGGGATCCGCACCAACACCACCATCTGCCTCGGCAAGATTGCCAAGAATCTCGGCGAGTCGTCTCGGTCCAAGGTGCTCATCGCCGCCTTCACGCGCTCCCTCCGCGACCCCTTTGTCCACGCCCGCAACGCCGCCCTCATGGCCCTGGGCGCCACCGTCGAATACTTCTCCGACGAGGACTGCGCCGCCAAGATCCTTCCAGCCGTGAGCCCTCTGCTCCTGGACAAGGAGAAGCTGGTACGGGACTCGGCCAACCGCTCGCTGGAGACGTATCTGCAGAAGATCCGCAAGGCAGCCTCAACCCTGCCCGACACCACCTCTACGCCGTCCCACGGCGCCGGCAGTGCTGCTGGTGCCGGTGGCCACGCGCCCCCCCGTATGGGTACGCCCCAGGCCAACGAGGGCCCCGGATGGACAGGCTGGGCCATCTCCTCCTTCACCAACAAGATCTCCACCGCCGCAGGGGACATGCAGACACCTGGTGCAAACGGGTCCGCGGCCACACCGGCCACTGCCAGCAGCGCGCCCACGCCAACCATGTCCCCCGGGCCCGAACCCAAGAGGATGGGACAGCTGCCCTCGGCATCAGCGTCAGCATCGACGCTGCATCGCCAGGCCGTGTCGTCGCCACGTGTTCAGTCGCCCAACCCCTCCGCCGTGGCGCGGGAGTTCTTCCCCGATGCGTCGACGCCAGATGCAGACGATGGAGGCGACTCGTGGGGTGACATGGCAGATGACGACGATGGCTTCTTCGGCAGTGGTGGCGCTGCATCATCAGCAGGGTCTGGGGCTCAGAAGTCATCGGCTCCCACTGAGGCATCGGCCACACCGTTCGAGGACGGAGAACCCGATTTTGCATCCTGGCTCGCTGAGCGGTCGCAGAAGAAGACGGGCACAAAGGCGCTTCCAAAAGGCCTGTCGAAGGCGGGTGGTGCCGGGGCCGCAAGTAGCACAGCTAGGAAACCTTCTGCTACCAAGGCGAAGCCCGTGGTGGCCAAAAAGATTGATCTAAAGCCCAAGGAGACGGATGATGACGAGGGATGGGGAGATGGGTGGGATTAGGAGGTAATGGATGGATGCTTTTGTGTTTTAGCCATGCATGTATGGAGTCTGCACGGCCTATATTGAATGTCGGGATGCATTGTGGACTGGATGATATATGAGCGCAAGTAGTATAAAAGTGTTTTCATGTCTTGTTGTATCGATACTACTAGGGATCTTAAGCCAGTGATGCTGCCCTGCCGTGTACATGGCTGGCCATTGGTGATGGCTGTTGAGTGTTGACTCTGAGGGTGGTGGGATAAATGTGGGGACGCTGACCGCCCGCTGCCCCGCCAACTTTTTTCAACCAGGGACCGACCAGGCACGACTTTTTTTTTTCTTCTCGCCCTCCCAAAGCCAAACCAAACAAATACCCAACACAAACCCGTCCCGACATTCAGAAGACGGACGAGGATCTCAACGACTGTCTACTTTTTCACCTTCCAAATCTCAAGCGAAGCGAAACCAAACCAACCAAGAAAAAACAAGGCACAGCAGCCGCAGCCGCACAAAATGGCCCAAGGCGCCTTCAAGAAGACGACCAAGCCGACGGCGGCCAAGGCCGTGCACTCCAAGAAGCAGGCCTCGCGAGTCAAGAAGACGGACACAAACCGCAAGACGAGCGCCGGCATCGAAAAGGCCCACCGCAAGTTCACCTCGGGCATGGTGGCGCAGACGGAGGCCCTGCTGGGCGAGCGGGCGGGCCACCTCGAGCTCATCGGCAAGGGCAAGAAGGGCAAGGGCGGGGCGAGCAAGAAGGCTACCATCAAGGGAGGGTCCAAGAAGTTTGGCTGATCTCTGAGACTACATGGCTCTATCGGCGTGTGTGGGGAAGGAGAGAGGAACAGGAGCTTTTCCATCACTTGGGAGGGCGGGGAGGAACATAGGGCAGGACAGGACAGGCGCTTTTTATTTTCATTTCTTTTTGAGAATAAAACTAAGAGGCAGGACTGGCAACCTGGTCCAGGATGGAAGTGACGGCGTCGAAGTCAGCCTGGACATTCACCTTCCAGCTCGAGACGGCGATGCGGGCCGCCTTCTTGCCGCGCCAGGACGTCCCGCTGACGTACATCTGCCTCGTGGCGTTGATGCGCTCCACCAGCACGTCGTTGACAGCGTCGTCGCGCGCGCGGAACAGGACAATGATGAAGATGTCCTGCAGGCTACTAGCAGTACTGCTGTGGCCGCCCGCACCGGGAAGCAGATCATACTTGTCTGACGCGGCGATCCAGCCGGCCACGCGCCTCGAGAAGGTCGCCATGTTGGCGACGTACCGGGACAGCCCTCCCTTGCCCTCGGACAGGAGCACGGCGTACAGCGGCAGGGCACGGAAGCGACGACTGTTCTCGAGGCCGACGTTCAGAGGGGATGGGATACTGGCGGCGGCACCGCCGGATGCGCTCAGGAGATAGGCTGCGTTGCCGTTTGTGCACACGGATTGGAGGGTGGGCAGGGAGCGGGTCAAGAAGATGCCACAGTCATAGGGCTGTCGGGGTTGTGTCAGTCAGCATTTTACAGTGTACTTACGAATGAAGCGAGGAGAGCTCCCCGCTAGGAGCCCTCGGAGGGATATACCCATTGATCAAAGAATAAAGAGAGATGCACTTACCACGTTGAGAATCTTGTGCCCGTCTATGGTGATGCTGTCTGCGAGTTCAAGGCCTTCGACCTGTCTCTTGAGAGCCGTGTAGTCCTGTTCATCGTCGGAGTCGGGCAGGATGCGTGCAAAGATGCCGAATGCTGCAGTCCATGTCAGTCTCACATGCATTGGCCTGATTGTTAGATGGCAGATGTGGTCCAACTCACCCCCATCGACGTGTATCCAAGCGCCATACTTGTCAGCCAGCCTCCTGAGACGGGGCATATCGTCGACGGCATAGCGGCCAGTGTTGACCTCCCCCGCGCTGACCGAGATGATGGATGCGGTGCCAGGACGGGCAAGGTGACTCTCCACCGCGTCGAGGTCGAGCTTCCACGGCTCATCCTCGCTGACGCCCAGCTCGACCACCGATCCCCTCCCCAGGCCGACGATGCTCGCCGCCTTGGCGAGGGAGCTGTGTCCCCCGCTCGTGAGGACCTGAATCTTGGTGATGCCCCGTCGGGCACACGCCTCTAGCAGACCCAGCTCTCCCACACTCTCACTCTGGCCATGCTTGCCATGCTGGCCGGCGACAACAGCCTCCCTCCCGCACGCCAGTCCCAGGATATTACTCGCCGTAGCTCCCGTGGTGACGGTCCGCCCCGGGAATTCCGAGTCCGCCAGCCCGAGCAGGTGGCCCACCATGCTGAGCGCGCTGTCCTCGACGGCCGTGACGGCCGTCTGCGCAGGCAGATGGACCTGGACGTTCTGGTCGACGCGACCGACCAGGCCGTCGGCCCACTGGGCGAGGGGCAGGGCGCCGCCCGTGACGAAGCCGTAGTACCGCCCGCTCGTGGCCTGGCCGGTCAGCGCGGGGAGGATGTCGCGCGTGATGTGGGCGGCTACGCTGGTGGGGGGGCGCGGGGTCAGATATGAAGGGGAGGAGGGCCGGGGGAGGGATGCGGAGGCGGCGTCTAGGGCGGAGGTGGTGGGGAGGGTTGCCGCTTCTGCAGCTGCGGGAGCAGGACCAGGAGCAGCATCGTGAGAGCGGATAATCTCTTGGAGATGGTTGGCCTGAGCCTCGGGGTCGAAAAGGGAGGACATGATACCAAGGGATGCACGAGGATGATTGTTCTACAAGATTGACGAGGTTGATGAGATTGATGAGATGGACGGGTTTCAAGGCAGTCAGCATTTAGGCGCCCCACTCAATGTTCAAATGGCAGTGAGCGTCAGCACGTCACATCTGCCCGGTGCTCTGCTGTGTGGATTGTAGATGCATGTATGTATCAAGACTGGAGAGGACACAATCGTGAGCCTGGCATGCATTTCATCCATCGGACCCTCGCGATGGATCTACAGCATAGGTCGGACTCTCCACAGCCCACTGAATGGTCCCACCCCGGCAAGACAGCCGACCAGTGCACATTGGCCGATTCCGGATCGGACATGGAAGCCGGGCATGAAGCCATGAAGAGGCAGAAGAGGACAGGTAGAAATAACATGTTGAATCGTAGTAGTAGTAGAGATAAAAAACAAAGGCTGTGTTGTGTTGTGTATTGTATAACATGTGCGGGACAGTCATGAAAGACTGGTCCGGCTGACATTCATTCTCCTTCTCCTCCCTCGGCATCATGCGACTAGAGCAGCGCAGTGTAGTGCAGTGCTCACAGCTTGGGCGCCTCCTCGACGGATCCGACCTTGAGCTTCTCGCCGTATCGCTTGAGCGTGTTCTCGCTGTGGTACTTCCAGAACTGCTTGGTGGCATTCTTTCCCGAGACGCGCTTGAGGATCTTGCTGCCGCCGGGGTGCTCATCGAGGAATTCTGTTCACATAGTCAGTACTCTCTCTCTCTCTCGTTATGTGTGCGTGTATGTGTGTGTCTCTCTCTCTTCCGAGGCATTACGTGGTCATGGTGGGAACGCACTCGTCACGTCATAGACGTTGTCCTCGACAATCAACCAGAAACCATTCTCCTCGTCCCTGTGCTTGGCAACGTCGGCCGTGGTGAAAGTCTGCTGTGACATGATGGGTATATGCCGGTGTGTTGGATCGGAAATGTGCAAATGCCGAGGATACTCTGTAGAGTGTCTAAAGTGATGAGAAATGGCCGAGTGATGATGGGATTGTCAGAGGTTTGTATTTAGTATGAAGAAGGAAAAGGAAAAGGCAAAGTGGTGAGATTCCCAGAACAGGTGACGAAAAACGACGAGACGCTGGGAGAGCTGTGACCTGGGCACTGGGAACTGGGAACTGGGAACCTCGGCATCTTGCCGCTCGCTCGGTCAATTCCCCCCCC
>FYEU01000301.1:1588540-1716130 GCA_900188575.1 Geosmithia putterillii | reverse complement strand
GGGAGGAGAGGGTTCCACCGCACAACTCACGCAGCTCAGGCCTCCCTACAGCCTCCCTACAGGCCCCAGGTCGTCCTCCTACTCCTGCGAGGACGAGGGGTCTGCATGCAAGCCAAAGGGACATGAGGAAAGGCTGAACACCAAATATGCCGCCAGGATTATGCGGCCCTCGTACAGCCTACGGCGTACGCCATACAGCCGACGCCTTACTATTGCCAGCAGTCCAAATGCGACGCTACGCTACGCTACTGCTACTGCTACTGCCGCTGCCGCCATTGATGCGTCTCCTTAGGTCTGGTGGGGGCGACACCAAAGTTTGTGCGAAACTACAAGTTCCGTGGCTCCGTCGACGTAACCATGCGCTGCGCGTTTCTACCGATATACGAGTACGCCGTAGCCCCCGCTACCCAGCCTCTTGGCCGCTTGAGCACGCACTCCTGCGTCTTGCCATATTAGAGGGTGTTCGTCGGTCAATGCAGCGGACTGGCCGGGCATTGGGCTATGCATAACGTGTGCCTCCCATCGAGGACTACGGGCTCCCAATATCACGGCGACGAGCATCTGTCGCATTGCCGGAGCACCATCCAGCCGGCACCAAGATACACGACGCCCGGCAAGGCGGCCAACAGGCGACCACCAAGGCCCAGCACGCACTGGCGGACCCGGTAGGCTGGCTCCAGGTGTATCCAGGGCCCAGATAGTCTGTCCATGTCAAACAGGAAACCGCTCCATTGGGTGCCCCCCCGCCTTCAGCCAGCCTCCAGGTCTCTCCCGCCTGCCCGGGCCCTGGTGCGACGGAGACCAAGCGGCCCAAGGCGTCGGGTCGACGTGTCCTTCATGCGGCCAAGGTCCATGTCAGAGCATGTCACAGCATGTCACAGGGGCCCTCCTCTACGAAATAGGATTGCTGCCCATCCGTCCTTAAGCGGACTGTGTTTGACGCCCTGAGGTTTTAGCGCACGCCGTCTTGCACCAGCGAATGGTACTGGTAGTGCTGCTACTCTGGTGTTGATGCTCTGGTTGTTTGTACTGACTGCTCTGTCCAGGTAGAGTTGAATGCCTGCCGGGAGCACACTCGGCCGCTCCCGCCCGTTCCATACTGCTGCCACTCTGTCCACGACTTTGCTTGCCTCCAGAATTCAGAAGTGCTACTACCTCAGCTCTTGCGGTGAACGAGCATGCCGGCCGCACCTTGGGCGTCGGAACCCCAGGCGCACAACGGACGTGATTACCACAGTCGGCCTAGAGACTTTTATACACCGTCTCCGCACACTAAATACACCAACCGGGATTTTGACGGACATTGCTGCAGGACTGGGACCCAGGATTGGGACTATCAAGTATCATACCCGTACCTGTATGCACACCCAGGTCCACGGGACTGGTACAGGTAGGGTCAACCTGCACTTTTCTTCCAAGAGCGCGACCAGCTTGACTGCTTGTAGGTACTGAACTGTACTTTGTACATGACCGTACAGTGTATATGATAGATCACCAACGTCTGGCCATATTAGCCAGGTTGCAGTTGCGCCTATCAGCACGCTGGGGGTCTGCATTAGGCGCATGCGTAAGGGCACTCGTGCTCCGTATACTACGTATATATCTGTCATGCCATGCGATGCCATGCGCTCATTCATGCGCTCCCGTTGTCTCGTAGAAGCCATGTTTGTCATCCGATGGGAGTGAGAGACAACAACAACAACAGGGCATCGCAATACCCGAATCACATACTCGTACCTGTACGGAGTACATTGTCGAATCCAGCTGATGACATATTGAATTGTTGACGTCGTATTCATAGCCAACGCCGTTAGGTCTTCCACTATCCAATCGAGAGAGCGACGGAGCCGCTTCCGCAGATGTGGGTTGGGGTCGCGAGTCAGTCAGGGCCGGTGTCTCGGTGATAATCTCAAGGTCGTATTGGGGATTGCAATCGGGAGTCGAGAACGGCAGGGGCGGTGCGGGTGTAAATACCAAACTCTATGGCTTCGCCTCGAGCGATTCAATAGCTCAAAGTCTATGTCTGTCTTGCTGACGTCCAAGCATCATGACAACAGGGATGGTCCGCCTACGGGGTTCCTTCGGGGTTCGTATGGGAGACAGTTGGTTGAAGCAAAGGAATGGGTGGTGGATATGCGAATCCACCGTTTATACGAACAATGGCAACATCTCAGCTGAGCGATCTCTCCAAGACTAAGTAATGAGATGGGGACGTCCGTCAGTAAGTGACAAAGTGATGGAAAACTGAGTTGGCATACGATGCTGCTATAATATAAAAAAAAAGGTGAAAGACAACAAGGAGACAAAGAAAAAGGACATTGACGTCGTGGTCCCATCTACCCTTTTGTTTTCTCTCTCCTCCAACACGACTGACATGTCTTCTGTCTATCCATGTACATGTCCTTTTTCTTCCTCCTCCTCCTGGTAATCACTGGGGTATATAGTTCGACACAAGGGGATGTCTTATCTAGAAAGCAGGCCAGGCCACACACAAAACCGCTTTGCTTTGCCGTGCAGCGTTTAGTCACGATCCATCAGTAGGGGTTCCCTGACGGGAAGCCATCCGGGGACCGTGGCTAATACTCGCTGCCCTGCCGCGGGCTCGCCACGCCGCTGCCGCTCGCGCTATCTCCGCTAGACATGTAGGTCTGGTCTATGCGGAAGATCCAGTCCATCTTGTCGCGCTCGCTGCGCGCGGCAAACAGCCACGTGTTGTCCGTGCCGTAGATGGCAAACACGGCAGACTGCATGCGCTCGCTGAGGCGGGTGATGCCCTGCTGGCCGCTGCCGCTGCCGCTGCCACTGCCGCCCTGCTGGCTGGCGCCGCCAGTCCAGATCGTGGAAACGACGCGTCCCGATGCCGTGCGGCGATGCCCGGGGGTAAAGGTGGCTCCGTTCCCGTTCTGGCCGCCGCTGCTGCTGGACTCGCCGTAGTCGTCGGGCTGATGGAGGAGACCCAGGACACCCGGCTGGCTGTCGACGCGAGAGTTGCGCAGGCTGACCAGCCCGACCTCGTCGCCGTCGCCGGCCGAGTGGATGTGCAGGTAGGGCCGGCGCAGCTCGACGAAGCGCTTGATCCACCGCGTCGAGTCGTCGTTGGGCACGAGTAGGTAGCCCCCCTTGAGCACCTTGGGGTTCTTGGACACGCGCACAATCGTCGTGATCAGCGCGGGCGGAAGTGGCGCCTCGGTAGTGACCCCGTTGGAGGGCGGCGCCGTGTTGGCAGGGCTGAGGATCTTGCTCAGCGGATCGGGGTACCGGAGCCAGAGCTTAAGGCACCGCTCGACTAGCTCGGTCTGGTGCTCGTCGTACTCGGACTTGACTGCGGGTGCTGGTGCTGGTGTTTCTGCATCAGGCTTCTGCTGTTGCTCGTCATCGGCAGAGGGCACCTTAATCGTGTCCTCGCCTTCGGCCTCGTCGCCATCGACCTTGGTCCTCTCGGCATTGTCGGCCTCATCGTCGACAGACGGCGCCCGCGACGTAGACGGCGTGTCGTTGAGCAGGTCGTCGTCGTTGGGGATGATGGGCTTGAGTTCGGGCGAAGACTCAGGCGGCGAGGCACCGTCGACGCCACCGTCGCCCGCCCACTGCCCGTCGGGGTCGATGCCCATCTTGCCGAGGATGGTGTGCATGGCGCCGATCTCGGCGACGCGGCGACGCTTCTTACGCGCCTTGATGAAGTCGCTGACCAGGGACACGCCGCGCGGCGTCCAGCTCGTCAGGTTCTCCTCGCCCTTGACGTAGTCATGCTGGCTGTTCATGCGCCACAGGTCGCCGACGCGCTTGATGGGCGCGGGCCGCATCGTCAGCGTGAAGATGCCCGTCGACGTCTTGACGAAGCGCACGTTCTGGAACATGGACGCGAACAGCGACGACTGCCGCACAAAGGACCGCGGCATGATCTGCACGCACACCTTTTGTGAGTACCGCATCGGCTCGGCCAGCTTCTCCGAGCTGATCTCCCACGAGACCGTCATTTGCACCCGGTACTTGTCCGCCGTCACCCGGTCCAGCAGCAGCGACCCGTGCAGACTCGAGTCCCACTGCGCGTTGACTGTGATGCTGCGCGTGCCGTTGGCATTTTCGCGGTACACTGGGTTCGCCGCCTGCTTGAGCGTGACGTCTGGCTCCGTTCCCGCCATATTAGGCGTCTTGCCGGCCGAGTCCACTAGCTGGATCCGGCCCACGCGCACTGATGTGATGTCCCCCCAGGGCAGCGCGTCGCCCGAGCTGTGGGAGATGTTGATGCTGATGCGCCGCTGCAGGCCCTGGTGCAGTTGGAACGTGCCCGTGTCCAGCTCGCTGGTCTGCGCCACCTCGACGGGTGCGTACTCGCCCATCTCGTCCAGCTCCTTGATCTGGATCCTTGACAGCAGATCGTGCTTCTCCTCCTTGAAGAACTGCGACTCGTTGATCCGCGCCCCGTTCCCGTTGCTCAGTGGCGCCCCGTCCTGCATGTCGTCCCAGCTCAGCAACTTATCCAGGTGCATGGCCGACGCGCTCGCGAATATTGCCACCCGCAGCGTCACCTCGGTCGGCGCCGACAGCGGAACGCTCATGCTATGAACGCTTTCGAATCGGATCGGGCCCTCGTCAAAGTCCTTGATCATTTGCGTCGTCGTGATACCGTCCTCCTCCGACACCCCGGGGATGAAGAGTTGCGCGTGGACATCGGTGCCCTCCCGCTCCGCGAAGCCAATCAGCTCGTGCATCACTACGTTGAACTTGAGCGTGTTGCTCGGCGCCCGTGCGTGCGATGGCTCCAGGGACAGCTTCATGATCCCCACGGTGCCTGACGTGTAGGGCGACAGCACATCGAGTGAGAAGTCTTGGACCCGGCTCTCGAACACGGCCCGCAGCGGCACGTCTGTCTCGCCCACCAGGGTGTACGATGGCATGCAGGCTTCTATGAACGGGTTGTCCAGGCTCAGGTGCTGTGCATATTCTGGCTGGTCCAGGTACTGGTGCGACTGGCGCATCTGGCGCACGCGGTCGTGCAGCTTCTGCAGGCTCCAGAGACGGACAACATTGTTGTGGTAGTCGGCCACGCGGATGCCGATGCAGGGTTTTTGGGCCTCCTCGAGCCCGATATCGTCGCCCTCAAACGTCAGACCGTTGAGCATCATGTCGTACGACGAGCAAACAGTGTGCCCGTGGTCGACGACAGTGAACTGGAAAACGACGTTCTCGTTGAGCTCGTTGCTCATGATCTGAGCCTCCTTCAACACGGCAGCGTTCTGCAGGACGGACTCGGCCATCTTGACATAGTGCCGTCCACGCCAGTGCTTCAAGGCGGCTCGAGCCAGCGCTAGCTCTTCTTCGGACAGCTTGGGATTTGCCTTGGGCCGTTTCAGGGGATCCATCTTTTCGAGCTTGTCCTCGAACTGCTTTCGCTGCACAATGAGCTGCTTCTGCATATCTGTCTTGAGATCCTGGAGCGCAGACTCCATCCGCGTCTTCTCCTTCCGGATCTCCTCTACTTCGACGTTGGCTGCCTCGGCTTCCTTGAGCTGCGCCTGGAACTCCTCTTTCTGTTGCTCCAGCTGACTCTGCAGCTCCTCCCGAGCCTCCTTGAGCTTGTCCTCGTGTTCGGACTGCTTCGGCGTTGAGGGCATCGTCAGGGCCGTGTCGAGCGAGAAGTTATCAATGGTCCCCGTCGACATGTACTTCTCCCTCACCGGGTATGACATGGTCGACTCCGAGTCTTCGCCGTCCTCGCGCACATTGACACGTTCTGCCCTGGCCTTTTGGACATCCTCGAACAGTGCATTCAGCTCCTCGTCGGTAAGGCTGGTAAAGTTCTGGTCAGTTCCAAGGATAGCGCCGGCCGCTTCTCGGCGTGCAAATGACCAGTCTGAATCACGGCCGTTGCGTCCCGATACAGAAGAGGGCGAGTCGGGCCTGGAGTCGAGCAGCTCTGAAATCTTCCGGTCATGACCAGCTCGTGTGGGGGTCCCAGGCGGGCGGTCAAGGGCCTGTAGCTGACTCGCCGTTATCGACTGTCGCAGCAGGCTGCTGCCGCCGCCGCTGCCCACCTCGGCGCGCTCGGCCCTAGCCTCCATAGGATGGTTGAAGCGGAAGATGTGGAAATCTCCAAGAATGACGCGGTAACCGGAATGGAGTTGTGTCATCTCTTCGATGCGCTTGCCGTTGACCATGACGGAGGCTCCCTCCGACGGTGTCACGGTCACTATACCGTCCTGGCCATTGTCGAAGCGGCAGTGATCATGAAGGATACGGGTACCGTTGAGGCGGATGTTGGCTTGGTTGTCTTCGTTTGTGTCGACGTTGCCAACCGTCGTCTTTCCCGGTTTGAGATTATACACCAGACACTCGGCCAACAGGGGATCGTCGGACAAGTTGACCAAATGAGGCATCTTCTTGGGCGTGGACAGGCCGATGAAGCCCTTCTCGATGCTAATTCCCAGCTCTTCCAGCGCGGCCTCACGCTCCTTGTGAATCTCCTCGGTCTTCTCGAGCTTCTGCTCCCACGTCTGGTTCAGGTCGGTAAGAAGCTTCTCGCTCTGGCTCAGCTGCTCGGCAATCTCCGCCTTGGAGACCTTCTTCAGGGACCCGTCAGCGGACGTGATGCTGACCATCTGCTTCTCTAAGGGCGTGTTGTCGTCGTAAACCTCGTCAGCGGGGATGGCCACGCCACCGATGGCACCAGCAGTGCCGCCACCTCCGCCGCCTAGTTTGCTCCTCAGAAGGGACAGCTCCTCCTTGAGCTCACGAATCATGCGGGCATTGGCGTCTTCGTTGACGACAGCGTGGTTCTTGATGCGCTTGGCCGAATCGGCGTAGCGGAGGGTGCTCAGGGTCTCATCGTAGTTGATGTCTGCAGGACTGACGGCAGCAATCATGGCCGTCATACTGTTTCCACCCAGCGAGTCCTTGAGCAGCCAGGTGAGGACACTGTCACGGTAGGGCACCTGGTTGGCGGCGCCGCCCTTCTTCTTCTTGCCGGCCGACATGTCAGCGAGGGCGGCGATGACACGACCCAGCGTGGATAGCGAGCGGTTGATCTCGGCACCTTCCTTGAGGCGCGCACCGGTGGCACCAGTCGAGGTGGCTCGCTCGGAACCGGCCAAATCGACAAGACTGATCTTGGCCACCTTCTCAGCCTCCATCTTGGTCTGGGCGTCCATCTGCTTCTGCGTAAGCATGAGGGTGAAGACGGCGTGACTTCGACTGGACGTCTCGTTCATGTTTGTGGCAGCGACAGTTCGGGCCTTGTTTCCCTCGTCCATGAGGTTCTCGATCTCTTGGAAGCCGCCGACGACGAGCTTGGCCAGGTCCTCGACGTACGGTCCGGTTGAGGGGTGCTCTCGGACTCGCAGGTTACCCTTTGTCGAAGGGTTGAGCAGGTCGCGCACGCGCTCGTTGTAGATTTCGAGGTACGACACCTCAACGGTACACTTGTTGCCCGTGACCTGCTGCAGCTTGTCTATCCTTCGGAACATCTCCTGGCAAATCATGGGGATGATACCAATCTCCTTGCCGTATCCCATCATGGAGTACGACTTTCCGGAACCCGTCTGACCGTAGGCAAAGATACAGTTGTTGTAGCCCTCGAAGGCGTTGTCGAGTAGCGGCTCGCCCAGGTCGTCGAAGAGGTTGCTCTGGCCCGCATAGTTGGGCGCGTCCTTGCTAAAGGACCAGTAGGACCTGTCAAAGGCAAACGCTTTCGGTGCCGTGTCCTTGACTCCTTTGCCGTCCGGCGTTGAGAGAACCGTCTGGTTATCCTTCATCTCGATGATACATTTTGCCCCTCTATCGATTTCTGCGCCGCTCAAGTGTGGTTAGCAGCGCCCCCAAGGCCCATTACCAGGTCCGTCTACCCAAGGTCGGATTCCCCCTTCCCGTCTCTGCCAAAGAAGTTGAACCTACCTCTCCCGTTGAACGGCCGACATCTCACCACCACCTTGATATTTCCACCGCCTCCGGGCGCCATGGCTGTGTGTGTTTTAAGTGTGCGAGAGACCCCGTGTGGTCTCTCGCGCGAAGGGAGATTATGTGTGTTGTTGTTGCTGGAGTAGTAGCGATGCGCCTAGGCTCGGGTCTCTTGCTCTGCTGCTCGTGCGACCAGAGCCAGACGGATCAAGACAAGAGGCCGACATGCGCTTTCGACACCGGGGAGCAGTAGCGTAAACTATGCCTCACCACATTGTCTGCGGCAGGCAAGGTGGAAGCGATTCGCGCGTCCGCGCAGCGATCGATGCTGCGGGGGCCGAGGTAGATGGTTTGTTTGTTTTGTTTGCCTCTCGTCGTCACGGCGGTCGGTCCGGGAGGTGGGAGCGTAGGGATATCGGGAAAGCGAAATGTCGGAGGGCCGGCGGGTGCAAGATGCGGTATGCGGGTATATTATGGTCGGAGAAGGAGAAAGGCTCGTTGGTCCAGGGGGGCGATGCGGCAGCGGAATGGCGACGCGGACAGCAATAGCAGCTGACTTTGGAAAGCTTCAAAGGAGAGGGACGGCAACGCGGTCGCGCACTAATTGTATGGTGTGGAGAGTTTATTACTACTGCACAGCAGAGAAGCAGCAAGTCATAATTGGAGGGATGGATAATGGATGGATGCCAATGCCACGAGTCCAATGCCCGCGACGTTCACGTGCTGCTGCGAATTGGTGGGGCCCGACAATTAGGCGGTATGCCCCCTGAGCAGCAGAGTATCTTAACATTTATCGTCGTCATCTCATCAGTTTCTATCATCAGCGGTCATAATGTGTGTGCTCATGGTAAGTACATGCAATATTATCACATGAATAGGGGAACGATGAATGTTTTTTTTTCCTCACGGCGCGCTTTGTTTATTGATCAAGGTATATGCGGCAGCGTGCTATTGTCATGCGCAATACCAACCAACAGCGCTACAGGTGTTCCTCGCATGAGTAATGGCCCCCTTTTAAAAGGATGACCAAAGCTCCGATCTACGGCGGGACATGAACGATATGCTCCATACACAAGAACGTGTCCTTCAATCCGCGAATGTGACCCTGATGAGCCCAGGAACAGGTATAAGAGTCAAGACGGGATGATGTCAATCTTGCTAGCCGTGTGGATCTCCCGTAGCTATCCGGCTAGTGCTACCCCGGCCCTCGTATCGGGAAGCTTTACACGCCGAGTGAGCATGCAGTTTCATTGACGAGAAACGCAATGCCGCTGTAGACAATGCTGGTGCCCGACCAGTCAGGCTGGATGTTTGTTGAACTCTGCTTGGTGGCCGTATTTCCCCTCGGTGAAATGAGAGCTCATTTTGAGATCTCAACATGAGCCCTCAACACGTGAGCCATTCCCTGAGCTCCCAAGGTTTTATCACCAAGCGCGAGGCGTCCCTCAGACAGGCCCGTATGTTTTGGAAGTCTTTGTATCTTCAGGCTCGTGCTCATCAGAGTACCCATCTCAGGTGAGACTCCCGTCATCAAACCTCATGTGTTCGCGAGCTGCTCTTCACACAACGACGCCATGTTGTCTGTCCCCAGATCACTCATGGCTGAGGGTGTCACCGTGAACCGTGCCGTTGCGCAAGTGAAGACAGAGGACGTTATTTCCCGCTGCGTTCTGCTTCCTTGATTCCCACTTCGGGCCTGTGTGCAGCACAGTCTCAACGTGTAGCCCTTCCAGGCATCTCGAGGTGTCTCGAGTTCGACCGTCAATGGGCCGGATCAGAGCTTCTTCACTCTTCATGCCCCCTCCGGCTCAAACGTTTTCTCATATCGCTGTACATCCAGCGGACCAGTCGGCCACACGAGCAGCGCCTCGACTCGAACAGACAGTCCTGTGCTGCCGCTGCCGCCACCTCCCCGCCTCCTGGCGTTCACGTATCCCACCACATTGACCCACTCGCCCACGCTCGTCTCCTCATACCCGATACTCTCGAGCACGAGATGCACGTCCACCACGGCGGACACGCTCGTCTCGCGGGGGTAGTCGTGACCCAGGACGAGAAGCCCGCTCGAGGTAGAGTATGACAGGACGCTTCTCAAAATCAGCATACATCTTCCAGTGAGAAATGGAATGGAGCATATATGTGTGTGTGTATGTATGAGCGGAAAGAAGGTGTACGCAGAACTTACCACCCTAGAAAGCGCACCTTTTCGCCATCCTTGCGAAAGGGCAAGGATGATAGAAGGCAGAGCTGCGATGGCAATGGGCCGCGCGACATTTTGCTTTCTCTGCAGTCCCGTTGCAATCAGATCTGCGTTGGCGCTGTATCGTTCATGGTTGGCTCTGTGGTTGAGTCTGGTAGAGTTTGTCACTTACCTACGCCCACTCGTGCACCCGCTCCCCACCTACAGTTGAATTCCACGTTCCCCGCAATTCGTACTAAATCACAAGATCACATCCCAACTCTTGACGAACATTAACATTCTCGTCCTACATGTGAATTGCTACAGACAAAAACACTCAAAATGTCCGCCGAAAACCCCCCTCGCTTCATCTACAAGATCCTTCCGGGTCCCGCTCCTGACCCGCTCCCCGTCGAACTGCCCCTCTCCGATCTCGACAGGAACGATGGGTACATTCATCTGAGCACATCAACTCAGGTAAAACAAACATCACTTACCCCCTCCCCCACCTCACCCCTCACCCCTCTTGATCCATCTTTCCTCCCCGAATGACCTCCCGAATGACCTCCTGTGAATAGCATGTAAGTACTGACAGACATTGGTGACAGCTCCCCAAAACTGCCGACCGCTTCTTCAGCCACACAACCGACCTGTACGCCCTCAAGCTCGAGTACACCCGGGTCGAGCCGTCCATCAAGTGGGAGGGCCAGGAGGGCAACGAGTTCCCCCACCTGCACGGGCGCAACTTTGGCGCTGCCGAGGTCGTATCGTCGCATCACTTTGTCAGGAGTGGCACGCAGACCTGGAGTGAGAGCGTCAAGGGCTCTGCTTGGCTAGAGTAGAGTAGGTAGCGTGGGGTTTACCTGTCCAGGTTTCATGTTGCGTTTGAGGGGCTATCAACGTTTCCAAGTTTCCAATTCACACTTCCATTTTGGTTCTGGATCTTTTTTTTGTGTTCTCTCTCTCAGTTTTCACATGTCGTCACGGATACTACAGAGCACATTGCATATAGTACATGCCCACCACCTGAGACGCAGTGCGTCACGATACATGAGTTGGATCTATTCAACACCCGCATATATACAAACACGAGGGTAGGAGTAGATACAGAGTAGATACAGAGTACTACATATTGTCGCATACTTTCAAGGCGTACCCTTACGAGTACAGCGCACATCTAAGCCCTGGCGGCCGCCAGCCCTAGGTCCTTCTCGACCATGCCCTTACAGATGGGGTGGTAGAATTCCTTGTTCTTCTCAAACGTCTTGAGCGCGAGCGGTCGGTCCACCTTGTTGAGCTCGCGGAACAGCGGCCGGACAAACTTCATGCGGCCCACCTGGCCCAGAAGCTCGGCAACGCCAGCGTAGCTTGACGAGTCCTGCGCCTTGACGGCGATGCGGTAGTACGCTGACTTGAGCTCCACGTTGTGCGACGACCGGAAGTCGTACACCTCACCCAGGAGGCGTGCACGGTCGGCCGTCAGCGGCTTGCCCTGCTGGACCTTGCCGAGGAAGACAATCTTTTGGTTGGCCGTAAACTCTTTGACATCCTCGGAGCTAGGGCTGAAGGACTGTCACATAATGCACATTAGCCATTGCGTCAACCACAATCCACATCACATGAAGATAGGGAGGAGGAAAGGGGGGATAAACTCACGTCATCCTCCCACTTCTTTGCCAGGCTGTAGCACTGGTCGGCAAGGGTGGTGTCAAATTCGGGCTTGGGAGGCAGGCCGGGAGAATAGTAGCGGTCCTCCCAGTTGATCTCGGCAATCTTCTTCTTGATGTCCTCGTCTCCAAGGCCGTTGAAGAAGTCGAGGAATGTGTCGCGGAACTCCCACGAGTCGAGCGACTTGCCGGACCACTTCTCAAAGTAGTGAGGGATGAACTTGTCAAAGTTGGGGCGGCCGACCACCTGTTCCAGGTAGTAGACAAAGTGGAAGCCCTTTTCGTAGGCGACGGTGCTGTAGACATCCTCGGGGTCCACGTTGTCGTGCTTGATGATGAGCTTGGTGTACTCGGGGTTGTCGTCAAACTGCTTGACAGCATCCTCTGAATGGTGCGTTAGTTGGGCATGAAACTTTGTCCGTCGAGGACTTCTATATGCAAATCAGAGAGAGAGAGAAAGAAAGGCTTACCAAGGTCCTTCCATCCGATAATGGCGGAAAAGTCGAAAGCAGCCTCTCCGTGAAGGGCAGCCTCGATACGACGCTCGAGGTACATTGTCCAACCCTCATTCAACCAACTATACAAGCAATCATGCGGTTAGCTTCATATTATGCAGACAGACCTTAGACTTGTATAAAGGACAGATGGCTGGACTTACAAATGCTCCCAGCTGGCATTGGACACGAGGTTGCCACTCCAGCTGTGGCTCAGCTCGTGAGCAATAACATCGACATTCTGGCGGTCGCCGCTGATGATGGTAGGCGTGGCGAATGTGTAGATAGGGTTCTCCATGCCTATTTTGCTTGTTAGTACCTCCTGTGAACAGTGTTCATGCATGCATGTGGCATCTTCATCAAGACCGTACCTCCAAAGGGAAAACTCGGGGGCAGGACCAAGACGTTGTAAGCCCCCCACTTGTACGGGAAGATGAGCTTCTCGGCCACCTCCATAAACTTCTCCATGTCATTCTCGAGCTCCCACTTGCAGGCCTCGAGCTCGTTGGGGCCGGTGGCGACGACAGAGCGGGGGCCAATGGACGCCGTGGCGATGTCGCCCGATGCGACAGCAAAGAGGTACGACGGGATGGGCACCTTCTGCTCGAAGCGGTACGTCTTGCTGGTGCCACGGACGGCCTCGTGGTCGCCCACGGGCACGCCACTGGCCACAACAGGCAAAGTAGAAGTCAGGTTGAAGGTGAAGGTGGACTTGACGTCCGGGGTGTCCTGGCAGGGGAAGATGGAGCGGGCGTTGATGGCCTGGCACTGCGAGAACATGTACGGGTGCTTCTTGTTGGACGTCTGCGCGGGCGTCAGCCACTGCAGGGCCGTGCACCGGTCTGTGGTCTCGAGGTCGATGGCCAGGTCGATGGTCGCGCCCTTGGCCGCGCCGGCCGGGACCGACACGTGCAGCGGGGCGCCCAGGGGCTCATGGTCCGGCCGGATCTCCCACGACGAGGCGTCCGCGCCGTCGACCTGCACGCCCGACACCTTTACGAAGCGCGAGTCGAGGATCACCACTTGACTCTCGCGGTCTGTCTGAGACTCGAGCTGCAGGATCACCGAGCCGCGGATGCGCTTGGCGTCAAAGTCCAGGTCAAAGTTGACCGTCGTGTGCCGGGTGCGCCAGGCGTCATAGTTGGACAGGGTGCTGGGGTCGCGCTTTGCGGAAGCGGCGGTGGCCATTCTGCTGATGCTGCTGGTGCTAGCGCTCCTGATGCTGCTTCCAATGCTGATGCTGCCGTTGGCGTTGGTGCGGACCGGTGTGAAGCCGCGATAGGGTGATTGTACCGATGAGGGTGAGGGTGAGCTCGATGATGACGTTCCAGTTGCGGATGCTGCTGTGCTTCTGCTGCTGGCTCGCCTGATAAAGGAGAGTAATCGAGACATGTAGATTGAGGTTCTGCCCAATATTCCCCGCTCACAACGTTCTGGGCCGCGTCAAGCCGCTCTTTGTTCCGCTTATGGTAGGTGCTTTGCAGCTTTGGCTTTGGCTCTGAAGTATTATCACGTGTTTGTCTGCTCCTTTGTTCGCCTAAGCCCAGCAAGTGATGCTTTGACTGTGACGTATGCTGAGTCATCCAAATTCCATCTCGTCGTTCAACACCAACATGACCATCTCGACATTCACATTTTAGATCTGACATGAACAGCTAGTCTGAAAAAATCATATCATATTTTCTTTGTTTTTTCTTTGTGTTTTTTTTTTCTCAAGATCGCTTAGCCTCATGTTGGTTCTTGGTACTAGTAGTATGCAGGCGCATCACTATCAATCACTTCACATATTCGTTGCGTCAGGTGAATATTGAATCTCAGTCACCAACATACATGAATCTCACTTTCTTTGCTTTTTTCCCTCCTCCCTTTTCCATCCTCCAGCATAACCACACAATAATTGGCAGCCTCGCTTAGCATGTGTTTTCCATTTGCCTTCTTAGTGACCGAACCCATTGTGCAATGACATTACTAGAATTCGCCAACATTCAATTCAATTCCTTAGGGTAACCTGAATGCACGGTTTCGAGGTTTCACTCTTCCAAGATTTCTACTATCCAAGATATGTCACATACATACGACTGCACAGTCATTTTCATCAAAAGTGCCGGCATATGAGAATCAATCTACATGTTTCCTACGCCACATGGCCCGGGTCTTTCTTCCAGACAGCAAGACCCTGGCATCATGCCGGTTCCGAGGCATTAAGCGTCTTGTCTCGGTGGTGATGGCTACGGCGAAGCCTCAACCGGTCCCCGGCAGCCGCAGGTTGCACGCATGGGCAAAGAGAGGCGGCCGCTCGACACGAAAACCCCACCTCACGATGTAAAACAAAGGACGAATAGAAATATTTAAAGACGTCACTTGTAGGACAATGAATGGGCTAATGTGACCTGTAGTAGGGATTTAGACGGGGAATTCATGCGTAGAGATTTTCGGAGCGCATGCATCAAGGGTAGCCTTTTAATCTATTCGACGCAGTACTGATTCTGCTTCCGGGCTCCGGCCTCCGCTCAATGGCACGCCTGCAGTGATACCCTCAGACTTTGGCATTGCTCGTAGTATTACTTGGTGCGGCATGCGGGCGTACCAGCGACGCCACTGGGGCTTTCCATGAACGCCACAAGAGGAGAGGGAAGCCAATTGATGGGCGAAAATGTGCCACTGGAGGCCTGGAACCATAGAGAATGAACTGGAGGTTTGATCTCGAGGGGCCGTGCTCGTGCTCGTGCGCAGACCACTGGTAAGTGCGTGTACGGACATGGACTAATAGTGTCAACACCACGTGTGCACGGAGGATTAACGGTTTGACTAGACTCTAGAGGAGACCAGGCTCCCTCGTGGAGAACGGGAAACTCCATGTCTCGGTCTCTTGCGAGGCGACTTCCCTTGAACTTCAATTCCCCAAGCCATGATAGGGAATCCTACTACAAAGGGAAAGCAAATCTCCGGGCAGAGGATGCAGGCGCAGTAATACGGCGTAACGGGCACCCAGTCAATCAGTGAAGCGTCGAGTTGAGTGCGCGCCCAGCAGTGACGGATGACTTATCACGTGAACAGATCTCGGTAGAGAGGCTGCGACGAGATATCAGACGATCGACATGATTCAGGGGAGGGGGCATTGTGGTGCTTTTGCGTGCAGAGAGAGAGATACGCAGTACTCGCAGAGACGGAGAGAGAGGGGTAGTTACGCAACACTATGTCTGAACTCCAAACCTCATCCTCTCCGCAATATGTACCAAACGGGAGCCTTTTTTCAACAATACCTAGGAGAGTTAAGTTACTTGTCAACATTGAACCTGTACGCATATTATCATCACACTCCATAATACTCGCTGTAATAGTCGTAATATTACGAGCTGCAGGTTGCGTTGCGTCCATCGGGGGATGGCGAATGGCTATCTCCGTTTGATCATGGACCGGCAGTCGTTTTCCCAAAGAACGATATTGAATATGGAGTAATGAGTATTGGGCCAGCCACGATACTACATGAGGCTGGGGGGCCGGCCAGTGGCGTGTAGTAGTACAGTAGAGCAGAACGCGTGACCACACACACAATGCGGCGTCGACGACCGTTAACTGTCAAAAGGGCAGTGACATCTCTGTCACTTGTGTGTCCGCCTGTCGGTAGTTGTGGGCGGCGAATCAAGGCAACATGTTTTTTTGCGAGTGGAGAAGGCTGCGCTGTATTGTCAGATTTGAACAAACGATAGAGATATGTACTCTGCACTAGTAATAATGATGAGCGACAGAGAGAGGACCCCCCCAGGCCCTTTGATCTCGGGAGAGCGGACGTTGATCGATAGGATGTGGGTGCATGCCGCAAGAAATAACAATACTCGCTCATCCTGCGCTGCAACTGCAACTCTGATACATGGAGATGATGCCGATGATGAGTGTGTACGCGAGTCCTGGTAGTATTTTGTAGATAATATGTGTGAGATGAGGAGTATGAGTGAGTAGTATGAGTGATGAGTAGACGTGCAGAATAATGACGTCCCACACCGGTCGTAATGTGGTAGCATTGCTTTCGACTCTGCGTCTCCCA
Source organism: Geosmithia putterillii (assembly GCA_900188575.1). Lineage (NCBI taxonomy): Eukaryota > Fungi > Ascomycota > Sordariomycetes > Hypocreales > Bionectriaceae > Geosmithia > Geosmithia putterillii. Next base: position 1,699,852 of record FYEU01000301.1, on the reverse strand, counting down.
GATGTCCTTGGTTCCTTGATTTTTTGTCCCAATCCCTTGATTCAAACTGTTTTGCCTCTTCTCCTTGAGAGTCTTGGCTCTCGCCAAAAAAAGTCTCTGCGCGCATCTCAGCCCAGGGGTTAAAAAGGTCGTGGGCCATGGCATGAAACATGTGCACTCTGCGGGTCCTGCATAAGTGCTTTCGACAGCTGCAGATGGGCTTGCAGGATTGTATTAGCTGGCTGTACGAGACCAGAAGTGGTAATGCGGGAAAATCGGGTATTATGACGTTGGGGGACAGGACAAAGGACACACACAGGTCGCCAAGCTGCCCGAGAAACTTGCAATTGAGTTGATGCATTGACGTTTATTGTTCCTGTTGGTGATGTTGTTTTTGTCGGCGTTGCCGTGCTATACTCGTGTAAGTCTGACTTAGTACCAGACTTCCATACTCACTACTAATATTACTAGTCTACATGTACGAGTCCTGTGTATTGCCCATCTTATTACAAGCATTGGCCATATCCACGTGGACGTGATGGCGCAATCAATTAATCAATCGCCATTCCCTTCGGACGAACCCTAGTGCCCGTATTACGACCTCTGCACAACTACGAGTGCTCGTACTAGTCGTATGTGCTCGTACTAACGACTAGATTTAATCTCTTACAGACAGCGAGTACGAGTATTCCTTACAAGTACGATGTACGGCATACCCATGCGGATACCAGAGTACTTACGGAGCATGGTCAGAGCACATACTCCGGGCCTCCCGTGACCAGGGCCCCGGATCATCGGTAGGTATTGCCAATTGGTAGAGGTCCCAATCCAAGACCTCTTCAAGCCTTGAAGACCAGAGACTAGGCCTGCCGATGTGTAACAAGCCACGGCAAGGGCTCCAAGGGTTCTCATGTACGGCGGCGGGGTCGCGTCGTACCGACACGCAGCCTCCCGACCGTGTCATTGGGCACCCACGACGGTTCTGGTGGGGAATGAACAAAAAGGCCCTGTCACCCCATGTCTCGACCCCATGTCCATATCCATGGGCCGCCATCCAGGACCATGTCCAGTCTTGTCAGTCTTGCCCAGTCAATTGGCCAATTGTCCAAAGAACCGGTCGTCTGTGAGCGCTGGCCCTGCCCCTCACCCCTCCCAGCCCACTGTTGCTTTCTTTGTGCTGCTGCTGGAGGACCACTCAAACCCAAGCCGTGTTGCTGGTGTTGGGACGGTACGAGAAACGGGCAATGATGTTCTCACCTGTATCTACAACAACACAATCTGCACTAGGTGTTGCAGAGTAGTAGTACGGATTATTACGGAGTACTTACCCGCCATTGTGCGTATGCTTAGCACAAGGTAATACATAAAGCTACGACGCACTACTCTATACTCTGTATAGAGGTGCAGAATAATAGTGCCCCTTGTATTAGTGCTACGTCGTGGCTGATGAGGGCCTGGCAACTGGCAACTAACTCCATGTCCTCGTCGAGGCACAGAACTGGATCGTGCATGCAGCGTTTATCCCGTCTACGTACATTGCAGCTTGCACCTGCAAAATATCAGCATATGCGAGTAGGAGCATGGACTAGCCTCCATGTTAAGATGACGGGTGCAAGAACCAACCGTCTGCCAGCTGAGTGCTTGTACGCCCAACAGGACTTGGACCGTTGACCGTTGATCGTTGACCGTTGACGATGCATGGATCCGGAACGCTGGCCGTACATCCGCGCGAGGACACTACGGAAGATTCTTACAGTTAAAAACAAGGCAAGGATTCAATAGAGAGATGCGAAGATGTAGCGCAAGCACGCACGCTGCTGCATTGTGACAGCCTCCTACGCAGTGCGTACGACGTTGGCGTACATACTACGGAGTACTTACACACATGTATGTACATATCACTTCAAGTTTGTACATACACACATACATTGGCACATACTTATATACATGTACGTACGGAGTTTGGGAGTACGCTGTATGAGATGTCCACACATGCACATTGCACGCACATATTGATACAAAAGCACATATTCTCACACCATCACAATACTTACTCACTCGCATACATGTACTCACATACTCACATACTTACTCACATACGCTGTTTGGCTGTATGTGCCTGCTTCGTACAGATGCCTGCATGTAGGTAATACCACCTGCGTCGCCGGTTTAGTCACCGTTGTCACGGAGCGAAGCACTGGACGTATGCTCTTTTGTTGTTTTGCTGCAAGTGACGACAGGGAAGTCATACTCGTACATGTATTTTTGTCTCTTTGTCTTTTTTTATGCCTGTCAACCTGTCACTGTCTCCGTCTTCTGCTCATCTTGTTTGGTCCGTACACCTCGGTCAGGAGTATGACTCCATAACCATGTCCCTTTTTCTCTTTTTCAAGGGCACGAAGATCTTGCCGCCTCCTCACGACATACCCTTGCCCCTCCCCCCCTCTGTCGTGCTCTATTCCCGGGTCTCAGGGATGGATGGCCCGCCATGCGTTTTGCATGCCCACATATTCTGCACCAAGTGAGCATCGTGGCAAGGATGCCGAGTATCACGGAGAAAGGCAAAGGTAAAGGCAAAGGGTAAAAAGGCACAAAGGGTATTACTCGTACGTACAGCGTAGCTATCCGTATGGTATGAATCGAATCTCTGTGATCCATATTACCTGTAGCCTGTAGCCTGTAGACAAAGGTACTCTTGCACGCGCGCGTGGCCAATGGGTCCTTGTCCTTGCCTCCATCCCTTGCACTTGCCCACCCCAGCTATTCGTCTCGGCCATAGACACCATCTACGAATTAGTGTCGACTCGGTAGTTGCGTGTCAATGTGTCAATTGCACGCTGTACGCTGTACGCCTGTAACCTTGCCATGCTTGCCATGCCACAGATGGACGCTTGATGCATACGGACTCGCGGAGTATGAGCCAAGTCCATTGTGGCTTGCTGATCTTGTCAGAGAGACAGGATTATGCTTATTGCCGGCAGCGGCCATCGCTCTTGGGTCGAGTCAAGACAGGCGCTATTATTGTCGCCAATCTAACCTGCGAGGAGGTGATGCTATTTCGTGGCACAAGCGTTCTGCAAAGCAATAGCCTCTCGGCACCAACGGTGTCACTTTTGTCACACCGAACCAGCCCGATATCGCAGGCAGTGGTGATATGTGGTCGTGGCGTCGCCAAGTGGCTGGGCGTCCGGTGGCATGGCACGCACACACACACACACACATCCCCCACCAAGGGATAGAGACGATATGCCGGCAACCGCTTGTTGGGTAGATGGCTGACCCCAAGGTTGTTTTCCAAGGTTGTCAATAAACTCCTTTTTTCGTTGTATCTTGCGTACGACTCTGTGTGATGAATTCTACGAGGTAGCATTCTCGCTATGTCGGTTGATAGCAGCCGTTGTGATATTACATGAGTTACAGGTACGTGCATGCATCTTGATGTTGTTAGTCTCTTTTTCTCCAGGCTTCAGCTGCAGATTGTTACTAGTTTGCCAGTTGCCACAGAGTACGAAGTAGTATTCGTAGTATTACGACTAGATACTATTCAATGTCATCTCCCACTTGCATCAATGGCTTGCGCCTCTTGCGCGAAAAATGCTACTCAAAAAAGAATGGCAGAGTAGTAGCCGTCACTGGCAGATGACATCCATGGCTGTCCCACAAGAAGCTCAACGGCTGTAACACAACATTGAGTGATGGGTTTGATACGTCACCTGGATGGGAGAAGGGTAAATGGCAAAAGGGCAAAAGGGCAAAAGGGAAAAGCGCAGAGGGCCAATGGGCCAAGCAAAGAGTCGTCTCCCCCCCTGTTCATCCCGGGGCTGGCACGGATATTGGCCGTCTGTGCCACTCGGAGGTTCAGTCGATACGTACCCCGTCCGCCACGGTCCATGGCAAAAGACAAAAGGTCAGTCCGCCACAGTCAATGCATTATGTACCGAGTATGAGTATGTACGGAGTAGTTGAAAAAGTTCAATGTATGCGTAATCCTCGTAGGCAGCGACCGACCGGCGGGAGACCCGGCAGGAGATCCGGCGTTGTACCCGTAAGCCCATTGATTGCGTACTCGTAATGCTCGAGGGGCGATCTCCTTTGTTCCCCTCATTGTCGCCCGCCACGAAAGGTCCAGTCTATACTCGGTACGGCGATCAGATTTGAAGCCACCACGCAACGCAACGGCGGGCTCTGTATGTAAGACGACGGAGCAATGTCGTATGAACCCTCCAAACTCCAATGGCAAGGAGTCCAGGACCCAGGTCGGCCAGACCTGGCGCGTGCCAGCGCCAGGCCGACAAAGGCATAGCGGGTATTATTAGAGTACGGGTTAGTTGCACGGGGGGGGGGGACTGGAGTTGACTCCGTTAATACGACGTACTTGTAAACCAGCAGCTGCAGTGGGTAGAGTTGAGAAGGAGAGCTGGAGGTTGCGGGCGGAGCACTCGTAGAGACAGAGGGTACTACTCGTACAGAGTTTGGGAGTACGGAGTAGAGGGAGAGGCACAGTACTCTGTAGACCTTGGAGAGAGATGCTGCTGCTCGTAGAGTCGTATCCGTAGGCCGGACGGTGGCGGGGCAAAAGGGACCAGGGTCCGGGCGGCGGTTTCACTCCATGCGGCCATGTCTGTCCCCCTGCTTGCCCTGACTGCTTGCCTGCCTGCCCTGCCCTGCTCTGCTGCTGGGTTGCTGGGCCCTTTTTTTTTCGTCTCTTGCACCCGGCCAGGCGAGTCGACAAGGTACGAACGAGTTTCTGCAAGAGATGATACACTTTGGAACCTTGAGGCGTCCGTCATGATCCAGAGTGGTTCCCTGTGGGTCGTTCTGTCGGAACCTTGGCAGTGGCTTTTTTTACGAGTACGACGAGAGGACGGACTGTTGTCCGGGCTGGGGATGAAGGGTTTAATCCAGTAGGAGCAATAGTTTGTACCATTGAACATGAAGTCAATACTAGTATCACCAGCACTATCTTGTAACTCTGGACGAGTTGATGGGCAAACATTTGATAGCAGCGACAGGCGCAGATTGAGAACAGATTGAGAATTGAGACTGGAGATGCATACATACGAGACCCATTGATTCATATTCCCACTCACTCTCGTTGCCATGTGCTTGACGCTGCTGTTTTGCTTGTCCTCTCCACCAGTCCCCATCGCCAGTCAAAAATTCTCCTCGAAGCCATGGGCGGAAACCCACATCACCCTTGAAGATATGTACGGTACGGAGTACGGAGTACTTGAGTACTCGCACAGACACGGACCCTCCCCTCCTGCCCCCCCACACCCCCCTAGCTGCTGCAGAAGCAGCTTCATCCACGAAATCCAGGATTCTCTTCACTCCCCTCTTGGACCCTCTCCCTCGCTCTCTGTTCGTCTCCTAAGCAGGAGGTTTCTGTGATTTCATCGTGCCGAGGAAACAGTGTGGGTGGGAGAGAATGTGTGGCGTGTGAGAGTGTTCCGTTTGCTCCGTCACCCCAAAGAGGGCATTACGATTGAACGCATTGTCAAAGTCGGCATCATGATAGATCCGAGTATACTCAGCTGTTACCGAATATAACATGTATGTAGCTTCATTTCACCAGGCGGTCCACTAACAATAACGACATAGTGTTCGTTCATATGTCTTGACGATTATCGCACGGGGCACTTTCCACCGAGAGGTACTAATCCCCGAAGTATGGAGTACGAGTATCACTCTGTGCAGGCTCGTACCCGTAGTTGCCCGGTCGGTCGGTCGGCCAAACCAAATGACGGCAGGACGGTTGACGGGGGCGGGTGACGGGCAACAATGAGTACTGAGCAGTGAGAGCGGTACCTGGCAACCTGGCCCGTACCGTACCTGACGCTCTCTCCTCTCTTGGCTTTCCCACAACCCAGATTTCCATTGCGGAGCCCGGCTCGTACAGTCTGTACTCGACTCCGTAGTTGAGGCAAGCATCCTTGTCCCCATGCCCTCGGAGTCGATGTGTCAAGTCACTGCAGGCCCTTCCCGCAACCAGGAAAAGGTACGAGGTAACTTGACGAGAGAGTAATACTCGTACTTACTTGATACGGAGTAACCTGGGAGCTGCAGGACAGCAAAGTACGAGACGGGAAGAGTACAATGTACTACAATGTACGAGTAATAATACGTACCGGTCAGACTCGTTGCTTGGCTCGCCGGCCGTCCTTGGCCTACATACTCGTACATGTATATCTAGGTGGCTACTCCCACACCCACACACACACACACACACCAGTTGCTCGGATCTGAGCTCTAGACTGTTTCACCTTGCCAACCAACTTGGCCATATCTGGGACGTGGGATCTATAATACCGGACGCACAGCTATCGCATCCGAGACGCGGGCACCAAGCTACTTGTACCAGACTGCCGGCTGTCGTTGCCTCCGTTCGAAACACTGGCAGCTTGAGCTTTGAGTACATACCCAGCCAGCCATTACCTGTGTGTGTGTCTGTATATTACATATACCCGGACCGGCGCGCGCCCAGGAGTCATCATGGCACACATCTTCAACTGCATCGGCGACGTCGATAGCCAGAGTCTCAACAGTCTTCTTTCTAAACCTTCCTCCCCCGAGCCCATCTCCCCGCGCACTGCGGAACCCCTAAGGGCTCATCCTCCGAACTCTTCTTCTTCCTACTATTCGCCCTCCTCATCCTCCTCCAACAACGACCAGCGGCCATCTTCACCTCACGTTATTGCTCGACGCATACTCACAACGATCCAGCAACAATCCTGGCTGAGCATCGACGAAAACAACAGCAGCAGCAAGATGTCGACGTCCCAGCAGCCTCAGCCCCAACAGCAGCAGCAGCAACAGCCGCCGGCCCCGGCACCGCAGCAGCAGCCGGCAAAGAGATTCCAGTACCAGCTATTTCCCAAGGAGAGGCAAACGCCCAGCTTTGCACCCAAGGGAGGCCCAGATGTGGACAAGGCTCTGGCCGCAGCAGCAGCAGCGGCGGCATCGGCAGCCACCGTGGAAAAGGAGGACCAGGCCGCCAAGTTCGCTCCTTCCGTCTCTCTCAAGAACAAGATCAGCCAGCACAGCCTCGTCCGCCGCCGCAAAGTGAGCGTGCCGGATCTCGGGCCCATGACCACAGTTCACGAGGTCCCCATGGATTCACGTATGTACATCAGCATGGACCTGCCATTCTCCTCTTCCTCCAAGAAGACGAAGAGCGGACGAGGACTGACAAGCTCTACTACCACAACAGCCACCATCCCTGGCCGACCAGCCATCCACGAGCGCTCCACAAGCGCCCCCGCCGATGACGGCAGGTACCTCACCAAGAAGCAGCAGCAGCAGCAGCGCGATGCCCAGCAGGAGCAGGATCCCATCAAGTCGTTCCTTCTCCAGCAGGAGCAGGAGGACGAGGAGGACGAGTACGTGGCCCGCTGCGGCGGCTCGTCCTTCAAGGAGTACGCCGAGAAGAAGCTCAGCTCCGCCCTGCCGCGCCAGCTTGCCCCCCTCATTATCCCCTCGTCTTCGGGCCCCAGGCCCACCGAGAGGAACCACCCGTACAGCGCGCAGCCCGCCCCCGAATCTGCCAAGCCGTCTTCATCATCGTCGGCGTCATCGTCCAAGGGCATGATTCTCCCCAGCACGCGCTATACGCCCACTCCTTCCGCCTCCGCCACAGATCTCTCAGCCACCACCACCACTTCCTCCTCCATGCCGCCTGCTGGCAGCGGCCTTACCTCCATGACAACGACGCCCGTCTCTGCACCTGCGCCCTCGACCTCGACGGAGTTCCACAGGTTCTCTCCCAAGCCCTGGGAGGGACGCTCCATCACACCCGTCATCCCCGAGCGGTCTCTCACGCCCCAGCCCGCCGGTAGCCAGCGCGCCACCTCGGCCCTGGGTCACCGCCGCGGAGCGTCCGAGTCGTCCAGCCTCGAGAACAGGGGTCGCGCCCGCAAGAGGACCGACCTGCAGCAGCAGCAGCCTCTGCACGGCAGCGCTGGCCTGACCCCCAAGCGGAGCATGTCGCGCATTGACAAGGCGTCGGAGCGCAGCAAGACGCTTGAGCGCAAGGCCTTTGAGGAGCTCCCCAGGGGCTTCCAGGCCAAGGACGCCATTGTCAACCTCAGCGTCGAGGAGATTGCCGCCCTCCACAAGCAAGCCTTTATCCAGGTCGAGCGCTTCGAGATTCTCAAGATGCAGGACGTCGAGAATCTTTCCAAAGTACGCATACTACATTCAGACTTAGACTCCTGAATATTATCTTGCTAACATTTCATCACAGGAGCTCCGCCGCCTTGATGAGCGCACTGAGTACCTCCGCCGCACATACAACTCGCTCCGCTCTGGCCGCCGTAATCTCCACGGCCGCATCTGCCAGTTCCTCCGATCGCCGCGCGTCGCAAAGTTCAGCTCCGAGTCCATGCTCAAGCAGGAGGAGGCACTGACCGAGCTCGACGCCTCTATCGACGACTGGGCCAACAAGCTCGAAATGGCCGAGAACCGCCGCACCCGTGTGCGCCAGAAACTCCTCGAGCACGTTGCCGCCGCAGCCGTCCTGGCCACGCCGCCCCCATTCGGATACACCAGCAGCAGCAGCAACAACAACAGCAGCAACGCCAACACCAACGCCAACAACGTCCCCACGCCGCCGAGGTCGCCCACCAAGACATCGCACTCGATGGGTGGGGGCGCCTCGTCGCCCTCGCCACAGCGCCGCGGGAGTGCCAGCGCCGGCGTGCCCAGCACCATCCTAGAGAACCCCGTTGGCGAGGAGGCGGCCAACAGCCAGCGCGGAAAGCGCAGGGGCAGCGGCGCAGGCGTCATCGTGGTGGCCCCTGCGGCCCCTGTGGCCTCTGCACCTGCACCTGCCCCGGCCTCGGCCTCGGCCCCGGCAGCTGTGACACCTGTGGCTGCTCCTGTGGCCCCGAGCAGCGGACCCAACCTCGAGGTCTCGCAGATCGCGTCGCTGAAGCGCGCTGATGTGGAGAGCATCCGCATCTACGCCGGCGACGACATCACAACGCTGCTCGCGAGCGTGGAGAACGAAATCACCCGGCTGTCGCATGAGATGAGCCACAACCGCAAGAACTCGGCGTCGAGCGCAGCCCCCTCGGTCCCTTCGATCCCTCCCATCTCGCGCAAGAACTCGATCGACGAGTCCAGCAGGCCCTCCATCGACAAGTCGCCCCGCCGCAAGGCTCTGCATCGGCAGCAGAGCCACGAGCTTCTTAGCGGGTGGGCCGACGTGCCGCAGGTGGCGGCCATGAAGGCGGCAAGGGGGGCCGCATCTGGCCCGGACAGAGCGTTTTCCCCTCCCCCACCTACTCCTCCCGCCAAGGACTACAAGTAATACCACAACACATCACACACAACCACACAACGACTCAACGAATCAACCAACCCAACCTTGTGGATATTGCAATACGGCCGACGGCGGTGCCAGGGTCCTTGCGATTCCAAAGCCTTGGCTGCTTGTACTCCGTATACGCGGAAGACCTCCATCCCTCCATCCCACCGACTCAATACACACCTCGCCCCACTAATACGACAAAAAAAGACATTACGACCATGTCTGCATCGCGGCAACACTGCCGTCCTTCTTTTCTTCTCTCCTTTTGCCCTTTAAGCATTCATCACCTACCTAGCCTTATGGTTGACGGCCGAACTGCATTTCACTCCTTTAATTCTCTCCATGTATTCCCCTCCTTATTTTCTTTCCTTTTATCTGTCGGTCTGCACTTGTGGAGTTTGGTCGCACATACGGTATTACATACAGTCTTTGATACCGGTATTAGTCTTGATACCCATGATAATGAGAGCCATTACATATAACTGTCATCTGTGGATCTTCCGTGATACTCGTAGATGCAAATGCAAATGCCCCGTGCCAGTGAATGCAATTGGCAGTGAGTGAGTGAGTGAGTGAGAGTGACAGGGCCTGTCAGACAGGGATAATTCAGGGTCCGTCTGAAACGGAAAGGACCCTTGCTGGCCACCCCACTCTGCAGCAAGCTACGGTGGCACTTGTAACCGCCACGGGAATGCTTCTCGACCGGGTCTTTTTGCTGTCTACACCACTGCACTCCGTACTTACGTCGGATCAAGGCACAGGCGCAAGGCACAGAAGCTGGGCGTTGTTTCCCACCCCTGGAAACGAGGCATCTTGGCTTGTCCTTGGCCCGCCCTTGGCCCGCCCTTGGCAACGCTTATACCAGTCCAGTCCAGTCCCAGCCTGTACGGAGTAAAGCACGGGCTATCTTTCTTCTCCTGCGTCCCGTACGGAGTGCAATACGGAGTACGAGCTTTACGAGTATCGGAATATGCGTGGGACAGAACAGGACAGGGCACCACGCTGCAGACATGCAGGCACTCTATTGCACATGGTGCATCTGCGCGTACTCTTTGCTCCGTGCAGCACTTCCAGGTTCCATTCTACATCTGTACATATGACCCCCCGCCCGTAACCCCCTTGCGCTGTGCGTGCAGCGCCGTGCAGCTCCGGAACTCCAGATCAACCACAGGCACAACTCCGTGCTGACACCACACAGACCAGCGGGATGCGGGCGTACGGATACGGCGAGGACTAGTAGCCCTGTGGCTGTGGGATGAGACTCCAGAACACGGAGTGCAGACCACAGAGCGCAGACCACAGAGTGCAGACCACAGAGTGCAGACCACAGAGTGCAGACCACAGAGTGCAGACCACAGAGTCAGTAGACTTTGGTTAACCGCGCAGTGGTGCGTGCGGGCTTTGCATCATGCGTCGTGATGTACAGGGCTGCACCTGTATTACTCCGTACGAGTACGTACGACGGAGCAGTGTGGGATACATGCATGCAGGCACGGAGGGAGGCCCCCGCCGCTACGGAGTACAGTAGACCTGGAGACTCCAGTCAGAGACTCCAGTCGGAGACTAAGGCCGACGACGGAGTCGTTGGATGGGCCCATCGGCACGTGTATTCACTCAAGAGGCATGGACGTGGGTAAGGCGTGGGTACGGGGAGATATTCGCTCAGAATCGTGGAGTACCACTTTGCAAGGCATGGGCATAGGCATGGGCATGGGCCAGGTTGAATGCGGCATTACTTCGCACCTTGGTGCAGACATGAATTCGGCACTTGATATCCATGGGCAAACAACATTCATATCAACGTTTCTCGTTCTCGTGTGATTAAGTAATAAACTAATGGCGCATATCGTAAAGATACCAGTCGGTATAGCAGGCACAAAACACCTTTTGCCCAGGTCCCAAGAAGAATACATGCAGACAAAAACAAAAAGTCTAGTCCAGTCCAGTCTGTCCAGGACAAGACGGTCAAGACAATGAATCAACTCCCCCAACCCCTGCGCCTTGGTATATGCATTCCGCAGAACAAGACAACCTTGAGCCGCGGGTCTATAAGGGACGTAGTACCAGACGTATCGCGGAGCCAGATTCTATCCATTGTGGAGAATAGGTAGCTAGCCAAACAAACAAAGTGTGACTGAGAGAGAGAGCGAGATCAATGTGTCACAACCCTCACAAGCTGGAGGAGTAGACCGAAAATCAGGCCCCGTGCCACCTCCTCAATCTGTAGACAGTCAAACACTCTCCCCAGAGCCTCGCTGGTCGCCGCCTGGCCCATGACACCCATGAGCGCAGCCGGCACGCCGCTCCGGATGAGCAAGCCCCTTGCCTTGATACGAAGCTTCTCCCTCTCCTCATCCGTCATGTCCGGCGCCCACGCCGCGCGCTCCTCGTCCGTCGGCATCGAGTTCTCTCGTAGCTTGCGCAGCTGCGCGGCGATGCCCGCGTCCGACGTGTACGTGTCGAGTACCGAGGTCTGGATCAGGTCCTGCACCGTCAGCAGCGACGGGTTGCCTGGGCGGAGGAGGAACGACTTGGCTGCCGTGAGGAGCGTGCGCCGGATGTTCCACGCCGACGAGAGCGTGTACATCTCGTTGATGACCGCAAAGAGGAGCTCCACGGCCACGCGCGTCTCCGGCTCCGTCAGCTGCGCAAACTGCCGCGTCGGCTTGGGCGTCTTCTTGGCACTCCCAGGGGCTATGGGTGACGTGACAGAAGTGGTGGTAGCACCCGCAGCAGCACCAGCAGCGTTGGGTGTGGCACTGCCCGCGGAGGCAGCACCTGCCGCCTGTCCCACCTTGTCTGGGTTGGTCACCAGGCTTTCGTTCCTCTTGTGCAGTGTGTCCGTTCGGAAGAAATCGTAGTCCTCGGCGATCTCGTCGGGCGGCGGCGGCAGCTTCACGTTCTCTAGGCTGACCGATGATGGCGACCGCAGCGCCGCCAGACTCGACGCCCGGCTGTGCTCCCTGCTAGCGCGTGCGCTGCCGGGCCCGGACGCCGACGTCGTCGAGTCCATGCGCTCCGTGCGGCCCATCCGGAAGTAGTCGCTCTCAGCGTCGCCGGCCTGCGACTGGTAGCTTGTGCGCCGGTCCATCGGCATCATCTTGCCTGGCTGCTGCGACACCACCGACGACCTCTGACTGTCGATACTTGCGCGGTCTGATCGGGCCGGCGACTTGGACTCCATGCGCGGCGGCGTCGAGATGGACAGGCGGTTGCTCGACGGCGTGGCATTGAGGTCCACTGACGAGCTCGTCGGCCTCTTGGTGAGGCCCGGGAAGTTGCCAAAGACGCCCTGGACTCCTCCCACAAGCGTCCGGCCACCCTCCACGGCACCCTTGGGCGCCGTTGTCAGCACGTCGAGCATATTCTTGCCCACCGTGTCCCAGCCAAACGACTTGCTCTCACCGTGCGTGTGGCCTTGCGACTTCTCCAGGAAGCGCTTCATGCCTTCGCTCTCCGCCAGGGCATGGTACCAGCATGCGTCGCGCAGGTATCGCTCGAGCTCGCCTCGTAGCGACTCCCGCGTGTGGATCTTCCATGCCGGGAGCTCCTTGTGCAGTTCCGTAAAGGCCGTAGCGCCCGAGACGGCTGCAATGCGCCGCAGGATCTCGTGGAGCGTCTCGAAGTCAGAGTACCTCCTCACAATCATCCACCCAGGGTACATGGCCGAGCTCGGCTCAACCTGGATAAGGTAGTCCCAGTTGGGCTTGTTGCGGATCCTGCCCTTGTCGCCGGTGTCGTCGTGAAGCGTGAAGGATGCATTGTGGAGCGTCAGTGGCGGCTTCTTCTCCTGCGCATCTCCGTTCGTCTCCTCGTGCCCGGGCGGCGCCTGGATCTGGTCAAAGCTGGTGAACTGCGTGCCGCCGCCAGAGCGACGCGGGGATGACCCCTGGCTGGTAGTCTCGGCGATTGAGCGCGGTGTGTGAGGCGTGGCTATGGCCTCGCTGGCCGTCGATACACCGTCGGTAGAGCTGCCAGGAGGGGAGTTCTTGATTGGTGGGAGCTGCGACGTTGGCGATGGCTCGCTAGGGGGCACCGACTTGACGAGGTTTTCCAGGCTACCGCGGGAGGGTGGCGGTCTCGCCTGGTCGGTCGAATTACGGATCGTCGAGGCTCGCTCGCGTCGCCTCTCCTCGTCACGGGCAATCATGGCGTTGAGCTTCTTCATCTCCTCGACGGCCACCTCCATCTCTTCGTCTGCCTTGCTGAGCTTCTTCTTGTGGCTCTGCGCGGCCTTGGCCCGGGCATCCGACCCCGATCGGCCAGGCTTTGTGAGGCCGATATTGCCGACGTTGCCATCGATATCGATGAATACATTGTTGTTACTGCTGTTGTTGCTGTCCTTGTTGGAAGCTGCGTTGGCTGATGCGGCAACGTCTCGCCCCGTCTGCATACCCACGTCGATGGCCTGGTTCAGGTCAGGCTCGCCAGCCTCCAAGAGGTAGACGATCCAGCCGTTGATCCAGTCGGCCTTGCTGCAGGTCTGCAAGGCCCCCTCGAGCACAAAGTTGGCAATGATTTCGCGCAGGAACACCCAGGCCGGGTCGCCGCTGTTGGGGTTACGATCCAGGAAGCGCAGGAGATCCTCGCTGACCATTCTGAACTTGGCGCTCTGCTGCTGCTGGTTCAACAGGTTGTTGAGGTGGCACTCGGGATGCGATGCGCGGTAGTTGCACACAGCCTCGATGGCCGAGATCTCGGACTCGGGGCCGACGTCGGTAAAGGCGGCAGCCAGTTCCGACATGAAGACGATGATCATGGAGGACGAGTTTGTGAGGAGATCGAGGAACGAGTCGGCCGGTCGCTTGCGGTAAAGTTGGTTGGAAATGGCGAGGACGTAGGATGTGAGTGACTTGCGGCATGTGAGAGGGAAGGCGTGGTCGGTCGGTATCATGGGGCTGTACCACCACTTGACGTAGTCGCGGATGACAGCGTCGAGGAGGCTGCCCAGGGCCTCGCGGGTCTCGGGCCGGAGCTCGTCCAGGCCCTTAAGGGCCATCTGCTCCTCCTCCTCAGGGCTGACCTCGTCCTTTGACTGGGAACTGTCGGCGGCACTGAGATGCAGCCTTTGTAGCACATCTAGTCCCTGTTCGCCCCTGACGATGCGGGCCACCTCGGGGTGTCGTGCCTCCCACGCCACGAACCCCAGAGCGCCGGCGAATGCGCCAATGAAGAGCAGAGCCAGCGGCCCTAGTATGAAGTATAGTATGGCCGAGAGGCCAACGGCTATGCCGCCGATAGTGCCAGGTGTTGCTGTCGAGGCGAAGCGGAGGGCTTTGGCGAGCAGGACAGACTGGGGGTCCGTGGCTGATGTGTCGGCGTCTGCCTTGGCGACCGGCGGACTCGACTCGCCACCTTGTGCAGCAGCATCTTTGTCGTCGTCGGTTCCGTCGTCCTTGGGGTTGCTGTTTGGCGGGGAGGGCGGGGGCTGTGCCTCTCTTCTGTCCAAGGGAGTGGGAGCATCCCGCGGAGAGTCTGGGAGAGCGCTGGGGCCCAGCGTTTCGCCGGAAACCCTGGCTGAGTTCATCAGGTCTGTAGCCTGGTGGGATCGACTCCTTTTATTTTCTGTCGGGTTGTTTTCTCTCTTTATTATCACGAATCGCTGGCGAGGGCAAGTAGTGGAACCATAGCATCCAAAGCTGCACGCGAGCTCGGCGTCGTGTGTATGATTGTATGGAGGATGACCGTGTTCGTATGTCTTGGCAAAAGATTGGGTAGACGGGTCGGCTGTCGTTAAGTACAGATGTCGTCAAAGTCGTGAAACGCGCTGGGGAAATGGGGGAAAGTCTGAAGGAAAGGTAATCGAAAAAATCGGAGTCCGGAATGTCCCCTTGGGCCCGTCGTTGTACTCGTACTCGTACGAGTGAGTGCTGAGTGCTCGCAGCAACAGCAGCAACAATAACAGCAGCAGCAAATAGCGTTCAGGGGCTGAGGTGATGACCAGCGGGCCGGACCCTCGTAAAGCATGCGAAGCAAGGAGTAATACAGGTAATAATACTCGTACCCGTAATACTGAGCACTCGCACTGGAGACTCGTACTAAATTTGGAGTCCCAGAGAGGACCAAAGCGGACCAGAGACGGTGATGCAAGAGCAGGGGGGAATAAGGGTGGACTGGTTCCACTTAAATCTTGCTTGATGTGTCGCTCAACGGTCACGAAATCGGCCAGGGATGTTCATTTGCATAGAAGATGAGCTCTGCTCTGATGTGTTCTGTTGATCCCGGAGAGAGAGAGAGAGCGCGAGAGGGAGAGCGATTGATGAAAGGGAGAGAAGGGAGAAGGAGAATTAGATGACGGTTACGAGGACATAGTCAGTAGACAAAGAGTTGGCCTAGACGACTCAGGGGAACAAGATTCGTCGAGGTTGGAGGCATACGTGTACCACCACTGAACCACCACTGAGCCACCATCTGGCACTTGCAACACGCAAGGCAAGAGCAAAGCAAGAGCAAGGCAAGAGCAAAGCACCAGAGAGCATTACAGTGGAGTGCACCAGGATTACTAACTGGAATGTAGACATCACGTGATCTGGCGTTGCCTGCAGCTCTCGCCCCATGAAATGAGCTCCACTGGGTCTCGACGCGTCTCACCACGATATTCTGCTGCAGCTATTTGGCCAGCTTTGCCAGCTCTACAAAGGAATTCACCATTCCCACGTCATTACGGAGTATAGCGTCTCCATCTCGATACGATTGTAATAGTAATACCGCACATACGCCCAGACGTCATAAATCACAAACCTCCTACGCCTCTGGTCAAAAGTTGAGGAGCAATCAAATATCCGGGACACTGCCAGTGGTGCAAGCAAGCAAGAAAAAAAATGGCCGGCAAGAAGCGCAGCGCAGACGCCGAGGATGCCGCCTCGGCACCAACCCCAGCCCCGATCAAGAAGAACAAGAGCGCAGCAGCAGCTGCGCAGCCCCAAGGAAAGGACGAAGAGGGCAACCCATACTGGGAGGTAGGTTGGATTTTGTGGGAATGGCGTATGTGTGTGTGTGTGTGTGAGCTGGTAGCTAACTCCCTCCTCCTGGACATCAGCTTTCCAACAAACGACGAGTCGGCGTCTCGCAGTTCAAGAACATGTGCTTCATCAATGTGCGCGAGTACTACGAGAAGGACGGCAAGACGCTTCCTGGAAAGAAGGTAAGATGTCCAAGCAAGCAATCAAACAACCGTTATGTTCCCCTGGCAGTCAGTGCTGATACTTGCATGTACGCGCAGGGCATCTCCCTGTCGGTCGAGCAATACGTCGCCCTCCTGAAAGCCGCGCCTGGCATCAACGCCTCCCTCCGCGAACTGGGGCACGAAGTCGAAGAAGACATGGACGTCGATGCCGATGACGCACCGGTCGAGAAGAAGAAGCCTAGGGACAGGTCGAGTCCCAAGGCTAATATCGAGGCGACGAGCGACGAAGACAGCGACTAGACATCTCTCCAGGATTAATAATATCAGTTTGATGATGAAAGAGAGAGAAAAGCAGGGGACAGACTCCATCCATTGTGGGATCCGCCCTGTTATTAGGCTTGAGGCCCTGACTAGGGCATTGCATTGGGGCACACTACCTGGTGATGATGCATTCCGATGTGTCTCAGATTGCCATCACGATCCCGGAATGCGACAAGCGAGCATTTCTCCGTACTTGGATCTATCTGTCTATACATACATATATATATATATCGAGGGCTGAGTGCCCGAGTACGAATATGAGTACTCCGTAGTGTATACCGCGGCTACGACGTCCAATCAAGCGACCCGGTGTGGCTGGTATCGTCCCGTATTACCTGGTGCACAATGGGACGACGCAAGCAAGCCACACGGTGGGCCGAATGCGGAAGGCATCTGACCTGAATCACGACAAGATTCAATGGCAGCAGTACGAAGTACGGAGTGATAGACGGCGTGCACAGTACTCCATTATATGTACCTAGCCTGCCACTGCATCAGTTCGTACGGCGGGTTCGATGAATACGGCCCACGGTTAACCGAAGACTAGATGGCGCAACTCAAGGCTCGAGCTGATATGTGAAATCCGGGGTCGACCGGCCCCCATACCTCTACTCCGTACTTGGTACAGTACATCTTCCGTAGTCGGCTCAGCTTGGCTAGATGGATAGCTAAAAATATCAGCACTTACTCCGTACTCCGCACAATGACTTGATACGAGACGAGACGAGATGCGTAATAGTAAGCTTGTTCTGATGCACATGCAGACTGGGGATGCTGCCACGTACTACTGCCACATATCGCTGTCGACGTACGTCACACTGCTCATGGTCGTTATCGGAGCTCGTGCATCCAGCCGGCCCCCTCCCCTCTCCCTTTCCTCCGTAATTAAATGCTCCAGTACGAGTACTACGGAGTATGGTGATCGCACCTAACCGGCCGTCTCAAGATGCCCGTCGTATGCATCTGAATGTCGCATGCTATCAGTGCTGAGGTGGAGTCTGGCTGAGACCTGCCCGACCATCCGCCGTTTCTTCAGTGCCCCAGCGAACGGGCCAGGGGATGATGCACGCGGTATCTCGTAATACAGGGCGCATCCAGGGCGCATAGTGCCCAAAAAGCTTAGCACTGCTTCCACCCGGTGGATTATTACCGGTGGCCCATTACCTAATACCAGTCACAGGCGGCAGGTACAGCCCACTGCCCCTACTTCAATTGCCCGTATCACCACGCGGTACACGCCGCACCGAGGGACCGCCCAAGGCCGATGGATCCATTGGACATCTTCAAGGCCAAGCCCACTCTATCAGCAATAGGCTCAGTGGAGGCCAGTGTCTCCTCAGTGGGCTCCTCCCTGTAAGCCCCTGCCAAATCTGCCTCGAATAGTGATCTTCATTGCTTGGCGTATGCTTAGTCCGTAACCGTCCATCCTCCTTAACAGTGCATACGCATACTTCGTACGCACGCGAGTACGTACGTCTCCAGTTTCCATCCAGCATCCAACCTGTCCTGCCCAGTTGTATTCAGCACACTTTCCCTCTCTTTTTCCTCGTTTGTTTTTCCTTCTTCCCTGATGGCTCTAGTCCTTTCAATCGCTTGTGGACGATAACTTTATTCCTTCCCCTTCGCGTGTGCCTTGCCCAACTCCCCCCTTGATCACCCACCACTACCCACCCCGCGGCGCTTCCACGTGTCTGCCAAGCGACGGACCAGACGAAAGGCCCGTTTATATATCCGGGGTGGCCACGAGAATCTGGAATCATCACCCCAGAGTCGCCTCAA
The DNA here is from genome assembly GCA_900188575.1 of Geosmithia putterillii. Classification (NCBI taxonomy): domain Eukaryota; kingdom Fungi; phylum Ascomycota; class Sordariomycetes; order Hypocreales; family Bionectriaceae; genus Geosmithia; species Geosmithia putterillii. Next base: position 1,681,337 of record FYEU01000301.1, on the reverse strand, counting down.
AAGAGGAGTCGTAGATACAAGTACAAAGGAAATACGACAATATGTTCTCCCAGCTGGCCGAGGCCTTTCGCCGCCACGAGTCCGTTGACGACTACGAAGACGTCTGGATCCCGCTTACCCAGGCGCACAACTACAGCCACTCCGCCAGGGAGGGCGTGTCAGAGTTCGAGGAGAAGGACTACGTCGTCGACGAGGAGATTGAGGCACGACTCAACCAGGAGGACGACGCCGATGACGACAACGGCGACGATGACGACGTCGAGGCTGGTGGTGCTGCCAAGGAGGCCGACGGCGACGACGACCAGGACGAGGGCCGCGGCATGCTCCAGGCGCAGAAGCAGACGTCCGAGTACAGCGTCGAGGGTCTACGGGCCGAGATGACCAAGGGTCAGGGCTCGGGGCCTCACGGCAGATTCACAAGTGCTGAGAGTGAGTTTTGCCACTGGGCGGTCCGACAGAAGGATGTCCTGGGATCTAGATGCTAACCACGAGCACGACCGTCTAGTCAAGGCCAAGCTCATGAACAAAGCCATCCAGGATATTGGCATGGGCACCTACAACTGGCAGCTCTTTGCCGTCTGCGGATTCGGCTGGTTCGCCGACAAGTAAGTTTGGCCTGCATACATCCCATACATGCATGCACTACTACTATAAAACTGCCTTATCCGATGCTAACCTCTTTTCTCCGCAGTCTATGGCTACAGGTATGCGCAACCACACAACAATGTCTCTGATCCATGCCATGTTGCAACCAGAATGTCTAACCTTTTTTCATCCAAATAGGGCGCATCATTAACATTGCCATCGCTGTCGGCCGAGTTTGACATTTCGGAAAAGTCGGTGCGGTACACGACGAGCGCCCTCTTCATCGGGCTGTCGCTCGGAAGCTTTGGGTGGGGCATTGGGTCCGACGTGCTGGGCCGGCGCATCCCCTTCAACGTGACGCTGCTCATCGCCAGTGTTTTCGGTATCTGGTCGGCCTACGCGCGCACCTGGGGATGGGTGTGCTTTTTCTTCGCGGCCCTCGGGTCGGGAGTGGGCGGCAGCCTGCCCGTCGACGGCGCCCTGTTCCTTGAGTTCCTGCCCGACGCCTCGAGCTCGCTGCTGACCATGCTGTCGGTGTGGTGGCCCATCGGTCAGCTGGTCGCCTCGCTTATCGCCTGGTGGTTCATCGCCCAGTGGCCCGTTGAGATTGGCTGGCGCTACTTCATGGTGACAATTGGCATCATCACTTTCGCCATGTTTGTCGTGCGCTTCTTCATCTTCCGCCTCTTCGAGTCGCCCAAGTTCCTTCTCAACAAGGGCCGGCAGGATGAGGCCGTTGCTGTTATTCATGGCATCGCCTACCGCAACGGCACGAAGACGTGGCTCACCTCGGAGCTCATGGACCGGGTCGCCGGCAGCACCTCTGACAACAGCAACAGTGACACCTCGGGTGGTGATGTTGTCACCGACAAGCTTGCCAGCAAGCTGTCAGGCGCCAGGCAGCTCTTCCGCACGCGCAAGCTCGGCCTCTCCACCGCGCTCATCTGGTGGACCTGGGCCACCATCGGCATGGGATACCCCCTCTTTAACGCCTTCCTCCCGCAGTACTTTGCCCGCTACGCCGGCGCCGACGCGGACGTCCAGTCCGAGACGTCGGCGATCTCGACGGCCGCGTACCGCAACTACGCCATCACGTCCATCTGCGGCGTCCCCGGCTCCGTCCTGGCTACCTGGCTCGTTGACCAGAAGTCGCAGTTCTTTGGCCGCAAGGGCACCCTCGCCTGTTCCACTCTGCTCTCCGCCGCGTTCCTCCTCGCCTTTGTCGTCTTTGGCACTTCGTCCAACCTCCAGCTCGCTTTCTCGTGCGCCGGTGCCTTCACCCAGAACATCATGTACGGCGTACTGTATGCCTACACGCCCGAGATCTTCCCCACACCCGTTCGCGGTGCCGGCACCGGCGTGGCCAGCTTCCTCAACCGCGTGACGGGCTTGCTGGCCCCTGTCCTGGCGGCCAATGTGCCCGGTGATGCGGCTGCCACACCAATCTATATGTCATCGATACTCATCCTGCTGGCATTTGTGGGAATCTGCTACATTCCCATTGAAACGAGGGGGGCGCAGATGCTCTAGACTCTCTTTCTCCTTTCTCTCTCTTCCTCTCCCCTTTACCCATATCTTTCCTGGCATGCTCCCCTGTCAAGGTTTCCTTTTGTCGCCATCATTGGCATTTCCTTAGTGTATTTGGGGAATGCGACTTGGATATCCATACATACAAGACTGGCGTTTTATGTTTCCAACCTACCGTACTATATCAAAGGTTGCAGCTCAGGAGACTGCTGCTACTTTACATCAAGACCAGTTGTATATTTACTGTATATAATCTACATGATTCCATTCAAGGAATGATTCGGACAGGGTATCGTATCGTAGTAGTCAGCAGCGTGCAATGCAATGCAATGTGTAATATTCCTAAAGTCGACAGTCCCTTTCGTTGTCTCAACGCGTCCCCTTGGCCCCAGCCGGGGCATCTATCCTCCTACGCCTAAACGAGGCACCGACCGCGTCCCGCACCATGGGGTCAGCGCGGATAGTGTTCTGGACGAGCCACTCGCGCATCTTGCCGCGCAGATTCGACGCCGCCGCCGGATCGTTCTTGAACGGGGCGGTCTCGACATCCATGAGGCGAGCGGCGTCCCTATCGAGGTTGGAAGCCAGCTTGTCGAGCTTGTCGATGCTCTCGTCTAGCGCAGCGGCCTCATCGCCGCTACCCTTGGAGCCACTAGGCTGCTTCTCGCCGCCATTGAGGTGCGCAACGAGGACGGGGCCAAGCTGGGACATGGCAATGTAGCACGTGACGGTGAGCTTCCTGGCGAGGGCGACGAGTTGGAAGGGCAGGTAGGCGGGCCGGCTGGACAGGGTGGTGACGACGAGGTTGACGGCGTCGAGGACGGCGGGGAAGCGCGGGCGGGTGACCGCGTGCAACTCGAGGGTGAGGACGAGGCCGACGAGCAGCCAGCGGTAGAAGCGCGCAAAGTCCATGTATCCGAGCAGGCCGAGCAGGTAGATGGCAGCAGCAGCGACTGCGTAGTGTGGCAAGACGCCGTGCAGGACACCGTGGGCGGTATAGTCACGGATGGAGGAGCAGCGCTGCCAGCGGACGACGTCGGGCCCGAAGCGCTCGTAGGCGAAGCGGCGGGCTGCGTCCTGCAGCGTCTCGCTTGCCGTCTTTAGGTGCATGAAGTAGTTGGCCGCGGCCTCGGCGGCGCCCGGCGACGCGTTTGAGGTGCCCGCCTTGTCCGGGTGGTGCAGCGCCGCCAGCCGCCGGAAGCGCGACTTGATCTCCCGCTCCGTGGCTGAAGTGTCGACCCCCAGGTCCGCGTAGTACGACGACCCCGCGCGGATCTCGTGGTCCGCCTCGTAGATGGTGTACGCCAGATACACGGATACGACGAGCATGTGAATCACGCGGCGGTGCGAGTTATATCGTGCCGTCCCCGGTGTGGGCTTCGGGTCGCCGGCGCGGATGGTGATGCCGTAGTAGATGGTCTGGGCCCATGATGTGACGAGCTGGGGCTGTTAGCTCTCATCTTCTCGTTTCTCATCTCCTTCTCAACCTTTGTTGCTGGTCCCCGAAGGGAGGGGAGGGGGGAGGTAAAGTATGGATGTGTGAGCTGGCGTACCCCGGGCAAAAAGGCCCATCCTAGCATAGACACAAAGTTGGACATGTTGGGCTGGGATGGCCTGACGGCCGGCTCGTGGCGGGCGCAACAGGTGATCTAGCTGCTACTGCTGGTGTCTCTGCAGAATATGAAGTCGGTCTGAGGGGTCTGGTTCGTTCTGCCGGGACCTGGTTATCTGGTCTCGTACTAGTCCGTCGCCGTTGCAGTTGGCGTTGTCGTGGTTGATGCTGGTGACGTCGGGTCGCGGGTCGTGAACGCGGGTCAGAGACTCAGAGTATGGAGTAGTGGCATTAGGGACACTTTGTCTGGTTCCTGGCTGGTGACGTTGGCTGTGTTAGTACGGACTGCAGTTCATGGAGGCGGCGCTAACAAGGCTGATGGCCGATGCAATTGCATGTGCTGTGGCTGTTCCATGGGCGCTGTTGGGGTTTGCTATAGGCCATTGCTAGGCCATTGATAGGCTGTGTGTGTAGGCTGCTACCCGCCCGGAGATAGGCTGCGCTGCTCAGGTCTGCTGGTGGAATCCTGGCGCTTATTCCCGGGGACGCCATATACACCTGCGGGTACGCTGAGAGCCCGGCGCCATCGGGCCTGAAGTGCACATACTCAGAATGGAATGACGACGAGCCGGGCAGGTGCAACTCGGCGAATCTTTTGTATTGTACCTTCCATTATGACTAACCTTTACATACATCGCCGTACTTCGTACTCCATACCAAATAAATCGCACTCGCATCATGCACACGAACACGAATCAACGACATTAGCCCCTTGCTGCGTGTCTCGTACGCCCAGGCGAGAGCCGTTCGTATTGTCAGACGGCCAAACAGCATGAATCCTATGGCGGAACATCGGACTGAGGTGCATGACGGGCAATCTACCAACTATTACTACTACTATCATTTAGTACGTTGTACTGAGGGTCGCCAGCCAGCACATCATAGGTCCAGGTCCAGGTCTAGGTCCAGGTGCAACCAATATCATGCGTCCTGTATGATCAGACTCTAGACTTTATCCGCAATACCTTTCGAGTATTACGGGAGTACTCGTGCCGTCTTCGTGAGCACGGCATCCATACCCTTGTGTCGGTTGCCTGTCCCTGTCGCCGTGTGGGAGCCACGCCATGCCGGGATCCACCTGGTCGATTCGGACGAACAGACAGACCAACTAAGACTTTGTAGGTACGGAGTATTATTACATGGACGAAGCAGGTTTCAACAGCTTATTACTGCGTCTAAGTATCACGATTCAAACGGCCAAAGCTAACTAGCCTCGTCATAGTACTATCGTCCCTGGACTTCAGATGCCATGTCTGATAGACGAAACCCGGTGTCCGAGTGCGGCGAGCAAGGGCAGGCCGACAAAAAGCCATCCCAAGAGGTCCAACAAGTCCAGCATGCAATAGCGATACGAGGAAAGTTATTGAACCGGCTGCCTCTTACTCGTGCCCTCCCGACTCCCGGCCCCAAAGTCTAGTCTCTAGGACTCTACAGAGTCAACCCTCGGCCTAGTGCGGTGCGGGTCGTTGAGGCCTCCGGCTGCACATGCGCCCACTTGACGGCCATGGCGCCCGACCAAGGACTCGTCGTCATTTGTCGGGCCAGGGGTCCTCTTGTCCCCTGCAGGTGGTGCAGCACCATAACGGATAGTAAGTATTGGCATCTGCGAGTCTGGGGATGTCGATAACTAATGTTTGCGTAAGTGGAATCTGGAGTGGTGGCCCTGTCCTCTGTATGGAGTACTAGGGACGAAGCAGCATCATGACCGTCGGCAGACGACGACGGCGACAACGACAAGGACGACAAGGACTACGACGAAACCAATCAATCAATCACACACAAACCAGAGATTGATCAATGATGAATGACATCTAGATTGACAGGCAGATGCAAGCTACTATTGATAGACTGTGCCGTTGATCCGGAGAGGAGGGGTCCGCTGCCCGCCCTCGAAAAAATCGGCATCCCAGTCCCGCGGGGCCAGCAGTCCGTTGAGTTCAAAAAGTACGTACTCGTACGTGATGTGGGTGACCGAGGAGAAAGCAAAGGGAAGAGAAGTCCAGAGTACAGGCAAAGACCCGAGTGCCAAGTCGAGTGGGTTGCCTCCCTCCTACTGTCCATTTTGGGTTCCAAAAAAGCGGCACACACACGCAAGCTCGCATTAATCGCCGTCCCGCGCATCTGGGATTGCGCCCCTGGTCTTTTTAACTCGTAATACTGCCAAACTGCCTAGTACCAAGTATCCGTACTACTCCATAGTACGGAGCACTCGTACTCCGTAGTCCTTGGATTTGCTTGGATTGCCCTGGGCCCATCTTGATTGTACATTATTCAACCACCACCGCCGCCGCCATCTTCATCATTCATTACTCCCATTTCTCCTCCTCTCCACCACTCTCGCTTATTATTAATAATACCTCCTCTTCTCTCAACTTCCATCCTCCGTCCTCCGACTGACCCGTCCCTCCCTTCCATGGCCACCTGAGCCCCCCCGTCGATTACTTGGCGCCCGCCCACCCCGAGCGAGAGAGAGAGAGAGGAGCACAGCGAGGAGGCATGCTGTTTATCCGCTGGGCGGTTGCCGCCATAGCAGGTACGTTGCCTTCTACGTTCTGCATACGTCGTCACTACCAGAGTCAAAATTTACGGACTTACTGACTGTTCATCCAGCCCTCGCTCCGTCGGCAGCCCACGCCCAGCAGCAACCACAGCCACAATCCCAACCACAACCATACGATGACGACGCCGCCGCCCTCCAACCACAGCCCCGAGCCGTGGAAACCACAACCAAGGTCGACGGCTCCTCGGCAGGCCCACACGTAGCGTTTGTGAGCGGCGACCGCGCCATCACCTTCGCCCTGTCCATCCCGACGGACGCCACCGACTCCTTCTACTTCCAGATGCGCGCGCACCGGAGCCACGCGTGGGCGGCCATCGGATTGGGCTCCGACTCGATGCCCGGGTCGCTCGTGCTGATGATGTACGACAGCAGCGACGAGACCAATGTGACCTTCTCGCCGCGCGTCGCCCACGGCCACCGCGAGCCCGAGTTCTTCGGCGACATGGAGTACGAGCTGTACAACGGCACCGGCATCCACAGCGAGCACATGGTCGTCTCGGGTCGGTGCACCCGCAACTGCCTCTCGTGGAAATCCGGCGCCACCGAGGGGAGCATCGATACGGCCTCCGAGGCCGAGGGCGCCATGTACGCCCTGGGACCCCTGGCCGGCTTCAACAGCGACAACCCCCGCTCCAGTATCCAGTATCACGTCCAGTATGGCTCCTTCAGCATGAACATGACGAACGCCAAGGATGCCACCGCGCCCCTCGACCTCGACCTCGTCCACACCCGACAGAACGACGGCACCGTTCTCGAGCAGAACTGGATCCGCAAGGCCGACGTCCTCGCCACCGTCCATGCCGTCTGCATGGTCATCGCCTTTGTCCTCATCATGCCCCTCGGCGCCGTTATGCTCCGCCTCGGGCACAGCGTCCGGTGGCACGCCCTCACGCAGTCGTCTGCCCTCGTCATTGTCATCATCGGCTTTGGCGTCGGCGTGGCCACCAGTCTCCGGTACCAGAGGGTATGTTCCTACCACTACTTACTGGCTATGGCTATGGGCATGGCCATAACCCCCTTGTACTTGTACTCGTACTGACCTCCAAGACAGTCCCGCGGATTCGACTCGTACCACCAGATCCTCGGCATTATCATCACCATCTTTGTCCTCGGCCAGTTCTTCGTCGGTTTCTACAGCCACCGCCGCCCTGCCCCGCGGAGACGCACCTGGCTCACAAAGTTGCATCCCTGGACCGGCCGGCTTATTCTGTTCTTCGGCATCATGAATGGTTTCTTGTATGTTCCCCCCCCCCCTCCTCTTGCTGGGTCCAAAATGTGAAGAGATCTGGATTTCAAGAAGACAACGGAGAAAGCTAACATGATATGTAGTGGCTTCACCTTTGGCATGAACCGCCGCTACGCTATCATTCTCGCCGCCCTCATCATAGCAATGTGCTTTGCCATCTTCGTCACCATCGTCGGCAAGCGCTACCTCACCCACCGCCAGCAGCGCCTGGGGGGCCGTCCTCCCGTTGCCCCCGGCGGTCGTCCATTCCAGCGCCTACCCACGTACCCTCCCCACGGCCCGCCCGCCTCCTGGCCTGCCCACGTCTACGGGCCACCTCCCCCTCCGCCGGGTCAGCACCCGTACTACTACCCTCCGCCGCCGGGGCCGCCGGGGCACCTACCACAGCAGCAGCCCCAGTACGCGTATCAGTTTCCGCTGCAGCAGGGCATCGTGCTGCAGCAGCAGCAGCCAGTCGCTCCTGCCACCTCTTCCGATCCTACACAACCACCTGCTCCACCTGTTGCGTATCGGCCGCAGATTCTGGGGTCGCAGGCCCCGCGAGAGCTGATATGATGTGCGTGATGGGGGTTACACGTCATCTTCTGGCATTTCGTTGAACATTATTTATTATCATTCTTCCTTTTTTTGGATGGCGAGGCGTCTCTGTTTTTTTTTTGAATATGATATGGCGTTTGTGTTTTCTTCTTGGACATGACATGCGGGATGGGGCTGGCGTTGGAAAAAGCAAGCGAATGAACCGCTGGGGGGAGGGACAGGTTCAGGTTCAGGTTCATCAGATGTATTTAGGTCCATCAATCTAGATATATATGTATATGTAGATGCGTATATATGATTCCATTCTTTCTTTCTTTCTTACTTTCTCTCCGATGTCTTCCTCCTTCTAACAAACAGGCAAGAAAAATCATTCCTCATCTCGCAGATCGCCCTCTAACCAAATCTCGTGCCCATCGCCCTCGCGGACAAACAGGCTGGCGATAAATCCCAAGACAGCCGTAGCGCTCATGGCCCACCAGACGACGCCCACGACGCCAGCATCCAGCCCAAGCCCGTAGACCACGCCGCCCAGCACAGGGCCCAGGGTCCTAGCCCCGCTACTAACGCTCTGGCCTATGCCGTGCACCGTGCCCAGCACGCTCGGGTGTGGGCTGCAGTTGTTGATGAGGATAGTGCCCGCGGGCAGCGCAAACGTGCGGCCGAGGACCTGCACAAGCAGCACGCCGAACATGGCGGCCCAGACGGCGGGGCCGGTCTTGGCCCCGGGGGGCGGGGTGGTGCTCGGCACGGCGGCGAGGAAGGGCACCAAGGCGTACGCCACTGGGAAGCAGCACAGGGCCAGACGCCACGACACGACGGTGCCCAGACGGGTCGCCACACGCGGGTACAGCACCAGCTGCAGTGTGATGCCGATGGCGCCGAGGACGGCCATGGCCACACCCACGGACTGGGGCTGCAGGCCCAGTCCGCCCGTGAAGTGGAAGGGTAGGCGCTGCTCATGCTTGCTGTGGTCGTCTGGCTGCGTAGCCGGGTCGAACACGGGTGTCGAGAGGAAGACGAACCACAGGGCGTTGAAGGTGCCGATGTGGAAGCATAGGAAGAAGTGCGATATGAGCGTCAGAACAACGTTGCGGGTGAAGATGCGGCGGAAGGGGAGACGCTGGGTGAAGCGCGTAGGCTTGGCGCGGGTCTGCGGCGGAGCGTCGATGTCGATGGACTGCTCGTCCCGGGTCGGCACGGCAGAGTATCTGTGGTTGTTGCCGCGGCGCCGCCACCGGGTGACGGCTGAGGAGAGCATGCGGCCTAACCTGAGACCGAGATCGGACGCGCCCACACGAGAGGGCAGTGTCTCCTCCAGGCAGAGCCATACCCCTGCCGCGGCGCAGACGAGGAAGATGAAGCTGAGCACGTTGGGCGCAGCGTAGGGGAACCGTTCAAAGAAGCGGATCCCGCCAAAGAGATCTGGGTAGCTGCCTGCCGGGTCGGATAGGACGCCGCCGAGGATGGGGCCGATGATGACGCCGATGTTGAAGGTCATGGGGAGGAGAAGGAAGGCGCGGGACTGGTATTTCTTTTGGTTGATGATTTCGCTGATCCTGCAAGATATTAGACACACAAACACACACACGCTTTCCCTTGTCAAAGTATATGGAATATGGTCATATAAGGATGACTGGGTTAGAGAGAAGACCTACATCGTCCTCATGACACCGATATTCCCGTTGGTTATGCCACCCAGGGTCCGAAAGACCATGGCCTGCCAGAACGCCGTGGAGAATCCTATGCCCAGGCACGACAGACTGGTCCCTGTCAGGCCGATGAGGATGACAGCCTTGCGGCCTGCGCGGGGCGAGTCGGCGATGCGGCCCCACAGCATGGCCGTGACGAACTGGGCGGCCGTGAAGCTGCCGTGCAGGAGACCGGCGTGAGTGGAGATGGCCGAGTCGGGGAGGGACGGGTCAAACCATTTCAGCTGGTAAAAGACGTAGGCCTAAATAGCCGATTAGCATGATGCATTGTGAGTGAGTGCATGTACATGCATGAGACATGCGCATGTGTGTCTGGGCGTGAGCGAGCGTACCTGAAGAGATGACTGGACGAGAGGTTCACTGAGTCGGGCCAGGGTTAAGACGGCCAGCTGGTCCTTGTGAGGCAAGTCGCCCCACGAGACGGGCTTCTCTCTCCATCTCTTGGCCTCGGTGTCAATATCTTGCCGCACCGGGTCATCGGGAGCGTCATCCGCGTCTGTCACGGTCAGCTCGACGATGGGTTCCGACTCGTCGTGGTGGTGTCGACGGGGATCATCGTCCCGTGTCTGAAGTAGCGGAGCGTCGCGGCTCTCTAACGAGTCTCTTTCATATCTCATTTATACAGTGACACCGGCTCGGCGGGATTCAACCTCGGATTGGCTTGGCAGTAATGTCAATTATTGTCAAAAGAGAGTAATGATACTGGTAAACGGGTTTTCAAGGTGGGGCGCGGGGTCCATCACCAACTATGTGGGGGATTGAGATGGAGAGACAAAAGGATTGGAATTGGAACAATAGAATCAATCACTAGTTGGTAGTATGAAAGAAGGATAGATTAGCATAGCAGTATGTTCTACCGGAGAAATTTGCACTTTCGCCGTAATATGCAAGGACTGCGACTTAGGTATTACCAAGGACCAAGAGAGAGGGAAAGCGGCAAAACGTGCCGGTTCGGCCGAGGACCGGGCGATCGGCGTCCGATCGCGCAGCCATCCAGTGCCAGTGTAATCAGCCGCCTTTCATTCGTCTGCATGGGAAGGAGCACGATAGACACATGTAGATATCAACCATTGATTGCCTTCAACCCCCAACGAACAGCAGCGGCAACACGACATGTCTACAAAGGTCGACATTGGCGGCATCACCATCGAGGTGACGGCCCAGCCATTGACACCAGAGGCCTACGCGCCCTTTGGCGACGTCGTGGGCAACCCGCGACCCCTCGTCCACCCCTCCGCCTTCGCCGCCCACGCCGACTCGCTCCCGCCCAATGCCGTGACCGCCAACCAGGGCACCGCCATCCAGTACCGCGAGGTCAGCACCATCAGGAACCTGTATGACCAGGCACCCAGCCGAGATAGGTCATCTCCCAAGATGAGCATCTTTTCCTGCGCAGCGAGGGACATGCCCCTCACCAACACCACCCCCACCACCACTACCGCCTCCTCCTCCTCCGTTGGTGTCACCAGCCGCTTCAACGTACAGGTCATGGAGCGTCACCCCTTTACTACTCAGACCTTCACGCCCATTGCATCTTCAGCCAGCAGATACCTCGTTGTGGTGGCGCCTAGCCTGCCCCCCAGCAGCCGTGATGAGGGGCTCGTGGTGCCCCTCCGTGGAGAGGGCCTACCCGGGAGGGGACTGCCGGATGTGCGCAACCTCAAGGCCTTCATTGCGGAGGGTGACCAGGCCGTCACATATGGGGCTGGGACGTGGCATGCGCCCATGGTGGTTCTGGGTGAGAAGGGGACGAAGTTGGACTTTGTGGTTTTTCAGTTTGCTAGTGGCGAGGCGTTAGAAGATTGCCAGCTGGTGGACTTTGAGGTTGACGCAGGGGCAGAGGGTGGCATTGACGTCTTAATACCCCGGGGGGAGACGGCGAAACTATAGAGAAAGACATGGTCGAAGAGAGAGAGAAAGAAGCATTTTATACATTTCAGACAACTTTGGAGACCCCCTCTAGACACGCTGGTCATGGCAAGGTACCTTAATGTGTCAGATGGTGATAAAAAAAGCTTTGTAGATCATGGTGTGTTTGATATCCACCACAACAACGTTGTCTCTAAGAGAGCTTGTTGTTGCGGATTTGACAAACAGCCATATACACTCTTATCTACCATTCACATAATATTGCTTCTTCTTGCTCGGTTTGCATTAATTGTCTTCTCGTTGATAGTGGCATCACGACCAATTAGTCAGCTGGTAGGAATGTCAATAGCACCAAAATATTGAACACGTCGACACACCCAATTGACTGCATGTATCCATACTACCGAAGGAAGTGAGACTATATCGAACCCAATCTTCAACGTCTTTGGCAAATGCTACAAGGTATACCACCAAAAACCTAGACTCCTCGCAACAGACGATCCATCATGGCGGCACAAGGAGACGCTGAGCGCAAGCTGGACGAGGTCTCGGGCACCGTCCTCCAGCCCGGCGAGAACCCCTACGCGGCCTTTATCAAGGCCTGCAACGACGACCATGTAATTGAAACATTCTCTATATACTGGATGAGAGGCTTGGTGGCCTCGAGAGAAATCATATCCAGACGAAGAAAGCCTGCCTTACTGACTGACACCGCCGTGTTTTCAGAACGAGATCCGTGCCCTATACCATACGCACCGAACCAGGCGCAACGCCCAGCAAAAGGCCAAGTTCCTCTCCGACGACTTCGCCGGCCTCTCGATAGACCAGCACCTTCTCCGTCTCGAGACGGAGCCGGGCTTCCGCGACGAGCGGCACTGCCTCGTCTTCTGGGCCCGGCCGCCGGGCAACATCATCCGGCTGGCGACCCATCTCCAGACACTGCTTCAAAAGCAGGCACCAAGTAGGCCACCGCCCGTCCCGTCCCGTCCCGTCCCTTGCCTACTACTTGGTGCACGTGAAACTGGTGGGTGTTGATACTACTACCTGTACTGACACAAGTCCTGCCCTGCAGATGTCTGGCTCATGCCGACGTACAGGATGCACCTGACGACTCTGGAGGTGACCTTCTCGCGGACGCCCGAGGAGATTGCGGGGCTGGTGTCAACGCTGCGCTCCTCCATGGCCGGCATCACCAGCTACACGCACACGCACCGCACACGGCTCGTCCGACCTACCATCTCTTACGACACCTCGGCGTTCGCGCTGTCCTTCCTGCCCGCGGCGGGCGAGCCAGTCGTCTCGCCGCCCCCCTCGGCCCCGGACACGGTGGCGCCCGCCGATCTCGTCCAGAGCGACGAGTACACGTACCACCACCTGCGCCGCGACACCTTTGACAACATCCAGCGCGGCGGCGTCGACATCGGCTCCCGCTACCAGGTCCCCAGCGCGCACATCACCCTCGGGAGGTACCTCGCCGACGGGGACCACGATACTCTCGAGAAGAGGCGGGCGTGGGTCCAGGCCATCGACGACATCAACGCTTGGCTGGAGAAGGAGGTGTGGGATGCCGACGCGGCGGCAGAGTTCCTCGGCGAGTGGGTTGTCGGCCAGGAGAGAGGTCTCGACTTCAGGGCTGGGACGCTGTGGTACGGCGGCGGCAGGACAATCATGGTCGGAGAGGGGTTCTAGAGCAGCACGCAACTTAGAGATGATGGCAATACAAGGGACTTTTCAATGTCTTTCAAAATGTATTCATGAATTCTTTATCCGGGACGTTTCTCCTGTACACGTTTCTTCTTCTAACGAGGAAGAATGGCGCCTAGTCAGACCGGTTGGTAGAACCAAGCGACCGGGCGAGGGGCAGTGTCCATTGCGAGGGGGGAGGGATCTTGAATCGTTTTTTTGTTTTATTCGTTCCCTATGAACCGATCCTCAAAAACGAGGACTTTTTTTGTTTTGCAACCCCTTCGCCAAAGTTGTTCCATGATGCCCATATGCCGCGCAAAAGGAGAAGCACCCAAACAGTGCAGTGTGACCCAAATTCTCTCTTCAACAACACATTTAGAAAACAAGGGCAGCACCCTTGGTCTTCTTGTCACCACTGTAGGAAGGAAAGAGGTTAGCAGATGACTCATGGGGACGGACCCGTGGTTAGGGTTGAGAGAGGTAGGAAAAGAAACATACCCGAGCTCGAAGTGCTTGCAGCGCTTGAGGGGAAGCTGGCACTTGGTCTTGCACTTGACGCACTCCATGCGCAGCACGACCTTCTTGGTGGTCTTGGCCTTCTTGTGGAAGACGGGCTTGGTCTGACCACCGTAACCCGACTGCTTTCGGTCGTAACGGCGCTTTCCCTGGGCGAAGAGGGAGGCCTTACCAGCCTTGTACTGGGTCACCTTGTGCTGGGTGTGCTTGCGGCACTCCTTGCCCTTGCAGTAGGTGTTGCGGGTCTTGGGAATGTTGACCTGTTGAGAGGAGAATTGTTAGTCTCATGAATTTTCGAATCATTCTGTCTCGTTTTCTCTTTTCCTCTTTTCCTGCCAGTCCTGTCCTGGAAGTTTTGGTGGCAGTGATGATCCCAGTAGATTCCCCCCGATGAAGGGTGAATTGTGTGCGTGTCCCATATTCAGCCATCGATGGTCCGGTCTCTTGTCTGTCGGTCCGCCCGCTTCTCGTAAACCACGGTCCTTAAGCTCGAAAAGTATTCAGTATTGTGTGTATGCCGAATTTTGCACACCGAGTAATCCAGTCCAATCCATCACCCGTGGGCGTTAGGCCAAAGGACAGAGCGGAGGGGTTGGTCGAACTTTTCGAAGCGGCGGCGGGAGTTTTGTCGCCGTGCGGGCGGGCGGCGGGCGCGGACGAGAAGAGAGAGAGACCATCGACGAACTGAATAAAAGAGAGACGCCGGTTCACACTCATCGAGGTATCTAAAGCAATCATCAAGAGGTTAGGGAACATATGCTGGCTTACCATCTTGGGCGACTGTTTGCGGGTGCCGTGCCTGTGTGTGTGGTGATGCAAAGTTCCCAAGTCTGAATGAAATTTGCGGGTTTTGGTGTGTTTTCTCGCTTTGTGGGATCTAGGGTCAAGCCACCATGCCTGATTTGCCCAGTATGTGGCCCGTGCGGGGCAGGACTCACCAGCCACAGCAGGGCCGGCTGACTCAGCCACTATGAGGCGTCGACATCTCTGACCGACCGAATTGACCGACGCCGGACGCTCGAGCCACTTTGGCCCCAAAGAGCCAAACCAAGCAGAAGGGACCCCACCATTGGATTGCCCCGTCGCCAGGTGTTCAGAGCCAGAGAGACAAACAGACATACAGAGGGAGCTTGTGACGATATATCAGAACCACACTCTCAACACGCAGCTTTACATCGCCCACGATACGATACGACAACGAGTTAATAGTACACGCACACGTACGCACATACCGCCAAAATGGACCCCTACTCAGCAGAAGGCGAATTGATCAACATCCACAACTACTTCCACCAGGGCCAGTACCAGGAGGTTGTTGACTTCGACACGTCGTCCTTCTCGACCGACAACGCCCTGCCCGCGCGGGTTCTCGTCCTCCGCTCCCGCATCGCTCTCGGCCAGGCCAGCGATGTCCTGAGCGAGGTCAAGTCCGAGTCCGAGCCTGACCTCAAGGCCGTTGGCGCCCTGGCCGAGCTGGCCCTGGGCAAGACCGACTCCGCCCTCAAGACGGCCGAGGCGCTCGCCGCGTCGTCGCCCGACAGCGTCACCGTCCAGATTGTCGGTGGAACGGTGCTCCAGGCTGCAGGCAAGTCCGAGGAGGCTCTTGCCCTCCTGTCGCAGCATCAGGGAAGCCGTGAGTTCTGTTCCTCCCCTGAGAGTTCCTCTCTGAGAGCTACTCTCTTGAGAGCTACAGCACAACATACATGCCTTATCGCCATCAGCACTTTCAGTCGCTAATCTTGTATGTGTAACAGTCGACGCTGTCGCCCTCATCGTCCAGATCCACCTGTCCCAGAACCGAACCGACCTTGCCCTCAAGGAGGTCCAGGCAGCAAGGAGGTGGGCTCAGGACAGCCTCCTGGTCAACCTGGCAGAGTCGTGGGTTGGTCTGCGAGTGGTCAGTACTTTTCTCTACCCCGTGGAAACCCATGGTTGAGCGCGCATGTCGGCTAACAGAAGATACAGGGCGGCGAGAAGTACCAGCAGGCTTTCTACGTCTTTGAGGAGCTCGCCCAGGCCCCCGCCACCTCGTCGGCGTGGAGCCTCGTCTCCCAGGCCGTCTGCGAGCTGCACCTCGGCCGTCTCGAGGAGTCGCAGGCTGCCTTGGAGCAAGCCCTCAAGAAGGACCCCAAGCAGGCCGATGCCATTGCCAACCTGCTCGTGCTGTCGGTCGTTTCCGGCCAGGACCCCAAGGAGCTGACAGAGTATGTTGTGCACCAACCCAGCCCCCCTAGTCGTCGTGTCTTCGCTAACATGAGTTTCCCCTTCTTCCAGATCACTAAAGAAGGCCGACCCCCAGCACAAGTTCCTGGTGGATCTCGAGGAGAAGAGCGACCTGTTTGACAAGGCTGCGACCAAGTACAAGGCCAAGGTTTCGGCATAGATAATGGGACCCAGCGTGCACGACTTCATTATGATTGGCGCATGATTATTGCAAAGAGTTTAAAGACAAAATATTACATGAGTTTCTATTTCCCTCCCAAATCGAAACAATCAAAATGCTTGCTTGTAATGAATTGACGCCTTTAGTCTTGCCCTTTCATCATCATACACGGTGAGAGGCCAGGCCTATCCTCCCTCCCTCCTAAGTGCGACCGACGACTGTGACGTATTGTCTCGATCAGAAAAAGTTCCAGTTGTTGTCTGATGGGTCGTGAATTGGCAATGTCATGAATCCGCGTCTTGGCGGCGTTGGTCGTGATCCACCCTCTACCCTGCAACATCCGGCATCGCAGACTGCACTTTGGCCCCATGAATGACCTGGGCCTGCGGATACAATGAAGGAATCGTAGTCGTCTTCTTCTGCTTCTTCTCCTTCAGAAGCTGATCCGTGTATGCCTAGGCTGGGGAGCCGGGGTAGTTCCATGGAATGGCGCCGGAAACGAATAGTGCTTTCGATGTCGCGGCCGATGGATGTCAACTGGAGCTCTCCATTCTAGGACCAAGCATCTCTGTGACTATAGTCATCGCGGCGATATGATATGGAGCTAGATGAACCTTTCTCGAAGTCATTGTCGGACTCGTCATCATCACTAATCCAGAGAAATGACCGTACTCGCTTCCAGAATCCTTGCCCCCCGGACGCACCCTGCGAGGATGGCGGGGACACCTTCTCGGTGGGCTTTTGTTCGGTCTCCTTGCTACTTTTGTCAGGGCTGTCGAGGCATCTGCAGAGGGGCACCTCGGTGAAAAATTGGCGGTATCCCAGGGCTCCCAGAGAGTCTGCTCCGATGACAGCACTGGTATCTGGATCCGGTGCTGCCTGGGGCTGCAGTGACATGGCTGATGAGGACAAAGAGAGCGCGCTGGGGGTGAAGGAGGACCCCGTCCCTCTGAGAGACCCGGTCAGCAGGGGACCCTGGGTCAGTGAAAAGTACGAGGCCGTTCGCTTCCAGTCGGTCAGCATCATTTCAGAAGACGCGATGCTGTCTGGTCGGTGTCGATGGCGACTGGGGGCTGCCCAGCCAAGGTTGGAGGAGAAGCCGCTGCTCAGACCCCTGCGTTCTCGCTTGCGATTCATGATGCTGCCGTCTGGCGGCGGCGTGTGTACGCTTCTTCTCGTCTGATTCATTGTCGTAGTTCGAGAGGTGGTAGTGGTATTCGTGACAGTGGACACCAGTAGGCTTCGCCATGACAGGACACCAGTGGGATGCTGAACTTCGAGAGGTCATATATGCCTTTCGTGAATCGGCCGAACAAGGAGAACCGAGGGAAAACAGAACAGACAAAGAATATATCTCAGTGTAGAGTGAACGGGGAACTTAGAAAAAGTCAACGGGGCTTGGTGCTACAGAGCATGACTGCTGAGAGCGTGGTGAGTGCATGGTCGTCTTCAGTTATGGCTGCAAGCAAACCGACGAATATAGAGACTGTTCACAATGACGAAGAGCAAACAGAATGACGGGTTCATGAAAGGAACAGTCACGTTCGTCTCTTTGTGCTATTTTTGTCACATGCTCTCATCGAGTCTCGAGTTACTGCGCCCAGAAGCTTTGAGTGATGGCGAGCCTGGCAGCCTGGCGAACAAAGGGGCGTCAGCCACCGTTCGTGACGGTTAGGAGAACCAACAATAAGGCACCGCTTATTTGACGTATTGCCGACTCTCGACCACAAGCCCTCGACTGGAGAACAATCAAGAGGGAGACAAAGACAAAGACAAAGTGACTGTAGATAAAAACCACAGCAGCATGACGTCCCATGTCACAAGTCGACACAAAGAGAATCTGTATTCGGAGCGCCCAGATCTAGCCAGCTTTAGCCGTTCAATCAACAATAGTATAATAGTGACATTATCATCAGAGTCATGCCTCCAAGGGGCCTCTCAAGCGCAAAGAATGAATGAAACAAAATGCAGCTCTCGACCCGCGTGCTGGTGTGCCCTATACAATGATATTCTTTATGCCTTTCTTTTTTTTTTCGTTTGATTATTTCTGTTTGTCCCATGTTCCCTCGTTGACGTAGCGGTTGTTATGTTATTTTATCCAGCTGCTAGAGGGAGTGAGTTGCTCATTTCTTCTTGGCGAACCTGGGAGCACCAATGTCGTTGCCGCGGAGCTTGACGTTGAGGACACGCTCCATGGCGGCGAGAACCTTCTGGTCGGGGGTGGCGCTGCCGCGCTCAAACTCGGCGACGATGGCCTGAGTCGTGTTGCACTTGGTGGCCAGGTCCTTTTGCGTCATCTTGGGCTCCTGCTTCTGTCGTGCCTGCGAGATGGCCTCGCCGACGACCTTGCCGACCGTGTTGGGCTTGATGATGTCGTCGGAGCGGTCGACCTTGGTCAGGCGCTGACCCTCACCGCCGCCAGTCTATATGTCATTGTGTAAGTAAGAATAGGTTCATTGTTAATGCCGTTGTTGCCGCCGAATCTCCAGCCCTTGCTTGGCCAGCGGCGGCCCGCGCGGGGTCGGTCGCCATGTCGGGCGGGGGAGATAAGACGATGGCCCCAGCGACAGAATGCCAGGCAGGGCCGTAATGTATAGTGATTGGTACTTACAGAGTTGGCAGACGAGTACTTCTTCTCAGTTCCAATGACGCCACCCTGGCGCTGGGCAGCGTTGAGTGCGCTCTTGCCGCGGACGACAGTCTCGCGCTGCGAGGCGCCAGAACCGCGGGTCCTGCTGCCAATCTTGGTGACCTCGTCCCAGTCCGCCATGGTTGCTGCTGTGTTGATTTGGTGTGGGGTGGTGGTTTTGGTTTCGAGCCGTTGTCGAAAAAAAGGTCGTGGAGTTGATCGCGTGAGGAAAATGTAGTTGTAGTGGGTAATGGTAGTAGGAAGATGGCCTCACTCTGAGAGTAATATATGGATCATGGATTGGGGGAACTACCACGTCGCTGCCTTTGACTCAATCGGCGACGGCGGGGCTCAGCCGCCGCTTGGGGCCAGTGCCTCGCTCCTTCCTCCCTCGTTCGAATACGCAATAGAACGTGCTAGATGACCCTACTTGTGGCTTGTGCACCGTCATCATTGATGACATAGCCCTCACTAGCCACATATGACGCACCAGCCTCAGGGCTAGATTGCTCGGGCTTCCACCCAAATGACTAATCGGACACCACCACTTTCTTCCTCCGAGCCCAGGGACCTTGATGGCTTAAACCCGAGATGGTGATATCACACTGCCTAAGCCCGTAAAGAGACAAAATCGCCCAGATACCCCATATTTGGAGGGGGCTTCTGTTTTAATCTGACCCTTCTCTTCAGACTTCCTCTTGGGGAACGCAGACAAGGTCATCATGGACGGCCTCTCGGACGGTTCACCCTTTGCAATGGCGCTCTGGGTCTGGGATCGCATCGAGATGGTTGTTGAGAACTATTCTTCTCTTCCCTTGATACTTTGTGCACTACTCGCCGTTGGCTTCTTCTTGTTTGGGCCACCGACAGGGTGGTCTCGTCGGGTTGCCTGAAGCTCTCCCGGCCGTTCATCAACACGTCCCACATCAGCGGCTTCCTCCTATCAACGTGACCTGCTGCGCTGGCGATCATAAATCCACACGCCCACCGAGAGAGAACTATGTCGGACACATGGCTCGACTTGTGTCTGTCGGTATCCGAGCATCTATGATCTGTTTCTACGACCACTACGTTTCCATGAACTGTCCATGCTTGATCAAGCCAAAAATCCACAAGATCAAGCGACATGGACCAGCGTATCTGAGATGATTAATTCCATGTATAAAAGGTATGAATTCAACAAAGGGCCCTGCCCCTTGCGACTAAACACTAGAAGCTTATAAAAGAAAGACAAGCCTCGGGAACATACAAGCGCAATTTGACCTTCCCTCTCCACAATCCCCCGTCATGATACAACACATTTAAAATGTCGGATTTACCGACTCCTGCACCGGCCCTCCTAGCTTGAACGTCCGGAGGGAGCTGTTGGACATTGTCGATGCCCGGGTTCTAGTCCATGACGCCGGTGGGGCTGTCCCGCTATGAGCGCGACGGTGGCCGAGACTGACAGATTGTGCCGACAGGGCGGGAGATGCTGGGGTAGCATGGCCAGAAGCACCCCTCGATCGCGATCGCATGTGCATCTTGCTCATCATGTTCTGTATGGTCGATGCAGGGTCCAGCGTCGGCGGCGGTGTCTGCGACGGTGTTGGCGGGAAGCCACCCCTGCCATGTGCACCGCCGTGGTACCCGCCATCCGAGGAGCCGGTGCCCTGCCGAACGAGCGGTCGGCCGCCCTTGTCAAAGTGCCCCGCCACAGAATCTTGGTGCCTGGCTGGACTGCGGCTGGAGCCCCGGCTTGGTGGTGGCGTGGCGTGACCAAGAACAGCGAGAGAATGCTGTTGCTGTTGCTGCTGTTGCTGCTGCTTGTGCATCATGGCGAACCTCTCGAAATCGGATGCGGACGGAGCGGCAGGCAGACGGCTGAGTCGTCGCATGGCCTTCATGTTGGTGTCGATGAAGCTTGTCATGCGGTTGAGGGCCACGGCGTTCTCATGGGACTCGGACGCCGAGTTTCCATGTAGCGGCTCCGAGTTGCGAAGGTAATGCCGCTCATTGAGCGGCATGTCCCCACTGGTTGCCGGCCCGAGACGTGGCGCCTCGCGGATCGTCCGCTGGATCTGGGACAGCACGCTGTCGAACTCGACGGCTGTCGTCTGGGCCTGCATAGGCATGTAATTGGGGGAGGCACCACCGACCGTGGCGGTGTGGGCAAATACGAAGAGAGACCCGTCGCGGACCATGCGGCGGACGAGGTTCCAGCGGGTGCGTGCTGGGTTGGGCTCAATCTCGGGCTTGTAGATGGAGTGCTGAGCCAGCTTGCTGTAGAAGAGCTCCAGCCTCTTTGCCATGCGCTCGAGAAGCTGCATGAGGAACGAGCAGAGGGCCGAGAGACGCTGGGTGTTTGACGCAGCATCGAGGCTCATGATGCTGTCAAAGGCATCCATGCCCCGGCAGGCCTCTTCGCGAATGTCCTCGAGCAGCTCAATGTCCAGCTCGACCGAGGCCATCGAGTACGACATGATGCCGCGCTCCTGGAAACGGGCGGCCTCACCATCCAGGACCAGCTGGCCGATGCGCGACACCTCCTTTGACGTGGCCACAGCGTCGGGCGACGTCTTGGCGCGGGCAATGATGCCGAGGATGTCGGGCAGCCGGCCGTCCGTGGCCAGGTCGTGGGAAGCGGCCGTGTTGGCTGTGGTGAAGGAGAGTTTGAGGACGAGCTCCTGGAACTTGGGTCCGAACAGGGCGGAGAATCCCGACTGCAGGAGGCGCGACTGGTACTGGTAGAAGTGTCGCACAGCGATCATGTTGATCATGTCACCCTGGAACCAGTGCTTGTTGGAGCCCTGCATGTCGTTCATCTGGAACTGCTGTGCCACAAGCGTCTCGACCGTGGTGCGGAGGTAGCCAGCCCACATGTCATAGAGACTGTTCAGATCCTCACTGTTGTGGAAGTCCGGCTTGGGTGTGAGATGGCCGACAAAGTACTTGGTAAGGAGACTGGACACCTCTGGGTTGTTGGTGTGGGCCAGGTTGTCAAACGACTTGGAGCAGTCGACACCGGCGTTGGACTTGATGATGAGGGTGCCGCCAGGGTGCATGGGGCAGAAGTCGGTCACGTCGTAGGCGCTACCGTGGACTCCCACCCAAATACGTCCTCCGGGACGGTGCCCAGTGTTCTGGGCCAGCTGCGAGAGGGGAATGGTGGACAAGTTGCACGGCAGAGGCTTGGGCGTCATGAAGACGTCGAGCATGATGCGACGCTCGGCAAAGGCAGTGTTGAGCACAATGTCGGTCGACTCCATGGTGGCGGTGCGGTGGTTATAGATGGCCTTGCGCATGCCGTTCATGACCGAGTCAAAGACGTCGACGGAGCCGCAGATGTAGAGGTTGCCACCGAGACCACCATGCTTCTTGGAGATGATCATGTCGCTGATGGTGGCACCCTGCTCGGTGATGAGAGTGTCAATGTAGCGGGGCTCCATGCGCTTCTCAACGAGGTCGCGGCGCACTGGGTCGTACGCCAGGCCGTTAGTGTCCCTGGAGAAGGCCAGGTGAACCTCCATCGAGCCATCGTTGACGTACTGTCGGAGCTCTTCCTCGTAGCAGAACTTGTCACGGCTCTGCACTCCGAGGTAGAGGATGTTGCGGCCGACAGTCTGGCCGACGCGCGCCTGCCAGAAGGAACGGAAGGGGGCAATACCGCTACCTCCAGCGAAGAAGGCACAAGGGGCGGCGCCGTCAATGGGAAGCTGGAAGGCGGCGGGACGAGAGACGCCAACCAAGACCTCCTCGTCGGTGGCAGGGAAGTTCTCGGTGGCATCGACGGGCGGATTGAGGAAGCCACTGCTGACACCGGCACGGGTGACCCTGGCGCCGCCGGCAAAGGTGGAGCAGAGCTGGTACTCTGCGCGGGAGATGGTCAGGTCGATGGTGGACGGAAGCATCTCGTTGGGGTAGTTGGAGATGGAGTAGGTGCGCGGGACCTCGACGGGGATAAGGTCGCTGAGCCAGGCGACGCCGGGAGTCAGGTCAAAGGCGCGGTCCCAAAGGGCAGGGGGCGTGTCCTCCATGGCGGCTTGGAGGAGGTCTCCGAGGGAGCCACGGACCGGCCACTCGTTGGTGGCGAGCACCTTGATTACTGTGCTGGACGAGGCCCCGACAAGGTCATGGACCTTCAGGACCAGCTCCTTGGTGAGCGGAGCCAGATGGCCACGACGCAGGATGTCCTTCACGGCCAGTGTGGGGTTGGCCATACGCTGGGAGGGGACAGCAAGTCCATGAGTCTCGACAGAGATGAGATGCTCGGCAAACCGGGACCACTTGGGGTTCAGCGAGACGGGCGTGTCGAGCATGTCGTCGAGGCCGAGGGCGGCGGCCACCTTGGCACACTCCTCCCAGCCGTTGAGGGGCATGACGGCCAATCTGTCGCCGGGGGCAAACGTGATGCCCGTGTTCTGGATGTCGAGCGTGACCATAGCGATGGAGCGAACGGGGTCGAAGTCGACAGATCGTCGAGAGATGACACGCGACTTGTACCGGCACTCCTCGAAGGTGCCACGCATTTCGTTGGGCTCAACAGGGATGTGGCCACGGTACGGCTCGAGACGCTCCTTCATGGCATCGGAGAACTGCTTGTGCACCTCCTCCCACGGCCGACCGATGGAGTCAGCCCCGCCCGAGTTACCGTTGGTCTCAGTGCGGCCAGTCTTGGAGGCAACCTCGAGGATGCCAAAGACCTTGTAGCGGTGAACACCCATGAAACCACGCTCGCCGGTGTAGGCCTCAATGATGCCATCCATGACACCCATCAGGCGAGGGTCGCCCGACTGCGCGACGAATTCGGGGACACGGTAGTGGTACTCGATGGAGGCGATGAAGGCACGGAGGTTGGTGGGGAGCCAGGCACGAAGGTGGATGCCCTCGGCTCCGAGGAAGGAGTCATACTTCTTGCGACCCAGGAAGGCATCCATGACCAGGAAAGGCGAGAACTGGAGACCGGATGAGGCAGGGCATCTCTTGGAGAGGGGGGCCGAGAACTTGGCCCAGCGGACCCAGTCGGTAGCGGAGACGAAGTTGTCGCCCGAGCTGGGGTTGACGGAGATGGAGTGGAAAGCGTTTGGCATGCGCTCGAGAATCTCCTTGAGGTTGATCATGGCGCGGAGGAGGGCATCGTGGTCCCTGTTCATGACGGCCTCTTGGCAGGCAGCAATGGCATCAGGGCCATGCTGGAAGGATGCTACGAGTTTTCATGTTAATGATGCATCTTCTATCGGAGGGGACAGGGGTCAATAACTCACCATCAGTCTCTGCACATCCCTTGAGGAAGGCAATGTCAGCCTGCTCGCCAAACATGGGCCAGCGGAGGTCCATGTTGTCGAATCGGCCGACATAGGGGTGGACCGAGGTCGGGTCCCGGATGCGGATATTGTACGAGGACTGGTCGACAAAGGTGAGATGGGGGATGACGCGACCCATGCGGCGGGAGACCTGCCAGTAGGGCAGGGCAATGCTGAGAGGGATGCGCTCGCCCTCGGGGCCGAGGTGGTCGCCCATGGGGACGTTGGGCAGCTCAAAGTTGGGCTCGGAGATGCTGACACCGTCATAGCCGTTGTTGGACTCCTCCCAGCGGTAGATGGAGCAGAGCATCCCGAGGGCGACGAGGGCGGGCCAGAGGGCCTGGTCGGGGATGACGTCCGCGGTTCCCTGGACGAGGGGCAGGGCGGCGATGGAGACGCGGACACGGCTGCGGCTGACGCAGCCGGGCATCCTCTCGCAGAGGTCGGACCAGACGCGGCCGGGCGAGTTGGCGAGGACGGCAACGGCCTCGTTGGCGTTGGGCGGGCAGAAACCATACTCGGCGCTGAGGTAGCCGTCCTTCCAGCCAGTCTGGGACCCGATGGCCTCAGCACGGAGCATCACCTGGCGGGCGGGGGCACCGAGGGCGATGGCGAGCAGATCTGTCTCCTTGGCGGGGAGGGTGTCGACATTCTTAACAGCGGCCACCTCGTCGATGGTGGGGGCGTCCCTGTACAGGATGTCGTTGATGGACTTTCTCTCCCTATATTACAGCGGAGTGTCAGTCAAATTTTCAATACCTCGTGGCCTCGTGGCTCAGTGTTGTTGGTGTCGACGTACCGGTCACGGAGGAAGACATCAACATCGGCACCTTGGGGGATCTAAAAAAGGGTCAGTATACAGGTAAGTCCATACATCGATCCCGTCTTTGGAAGACTCACCTGGAAGGCAGCGTGGTAATCGCCTGCCTGTGTGAAGCCAGAGAAGGAGCATCCTCTCGGACCTCGTTGTTGTGACTGGCTTGAAGCGGCGGCGTGGTGTGCGCCAGCTGGGCATCGGCCGGCTCCTCCGACGGAGCCTGACACGGGGCACGATCTTTCCGACATTGTGACTGTGTGAAAGGAGGAAAAGAAAGAGGAAGAAGAAAAATTATCAACGAAGAGTCCCAGCCTCTGCGTATAGGAGAGAGAGGAGAGAGAAAGATTAGGCGGAAAGAAAGGAAGGAAGGAAGCAAGAACAAGCAAGCCACCGGGGCAGTCACAAGAGCAAGAACAAAGAAAGGAGAAACAAAGAGCCGTCTAGGGCCACGGGAACCTTGTGGAAGAGCAAAGGGGGTATCCAATACTGACGGAGATCTGGAAGAAGGAGAGAGAGGGCTAGGTGATTGATATACCAGATCAGACAAGACCAGACCAGCAGAACTTGCAATCCACCATAGTAGGATAGTACTCCGTGGTAAGTACTCCTACTCCTACTCCGTCTGTCACCGGCCTTACCGGTAGACGCCCGGTAGTGTACCAATATACCAATATACATTGATGGAACAAGTAATAAGCTTAAGAGGATAGAACCCCTGTCGAGGAAATAACCAGTGCTCTCGCCTTCAGCCACCTATTGCTGGGCACCCATGTAGTATACTCGTGCATACAGACTGCAGGTATGGCTTCTCGATTTGCCTCTATTTCTGACCCTTCTACTGCATTAAACGTGAAACCAGGTGGATATGTTACAAGACGTACCGGTAGACGCCGCGATGGTGCTAGTAGACAGTTGAGGTTCAGCTCGATCAACCGGGACGAAATACCCGCCTGCCCGCCTCAGTAGTAGTAGATGTAGCATCATGGTACGGTACAGTGCCTGTGCCCATCCAAGCACAGGCGAGTAACGCGGTGCCATAGGGACCACATGGGCATGGGCAGCAGCAACGGAGTTGACCGCTGCCCACTCTCAATGGAGCATATGAGGTCTGTCGGGATGTGGGCCATTAGCCCCTTGGCCCCTTGATCTTGGTGTGTCCCTCTTGGCGACTTGGCCTGCCTTGCTGCTTGCCTAGTTGCGTAGTAGAGAGCACGTTCTCTTCCAGAACGACAAGGGTTCCCAGGACAGGGCTCCCCAATCACCAAACATCCTCTCAAACATGTCAGGGGTCTTTGACTGGAGTCGGCTTACGACGCCTTCTCCCAAGGTGACATTGACAGACCCAGTTTGCCAGTGCCAGCTTGCCAGCCAGCCAAAGGCCACACAGCCTTGGCCCTCTCAAGCCTTTCACTGTCCAGTGTTCATTGCAGCAGGTTCAGTGCAGGCTCAGTGCAGCGGGTATTGTGGACGGGTATACCGTATACATGTGCCGTGTCAATTCCCCACATCTCATCTTGCATCTCGTGCATGGGCACATTTAGTTTCCGGTGTAGAGTCGTAGAGACCCGTGGGAAGGGTCTCTCCCACCGGACCAGTCCTACCTCAGGTGCGGGCGGGCTCATATCGACAGCTGCGTGGATTAAAACACTCGTGGTTGAAATACCAAATACTCCGTAGATGGATCAATATTGATCTCATATCAATCACTTGGGTGATAATTCCCATTCACATTTATTACTGACGGAGTCGCGGGCGGTACATGCCGTTGTGTTCTGGGAGCCAATCGAGTCCCGCCAGTTACGCATATTGACCCGTTCTGCTCGTACTTGTTCGTACTCATGTCTGTATTACGCTGTATTAATTAATACCTGTGCATAGTAATTGTGCAGGTCGACAGTCGACAAGCCAGAGAGTAAAGCCAGCAAGCAAGCGAGCGAGGCAAGTCTTGACGAACTCTCAGCACTTGTTGAGCAGTGAGCACCTTACCTCTCGACGCCTTGACGCCTTCTACGCGTACCATGACACTTGCTTCACCTGTTCGTCCTGCGACACTAGCGCGACTCTGTCCCTCCTCTCTATGCCGAGCGCCAAGTTTCGGTGCTTCATGCCCATAGGCCATTCCAGGACGACCACGGGGGCGGGCCTTGGTCCAATGAAGAGCTGCTCTCGCTCAATGAGTCCTGAAATACCAGCCACATGTTCAAAGCTTGTTTTTTTTTTCTCCTCTGTGACCTTGCGGCCTCTCGTCGCTTTCCCATTGCCAGAGCCAGAGTTGAGATGTCGCAGGTTGGCGGAGACTCAGCCCTCGTGGCGCCAACAGGATGGTGGGTCCCTCCTTCCTCGCAGAAGAAGTCGACGGCATCTTCCCCTACGCTGCAACTTGCAAGCATGGATACCCGGTACATGCCCGTATGATGAAATCTTGGATCAGAATTGACAAGGCAAACGTGAATCGATTGATAATAGCATTGACGAAATACTGGAATACAAGAGTCTCCTTCCTCTTTGCCTTGTAAGTAGTACTACTGTACATACATGCATACAGACATACATGACCCCAGCTGTAACAACTTGGGACAAAGCAAGAAAAGCTTCGACTCGTGTGGCTATGTGATAATACAAACTCACAGAGTACTACTCGTAGTAGTATTCATGTTGCCTGTGCTCATAGCTCATCCAAGCGCCTTGTATCATCATCAAGCCTTTCTTGGCAACAGTTTGAGCAGTCCGTTTTGGAGATTCTTCCCGTCATGCTAACAGGTGGCTATGCGATGATGAGTATCTAGACGGTGATGATGTATACTCGTAGAACTACGATAGTACTACTACTCCGTAGTGCTAATAGTACTAGGCATTAAGTAATAGTAGGTCACGTAGTATTGAGTTGATCATCTCCCTAGGAGAATGTTGCCAATCCGAGGAGTTGAGACGTTGCCAACCAGGACAAGCTTCAT
This sequence comes from Geosmithia putterillii, assembly GCA_900188575.1. Classification (NCBI taxonomy): domain Eukaryota; kingdom Fungi; phylum Ascomycota; class Sordariomycetes; order Hypocreales; family Bionectriaceae; genus Geosmithia; species Geosmithia putterillii. The sequence continues at coordinate 1,653,425 of FYEU01000301.1, read as the reverse complement.
ATCGGCGGGGGTGGTATTGGACTGAACAATGCTTTGCCTTATTCCCACGAGGCATACATAGTCCATGTAGTATTGAGAAGCTGATCTTTCTAGGGTAGTGTCGCCAATTTGAGTTGAGTTGTGAGGCGGTACGGAGTAATACTACTGAGAATATTGAACCATGGACACTACATTGACATTGATTCCATGCCGTGGGATACAAGAGTTATGTACATCTAGTACCTTTACGGAGTACTACTACGAACTGGCGGCAATTCTTTCCTCGATCCGGTCCTTTTGATGATGCGAACAGTTGAGGCCCAGACACCGTTGACCGACCACCCGACAGACCCGACTTGCCATGCATGCCGTCGTGCCTTGTTTAGGGTGGGTGCTGGCTCACCTCAGGGCGGGGGAGGGGCCGCAATACCCACGCAACGCAACGCCAACGACGACGTCAGCCCACCATTGACGTCGACGATCAGTCATGTTAGTAGCAGGTAGTAGTAAGTGCTGTAGTAGGTAGGGCCCGAGTGCATACGGGTGCGTACATGTATGTATAGCATCATTACCACCTGAAGACAAGCAGCGTTATCATCGCCGCGTCCAACATTTGGCACCCGAGCAAGCAATTGCTCAAATCAATGCCAGCCGGCCATATGATTGCTTGGGCTGAGGCGGGAGCGGGAGCCAAAGCTGATCGATCCTCGTAAAGGTACAGAAAGAGCTGCAAGCTTTGTCCAATCATTGGACACGGAGTCTTTCTGTGGTATCTCCGCCCGCGCCGATATCCAAGCAAGCCAAGCTCTTTGGCACACACACTCACACTCTATTGTCTCTCCCATAACCTCACAACGTCATCATTGTGTCTCATGCCCCGCCAGAGCTTCCCACCATTCGCCTCCCCCTCGAGAGGGGAACGGCCCAGGCATGCAAAGCAAAGCATTCGTATTTCTACCCCGCTGATATCCTCGTTCTAGTCCTTCCTCACTCTTTTACTCTTCTCCTCTCTCCTTCTTCTCTTTAGAATATTCAAATCTTCTCTCTATTATCATCGCCTTAGTACCCTACACATATACACATACACACCCCAAATCTATAATCCATAATAGCCCGCCATGCCTCTCACCGGTCACTGCCTCTGCAAGGCCGTCACCTACAAGGCTGACGTCGACGAGCCCCTCATCACCGCCTACGACCACTGCGATGACTGCCAGCGCCAGTCCGGATCTACCTATTGTATGTGCCGTCGCACGGCCCGCATATGAGCACCTGCCACATCCAAAGACAAAGGCGAAGAAGAAGACCATGCCATGTTGAAACCGGGGTGAAGGAGAGGAAGAAAGCAGGGCGAAGATGGAGAGGAAGATGACGAGGTGAAGAAGAAGAAGAATGAACAACAAACAAGTCCAAGAACAAGTGAGAGCTAACAATATCCATCACCAGCTCTCGTCACCGTTGTCCCCAAGGACAAGCTCACAATCAATGGCCCCGTCAAGAAGTGGGAAGGCAAGGGATCCTCTGGACACTCAGTCTGGCGTCTCTTCTGCTCTGAGTGTGGCTCTCCCATTGCCCACGACCCAGACGCCGCCCCCGAGATCATTGCCCTCAAGGCTGGCACTCTCGACTCTGAAATCAAGAAGAAGCTCAACCCTGTAAGCTTCCACAACTCTTCTTGCCTTTTCTCCTTGTCTCCCTACCCCCATGTCACTCCCTTGTAATGGGCCAAGCCACAGAGTCTAGTAGCTGACGCCAAACGCTCTGTCAACAGGACACCGAGATCTGGACTGTCAGCAAGCTTCCGTTTTGCAAGGAGAATCTGACCAAGCCGTTCAAGCACATGCCGGAATAGGTACTTGCCATCTTCCAAGGAACAGACTGGAACACTGCAATAAGCATATACAGTGTTTACTTGTTCTGGTTTCTTTCCCACCGCCCCTACTCCGAGGCGAAATGTGCAAATTGTGTCGGATAAGCGATGGCCTTGATGGAGCAAATCGTATATACCAGACAACACCAGAGCATTATTCAGGCATTTAATGGTATCCCTGTCGCTTGATCATGATCATGGTAGTAGTAGGCAAAATAAAGAATGAACAAATGTCATGAGAATGTGCAAAGAGTATTGGATTAGTCTTATCCGTGTGCTAATGATACAGGTGTCTTGAAAGAGGATTGTCAACAAGAGGATACTACCCGACTTTTCGCCTCCGTACAATCAAAGCCCGACTGCACAGTTCAAGCCTCCACCAAAACGAATCACAGACCATTGGCAAAGAGAAGCCCGATGCTCAGAACAAGACATCCGACTGTCGCTACCGAGTTGGTTGGAAGGATGCGGTAACCAGATGACTCGCATGATCTCTTCTTCCCGCTCGAGCACGTACGAGGGCTCGCTGTTGGGGCAGTTGAGCTCGACACGCTGCTGTAGGCGGGATAAGGAGTCTCCGTCTTGAAGGGTGCGGGAACAATCTTCCATTCGAAGGCCCTCTTTGTAGTAGTGAAAGGGGGATAGGGGTAGGGGTAGGGAGCCTGAGATGTACTTGTGGGAAGTGCCTCAGACGTGACTACTTCGGTAGAAGAGGAGCCCGAGCTGGACGCAGGGCCAGTGGGGTAGCTTCCTTGAGATGAGGACTGCTGATCTTTGGCAGTTGGAGAGGAACCCGACCCCGAAGAAGGGCCAGTGGGCAGCTGAGTAGAACGAGCACTTGTTGCTCTGGAACCAGGACCAGTGGGGTAGTTGGTGTCAGATGTAGGCTGAGAAGCAGAAGCAGAGCTCGTCTTCAAGGGTGGACGAGTAGTCGGGAACCTGCCACCTCCCGTGGGACCCGTGGGGTAGTTGAAATTGGCTGTAGGCTGGGAGGCCGAAGAAGTCGACCTAAAAGGAGGACTGGCAGTCGCGGATCCGGCACCAGGACCCCCTGTGGGGTAGTTGGTGTCAACTGTGGGCTGGGAAGCCGAAGCAGACGACCTCAAAGTAGGACTGGCAGTCGGGGATCTGCCACCTCCCGCGGGGCCCGTGGGGTAGTTGGTGTTGACTGTAGGCTGGGAGGCAGAAGCAGACGACCTCAGAGTGGGACGAGCAGTCGGGAACCTTCCACCCCCCGTGGGGCCCGTGGGGTAGTTGGTGTCAGATGCAGGCCGAGAAGCAGAAGCAGAGCTCGTCTTCAGAGGGGGACGAACAGTCGGGAACCTTCCACCCCCCGTGGGGCCCGTGGGGTAGTTGGTGTCAGATGCAGGCTGAGAAGCAGAAGCAGAGCTCGTCTTCAGAGGGGGACGAACAGTCGGGAACCTGCCACCTCCCGTGGGACCCGTGGGGTAGTTGACGTTGGCCGTAGGTTGGGAAGCCGAAGCAGACGACCTCAGAGTGGGACGAGCAGTCGGGAACCTGCCACCCCCCGTAGGGCCTGTGGGGTAGTTAGTGTCAACTGCGGGCTGGGAAGCACTCGACCTCAAAGTAGGGAGAGCAGTCGGGAATCTGCCACCCCCGGCCGGGCCCGTGGGGTAGTTGGTGTCAACTGCAGACTGGGAGGCAGAAGAAGCACTCGACCTTGAAGAAGGGAGCTGAGGGTAGTTGGTCTCCGTTTGACGAGAGCCTCCCCCGGTGGTAGGAGAAATGATACCCGTTGGCTGACGGGATCCAGGGTACTCAATGGTAAGCGTGAGGCGAACCCCCGAGGACTTGGTAGAAACAGAACTGACTCCGGGCGTGACCGTGGCCCCACTGCAGGAAGAGCTGGGAATTCCATGACTGGTTGAGCGTGTCTTGGTGATCCAGGCTGAGGGGCTCTGGATACTGCCCGTGCACGATGTGCTTTGCGAATGGGCTTGGGAAGTTGGAGCACCAGTCTGCCGGTTTCCTGGCGGGGTGTGGGAGATGCAGGTCGAGCTCTGTGGAGTTCCCGTGAGCTTGAGAGTGGTACCGGACCTGAAATCGCCCCCAGAGGAGTGGGAAGTACAGGTTGAGCTCAGAGGAGTGGCCGTTGCCGTAGGCGTGAGAGTGCTCACTACGCGACTCTGAGAGTGAGATGTGCAGGACGAGCTCTGAGACACTCCACCGGCCCTAGATGTGGTGCCAGTCCTCAAAGGAGGTTTTTGTGTGAAAGCAGCCGTGGTCGTGGGTCCAAAGGAGTGAGAGGTGCACGTCGAGCTCTGCTGAGCGACCCTGGAAGTTGTCGGGGTAGGCCACCTCCAGATGGAGCTGGTAGAGGAGGGACGGTTGGAAGAGGGGCCAGCAGTGTTTTTCTTGCTCGTGTTGATAGGAGGGTAGACATGAGTAGGAAAGCGAGTAGGGAGAGGCGTGCGAGTCAGAGAGTATTGAGGGTAGGGAACAGAAGAAACATCGTAGCCTGGTACTTTGGGGTTGAGGTTTTTGCAGTAGTACCCGAGCAACCTCTTGGCGATTTCAGCCCAGAGGGCAAGATCCTCGTCATCTCTGACATCAGTATCGAAGAACGAGGCGGCCTTTTCGCCCATGGTAGCCACGCTGGTCTCGTTGCTCGGCTCACCGTAGGCACCGCCGATGGAGTCATCGTTGCACCACTCTGACAAACCATCGTCGGCACTGCGCTGGTCAAGGAGAGCGCGGTGTCCAGGTCCAGTCCGTGCTTTCACGCAGACCTTCTCAAAGACTACGGCCAGGGCACACTGAGACTCATCCCTGCCACCAGAGTCGACACAGTAGCTTGAGGCCTCGTTCCCATTGGCGGCAGAGCAAGTCGGACGTGCCTCCCCACCCCCCAGAATCTGCTCTAGAGCGAGGAGAACAGACTCAGGACCAGTGATGAGGCCTGCGCCCTTGTCCACAGTGAGAAGGTAGGAACCAAGGGAGACAGTGGTGGCCGTAGCCTCGGAAGGACTCGTCGCTGGCGGGTAATAGGTGTTCAGGGAAGAGGCCATAGTAACGGCGGAGGTACAGGTAGAGCCAACGAGGGGGCTTGAGGTTCCAATAATATTATGGGATAACTTGTGTGTGGACAAGTAGCGAATGGGGAAGCAAAGGGTAGAACGGGCACCGACGGTGGAGGGTATAACAGATGTTGAGGCGGGCTGATGATGTTGAAGAGGAGAAGAAGAAGAGAGATGGAAAAGGGCAGACAGGAGTCATGGGGATGTTTTTATGGCCTGTTGCCTGGTTCTTTCCAGTTCCGTGCCCCTTCCTAGGTTTCGATGGCGCGTCAAGGGGAGGAGCGCTTGGAGGGTACCAAGGGCAAGAGGGATGGAACAGACCTGCACCGTAACGCCGACAACTTCCCCAAAGAGTGATTCAAGTGCTTGATTTAGACATGTAGGAAGGCGCAAGTCTCATCTGGAAGGTCCCGCCTGTAGTTACTCTTCCCTCCCCTGTACCCCACGATACTGGTAAGTGGTTCCTGGCGCTCCTGATATCGAATGCCGTGGATTCGGAAAGGGGAAACTTGCCCCAAATGTCAGCCGCCAACGCTATAGTTCCTTCACCTTGTGCTTTTCACCCAGTCACCGCACTGCCTTGCAGCAAAACAACGGTTCATGGCAACTACTAAGGCTCTGAGCTCGCCACCATTGATGGCATCAACCGTCAGCCAGTTGGGGTAGGTTTGGTCCGTGAGCTTGTTCCAAAGTACCGTCCGCAGTGCCGTCATGGACGCACGCCCCATATCGATGAGACTGAAGTTATCAGGTATTGTCACCACAGTGATTCCGGTCAGGGTCCGGAGCCATTGCATGTCGTAGACCTTGGAATCGCGCTTGTATCGATGCGTCTTCAGTTCTTGGAGCTGGTGCTGGCTCATTTTATCCACGGAGTACTGCTCACTCCAGGTGCTGCGAATGGGGAAGTTTTCACCATGGACAAATCCTTCGCTGACTGAGGGGAATGTGTCTGGTGTGGCATCCTTCCACCCGGAGCCGAAGCGGATGATGACAGCAGAGTTCCCATCTCCGATGAGTTGCTTTAAGGGGATTGTTGTAACGTCGTCGCACTTGGGAAGTACGGCACGATTGTTGACTTTGTGAAGTAATTCGTAGAACCTTTCGCGTTCCGAAGCAGAGAGTGGTTTGTAGTTTCGCCCTTGATTCCAAGTCTCGGAGTGGATATCCCAAATGATAAGCTCTCCTGGATACTCCTCGGTGAATTTGTTGATTTTGTTTATGACGTCTGCCAGGTCAGCACCTGTGCCCCCATACCACTGACGATTGAGGAGTGATCCATGGGCTTCCTTGAACTCGCCATGTTTCGTCAAAAGGACTCTGGTATCTAGAACACGTACCCCGTCCAGACGCAACTGTTTATCGACCCCGTTGATTTGTGTGACAGTATTTCTTTTGCCCACACCTGTGCTCTTGGATGTAAAGCTGTACTTGGACAGGGCTGCGTGGTGTGACCGGGGCATGATAATTTCTCGCAGGGGCAGTTGGCCGATCTGAGGGAGAAGGGACTTCATCCAGGCAACTTCTGGTTTGCACCCCTCGCACCCCTAATTCGTGGTGGACGTCATATTGCCCTCGTGGCCCGCGAGGATGAACGAGACTCCACCAGGAGCTTTGTCGGAGCCAAGGTCCACAGAGCCGGATTTTGGCATCGTGCTTGTCTCCAGATCCCCATCAAAATAGACTGTGACGTCTGGATTCCTGGAACCCCCCATGCGGTACTGGACCTCGAGTCCCATGGTCTGGTTGGTGCCCTCAATCTGGTACATAACCTCGCCCGCTGTGTCCTTGGCCGCCCCCACGCCGCGGTACCCAAATGTTGCATGGTTGACAGACTGGCCAGGTTTGATGCAATCGGGCCATTGGTCCCAGTAGACCATCTGGTACTGGTGAAGGGACACCCGTCGCCAAAGGTATGGCGTAGCGTTGATAAGGGCAATGTTGGTATCCGACGGGGAGTTGGCGCCCTGGCGGCTCCATAGAGACTTGAACCGCTGTACTAGTCGGGTAGGTCTGGAAGGTCTGGGAGGTCTAGAATGTCTAGAAGGTCTGGGAGGTCTGGGAAGTCTGGGGGGACCTGTCGTTGTGACACTCTTACTTTTGAATGTTTCTCCGGAGGCACGCTTCTTTTGGAGGCCTTGCTCGCTTGTGTCATTCTGTCTTGTAATGGCCGTCGTTTGCGGGGCATGAGGGTCGATATTGGTGTCTGAGGGGGGCTTGACATGTGCCCAGGTCCAGTCTACTAATAGAGACGCGAACCGTTTCGTCAGCCAGTGGTGTGATTCAGATACCCTGACAGTGGTACGTTCAGAACCGTTTGAGCTGTGTGATTCCTTTGTGCCCCTGAACTTCTTGTCCTCGCGATGACGGCCCCTGTGCTCACTTGCAGTGCTGTGTCTGTGAGTGGTGATTTTCGGCCGGGCCGGTCCAGAGTTTGAAGGTTCAAGCCTCTCATTTTCAACTGTGACGCTGTCCTTTGTAGTGGAAGATGACCAAGATCGCCCGTGGCCATCTACCGGGGGGGCGCGGCTGTCTTGAACGGTGACGCTTTCAAACTTGGTTTGACCATCAGATGACCTCGAGGTAGTGACATCCTTGTCATTCCCGCGTCCACGGCCATGCCTATGCTCGACTGCTGTGTTGATCTTCGAATCTATATTCGACGGCGGGGTTGGTTCGACATCTGCTATGGGTTCTAGGAGCGACCCGACACCGGAGATAGCTGGGCTAGGTGGGATGGGCGCAACTTGTCGGGCAGAGATAATGTCTGACTGAACAGGAACGGCCAGTCCTTGTTGGAGTACGGAGGAATAGAGGAGGAAGAGAAAGGAGGACCCCAGGGGGATCCTCCTGAAATCTGCGAACATTTCCGAGATGGACGTTTTGCTTCGTACGAGGGACGTGGTACAGGCGGGTTCGATGTATGCGCATATGCGATAAGAATGATGGCGATTGAGGGTTACAGGAGTAAAGAGATAAATATACTTGGGGCGATGGAGTAGAACACCTGTATACCCGGTTGATGTTGATGCGGAAGACTTGATACTTCGCCATCTCGGCTGCTGTGGAAAGTACTGATGTGTAGGTAAGCATGTCAGGGCGGACCGTCTCGCAAGGGAAGGGCCGACTCTATCAGTGTAGCTATTCACGCGAATCGGCCACGAGACGGATCATCAGAGAAAAGAAGAGGGAAAGAGGGCCCTGAGATAATGTTTTTGTTAATGTATAATCAAGGAGAACTGAAGTAAAGCAAATCGTAACATCGTTGGTGCGCCAATACCACGCCGGCAGTCTAGTACCGTTTGTGATGCCAGAATTAAAGGGGAGGGGAAACAACAAACGTATGGGCACCGTCCACTCTAGATTACTACCTCTAGTAGTCATTCGAAGGACGCCCAAAAGGCCTTGCCTTGCCATGCCCATCTCATCCCGTAGCAATGATGCCAGTCATCAGATCCTCGTCCTCAATCTGTGACTCAAAGTTTCCCGTAGGGTCCTCTGCTTCCTTGTCAAAGCGTCTCTGTTCGCGGGCAACGTGCCTGACGTAATCCTTGTTCCCGCTCAGAAGCTCGTTTACTAGCTTGTACTCCTTAGTGACCGTCGTGACAGCAAGCTGAGACCGCACCAGCTCTCTCGAGAAGTCTTGCTCCGACAGGAGATCGCTATCGACGTGGAACTTCAGATAGCTGCCATCGTCATCTGCCTGCAGCTCACCCTTGAGCATACCTGACTCGATCATGCCCTCGACCAACTGCACAACGTCGTCTTGGCTGGTGAGCGGATTGCCTGTCTCGGCGCTGGACGTGGCCTTGAGGATCTGGGCGATGGAGATCTGTGTGTAGACCTGGCGCATATTGATGATTTGCCACTTCTGGTAGGCCGACAGCACCTCGTTAATAAGCGATTGGTTACCGTCCTCCTCCCACACGGTCTGGTTCGAATCAGCCTCAGTTTTAAGCTGCGCCGCTTTGGGCGTGCTGAAGAGCTGCGCAAAGGTGTTGTAGACGGCGGCCATATTTGCGCACGTGCTCTTGGCTGATGGTGACGTGTATGGAGGAAGTGTGGGTGCGCGGCCCTGGTGGAGTAGACCAACGAGAAGCCATTTCTTGTAGGACTCGGTCTGGATCTTGCTGACGCCCTTGTCCTTGGACGGGTGGGTGACTACTCGTTCAAAGGCTTTAAGGGCCTTTCCCCAGTCCCGGCGCGACGTGTAGACTAGTCCGCACAGGAGGCTGTACTCAAGCACGGTGTTTGCCTTGACCTCACGTGTCATCCCGTTGGCTACGGAGATGAAGGCCGACGGGGGCAGCTCCCCGTCGCAGAGCGGTCTGCTGTCCTTGGGCCTGGACAAGGCGGGGTAAGACGTAATGTCGCAGTCAATGACTTTCAGGGCCGGTCCCGTATGGTTCGAGGTGTATGCCAGCGACACGAGAGTCAGATGGTGCGATGTAAACATGGAGCCCGTGGGGTCGATTCGTAGGATGGCGGCTGAGAGAAGCTCGACCGTGACGAGCGTCTGCCATCCATGATCCCGTTAGCAATGCGTGTCAAGCTCAAAAAGACTCGCATGATCCAGAACATACCGGGAAGAGCTTTCCGCTAGAAACAAAGTCGAGGACCGACATAATCAGCGAGCCCACATAGCGGACGTGCCGCGGCTCAAAGCGCGTGAGAAAGTGAACAGTAGCATCGAGTACGACTTTCCGGTCAACGGAGGTGGAAGCAGCGGGGCCGATAGAAACTAGGAGAGGTTCGAGAACGGCAAGGAAGCCTATCGTATTGACCGAAGGATCGAGAAGCTGGGGAGAAACACAGGGAAAACGGATCAGTCTCGAGGTCTCTCGTAACGGTGGGGTTTCTGCTCACTTGGAGGTGGTACTCTGGCCTCTCCACGACGGCCTCTCGAAGTTTCTCACCGAGCGCGCTCAACGACGAAATGTATTCCCTTATAACATGATCCTCCTCCGTAGGGTCGCGGGGGCCTTGGGCACCTGCCGGCGGGAAGCTCGTCAGTACCGAAGAGACGTAGTCCATGGTCGTTAAAGCCCCATCCGCGGCGGGGCAACTGCCAGCTTGTTGTGCGCGGGGAGAGAGAGGGGGATGCGTAAGTCGAAAGGATTCAGCGCGTGCCTAATCTAACAGGATATAGAGAAGCGCTGCACAGAAAGTGTAATGGACAAGAGTTGAATAGAAAGATGATGCGTAAAGTTGCAAGGTGAAGCTCTGGAAGAAGCTTGGAGATGCAGTTTGGCGGGGTGGGTGATGTTGGATGGTCGGCCTTGTTGGTGGGTGCTCCAGTGTTTAGCCGGTCTTGGCGTCGCCGCACCCCATCAACCGTACCGAAATAAACCACTGGCGTCATCACCACCGCTGCCTTTCATTGTCACGGACACACCATCACCACCGTCAAATGTTTCATCAAACTCAATTCCCATGCCTCATTTATGTTCCCGTCTATCTTTCGTGTGTCTATTATACTGCATGTGCCAAGCCGGCCACCCTGTTCCTCCCGAACCCTCCCCTCTTCGACATTACTGTCTGTTCACCTAGTTGCTTGCCTCCCAATCACTGCGTGAGCTTCCGCGGCGGTCCAATAGGGCCCGGGTGATGATAGAAGGACGACACAGGACCATTCGTGATGGGCACTGGGTGCCGCGCCGTCGATGAGTGTTCTTGAAAGAGCCATTAGGACACCATGATCTGCACAGGGAACTGGGGGAAACTTACCACTAACCCGGAAGCCATTTGGCTTCGCTTCAATCCGCCATTGCTCCCGCAGATGACCAGGCGGTGGTGGTGGTGCCGGCAGAGCATCCGGGACCGAGTCATCGAGAGTGCCCTGCGGGCTGGTCGGTGGCCTGCCTCCATATCGCGCAGGGCTGCCGCCGCTGTCCCTCTGACGATGCTGCTGTGGCTGTGGCATACACTGCTGCTGCCGGTCTCTCTCGACCTGGTCTTTCTTGTACCAGGCGGGCAGGCCGTGGAATAGCCCCAGCGACCTCTGTGTATCTGGATCGAGTGGCATTTCGTGCTTGAACCGACAGCCCTGCTGGGTAAAGGCGCAGACGCCCTCGTGCACCCACTTGTCGCAGTAGATCTTCTGCTTCTTACGGCTCTGGCTCGCGTTGCCGGTAACCATGGCTGAAGAGATGGGCTCCTGAGATGGACACTAAGTTAGCATTGCCATTACCCGGGGGTGAGCGTGGGGGCATCGGATTGATACATACCTTGACAGTGATGCGGTGATTCGTGTTGGCCACGCCAGGCGGCGACGGGGCCAGGGCCTCTGGGAGGATCTCCATGTAGGGCCTCCTGGCCTCCTGTGGTGCGATGCCGTCAAGCGGAGGCAGCACGTCGGCCGGTATCAGTCGCGTCACCATGCCCTGCCCCCTATCCATGTAGTATCCGTACTTACCGCCCCTCAGGTTAAGCAGCTCGATCTGGTTCGAGGTGGGCGGCAGGATCGAGTAGCCGCTGCTGCTGGCATTCCAGCTCAGCAACTTGGACTCATCAACCGGCGGAGCCCACGATGCCGTTGCGGTACCGGTGCCGGTGGTGGTGTTATTGTGACGTCTCCCTCCTCCGCCATCTCCACCACCTCCCCTGGTAGACGGCGCTGTCGCCCCGATCGAGTCGTACGGAGGTCGGCCCGCTTGGTGCGACGACAAGTTCCATCCGTGATCGAGGCTCTGCCGTCCTCTGTAGTGACCTGGCAAAGCCATGGCCTGTCGCTGTCTCTTCTTGCGCTTCCCGGCCCGGTCCAGTCAGAATGAGCAGTCGCCGGCTCGGATTAGAGAACGATGGTGATAAACCAGAGAGAGAAGGAGAGAGAGAATCGAGAAGGAAAGAGAATCAAGGAGATGAATAGAGAATAGAGAGTACGAATATGACAGGACACTTCTTTCATTTGAGAAAGCCAATTCCCCAGTTCGACGGCGTGCCATGCCACTATTGTCGAGCAAACAAGAGAGATACACGTTGCCGTCATCATCTCCGGTTCCCGCATGGACGGACCGGCCAACAAGCACAACAAGATTGCCACCTTGGCCAAACGCCAACAAGGCGTGTGTATCATCAAAGAGGAGGACCCCAAGGACCCCAAGACCAATCCAATATTGGTCCAGCAGCCACAATTCCACTCGTACTCCCCGACCGTTTGTCCTCCCCTTGGCGGCGGCGGCCCCTGCAGAGTGAATGGCCCTTCAGACCCATCACGTCGGACGAGGCGGCAAGCTGCAGCACAGCAATTCACTGCGGGCATGAAACAACTTGACACGTCCACCGCATATGAGAGGTAACGCTGGAATTTTCCTATTGCCCTAGGGGCGGACGACATGTTCTCACTATCTCAGTACTACTGCTATTCTGTAGGTACTAATACTACTAGTATTCATTGGCTGATTGCTTGCTTGTTGCATCTCGTGCCGTAACAAAGAAAAGAAGATGGCCTATGCCGCCGGTACCAACTACTCCGCCGTCCAAACTCCAAAAACGATTTTTTTGGGGGGAATCTCGTAAATGCCAATGAGAAAAAGAAGGCTACTTACTAATGCTAAGATAAAACAAACAGGACATGAGATAAATGAAGAGAGAGCAAAAGAAGGATAGCCTCTCAGGTCAACTAAGGCGGCCCTGCCGGAAAGCTGAGCACCCGCAGGGCATGAAGCAAAATCGGCCTCTGAATCCTCATGGCTGGCGTAATCTCCGCGGAGCGGCTGATCCTGTCGAGGGCAATCCGCAAGTGAGCCTCTGAGTAACGCTCCAAAAGCGCTATCGCGCCAACCTGAGTGCGTAGGGCGAGCTGATGGGGAGGAGGATGGTGGCTGCTGCCTGTGGCTACTACTCCGTTGCCGTGGGGGTAGTGGACCTGCTGCTGCTGTTGGGCGTGCAGATATGATGTTTGTGCTGCGCCTGCCATGGTGGCGGCGTAGGCGTTGGCGTAGCCGGTGTTTGCTGCTTGGGGCGCGCGCCCTTGCCACTGCTGCTGTTGCTTTTGATGGTATGACTGCTCCGATGGCTGGTGCCGGAGGTAGAGACCTTCTGATGCGGCTGCTCTTTTGGCAATGTCTTCCGGTTTGGAAGGCCTGGGTTCGGGGCGTTGTTTTCGCTCGGGGCGGAGGAGGGTGGAGTAGCTAGCCCGATCCCCGTCGACGAGGTCGAGTGCTTCGATTGCGGCGTCTGTGGTGTCTGACCGTTAATTTCTGCAATCTTCTTCTTTTTTGAGCCCTTGCTGGGAGTGGCAGACGAGGCTGCTGTCTCCACCACCGCCACCGCTGCTGCGACACTCGCCGCAGTAGCAGGAGGGGGTTTGGTCATGGCAGTCGAGGCTGGCTTTCTCTTGCTCTTGGCCGCTGCTGTGGCACTTGCACTAGAAGCAGTGGCACGAGATTTTGTGATGTTCTTCTTGCGGCCTTTACCTTTAGAGCGATCGGCAGACGCTGCTGACTCTTGTCCAGAGACGTTGTTATCAGAGTACTCATCGGAGTCAGATGTGTCGTCTTCAGGGTCGAAACCGCCAGCAAGGGCCGCAGCCTGTGCCGCATTAGACTTGTAGCTGCCGGCGGCCTAGTGATGTAATGTAGTTAGCGGTCATGATAGTACCAAACTAGATGAGACCATCATGTTGAAAAAAAATAGAAAGGGCGAGGGGAATGTACCAGCCGTCGTCTGCCTCCTCGTCCAAGCACCTCACGAGTGGCCTCGGCCTCCTTGCGGGCCTCCTCCTCTCGCTGAGCCAGGATACGATCCCAGACGCTGGAATTGAGGACCGTAGCGGGGGCCTCCTCCGCGCCGGTGGCACCAGTACCGCCGCCCAGGCTGTCCTCGAGCCCGGACTTTTCATTGGACCAGACCTTTGCGTAAGAGAAGTGTGTAGTGGCGTCACCGGGGGCGGCTTCACTGTCGGTTTTGTCCTGCTCGACCTGGGAGCGGTCGAGCAGCCTGTCGACAGAGGAGTCGTCGTAGGTAATGACCTTCTTCTCGTAGCTGTCGTCGAAGAGAGCCTGGGCACCGTGGCGGAGGATGGACTCGAGATCGTCACCGGCGAGGTCCTCGTCGTCCATGCTCTCGATGAGGGCGTGGTCGAGGGCCATCTTCTTGCGGCCGAGCTGCATTATGCGCTCCTCAACCGAGTCCTTTGTGACGAACTGGAAGCAGAGGACAGTGTGCTTCTGGCCGATGCGGTGGGCGCGCGAGAGGGCCTGGATGTCCTGGTGGGGGTTGTGGTCCGGGTCCATGATGATGACGGTGTCAGCGGTGGCGAGGTTGATGCCGACGCCGCCGGAGCGGGTGGAGAGCAGGAAGGCGAAGATGTCGGACCCGGGCGCGTTGAAGGCGTCAATGCGGCGTTGCTTCTCGAGACTAGAGATCTGGCCATCGAGGCGGCGGAAGCCGTAGCCCAGGCCTGACAGGAAATCCTCCATGATGTCGAGCTGCTGCAGGAACTGGCTGAAGATGAGGACGCGGTGGCCGCGCTCCTTGAGCTTGGGCAGCATGAGCCTCATGAGGATGAGCTTGGACGAGGCCTCGACGAGGTTGCGGAACAGGGCGGCCTGGTCGTGGTGGCGCTCCTCGATGGCATCCGAGTAGACAAAGGGGTGGCACAGGCACTTACGCAGCTGCATGAGGATGTTGTTGAGACTGCCGCGGTCCGTCTTCTTGAGCCGGCGGTTGGCGAACATGGACTGGATCAGCTGCGGGTTCTTGGCCATGATGCTCTTGGACAGCTTCTCCTGCAGGACCGTCATGGTGACGGGCAGGATGATCTGCGCCATGGGCGGCAGGAACTTGAGCACGCCGGCCTTTGTGCGGCGCAGGAAGTAGGGGCGGATCTTGTCGTGCAGCCTGGGCAGCGTCTCCTTGTCGAGCACCTCGTACTCCATGTCGAGCTCCGACGCGACCTGCGAGTCGTCGATGAACTGCAGTAGGTTGAATAATTCGCGCTTGTTGTTCTGCAGCGGCGTGCCCGTCAGCAGCAGGCGGAAGGGCACCTTCATGGACCGCAGGGCACCGTAGAGTAGGTTCTTGTCGTTCTTGAGCCGCTGACCCTCGTCGACCACCAGGCCCACCCAGCGTACGTTCTTGAAGAGCGCCTTGGTGCTCGGGTCGGCGGCCGAGTCGTACGACATGATGACGACGTGAGCCTTCATGTCGGCCGACCCGCCGGGGAACAGCTCGTACTTGTACGCCAGCTCCTGCGACGCCCGGCCGCCGTGGTACGTGACGACGCGCAGGTCCGGGACCCACTGCTTGAACTCGCGGCGCCAGTTGGGGCACGTCGCGTTGGGCACCACCACCAGGAACGGCCAGCACCGCGGCGTGTCCTGGATCAGCGACGTCACCAGGCCGACGACCTGCACCGTCTTGCCGAGGCCCATCTCGTCGGCCAGGACGACGCTCCGGCCGTGGTGGAAGTTCTCCAGCAGCCAGTTGAGCCCCTCGACCTGGTACCCCATGAGCTTGCCGCGCGTGAGGCCCGCCGGCTGGCTGTCGACCTGCTTGAAGTTGGCGTTCCTATACTCTTTGACACGCTCGCGAATCTTGTTGGCTGACTCCGTCTGGAAGTACTTGCCCTCCAGGTAGTCGTAGAAGGCCTCGAGGAAGGCGTCATAGATGTCCTTGCCCATGGCTTCGGTGGGGGGCGAGTCCCACACCACGTCGTCGTACCCGAGGCCCTGGAACTTGACAAAGATCTTTTGGATGTGCTTGACGTTAGCGAGCTCGTCCACCTTGCTCTTAGGTCTGGGCGCCGACGAGTCCACCTTGACGTTGAGGATGACGTCGGGCATGAGGTACTCGTCTGGGACGGCGTCCTTTTCCGTGAGCTTCAGCAGGCTCTTCTCCAGATCTCGCTTGGCAAACGCGTTGCGCATCGTCGCGGCCGTCACGCCAAATATCCAAGCACCCGACTTCCAGGAGCAGTGGAAGTAGGACCGAGCCTCCCACTTGACCAGATACTCCTTGTTGTCCTCTGCCACGTCGGCGACAGACGGTGCTGGCGTGCTATCCGTCTCTTCACCGTTGGCCGGCCGCCATGCAACCAGCCTATGAACCTTTTGCTTCGCCGACACACAGTCATTGCACTGCCAATCGACTGCGTAGTCCTTGAGACGCTCGGCCCTGATATCCGAGGAGGAGCCTCCGCCGATAGCAGGCAAGTGTTCAATGTGCCACCCGCGATGACAGTTGACGCACCGGAACAGGACCAGGTCAGGGTTGTTGACGAGGGCCTTTGAGACGGGCGTGACTGGGTCCGTGCCGTCATTCTGCTCGCGCAGCTTCTCCTCCTGCCGGGCCGTCTTCTTCTTGGAAAAGGCCTCGCAGGCTTTGCCCGGCTTGCGGCAGGTCTGGCACATGTCGTACCTGGGAGCAGTGGGCACTTTTTTTGTGTAGACGCCGATGCAATACTTACACTGCATGACGAAGGACTGGTCGCCCACCTTGGTCACCATGTGCTCACGCGCGCTGCGGTAACCGAGACAGTTCTTGTGGAAGGACAGACTGCATCCCTGGCAGTAGACAAGCTGGCCACGCTTGGCCGACCCTTGGCAGGTGTGGCAGTTGTCGGTGTGGGTGGACGCAAAGGCCGATTGCGGGTCGATGGGCTCGAAGACCTCCTTGATAGAGATGACTTTGGGTATGGCGGGGGACTTGTCCTCGACAACGTAGAAGGAGTCATCGCCCAAACGGTCATCGTCACCCATGTCGAGTTGGTGCCTGGTCGACCGGTTGGAGCGGCGGGGCGCCTCGAACTCGATGTCTGAGTCGTCTGGTCTCTGCCGCATCTTCCTAGTGGTGGCCTGGCTGACGAGCCGGCGAGCCTTGGCCCGCGGCTTTTTGGATCCGGAAATGTCCGATCTGACGAGGGCTACAAAGTCGTCGCTGTCTTCCAAGTCGCTGTTCTCGGCTGCTGCAGGGATAACATTGCGGGTAACGCGGGAGCTCCGCCGGCGTTGATTGCTCTCGGCCTCGCTAGCGTGGCTGGACATGACCGACTGGCTCCGCGAGTTCTGCCGCGCGGCGTTATTCCTCGGTCGCAGCTCTCTCTTGGCAGCGGCGCGGGCTGGCCGGCGCGAGCGGGCGACTATGTCGGGGTCGCTCGAGGAGGCGGAATCTTGGGCAGACGACCAGTCCTCGCCGCCGGACTCGCGTTTCCGCTTGCCAGGCCGGTGATGGTCTTCGAGAGCGTCCTCGGCGTTTTCATGCTTCATGAACTCCTTGTGCGTGAGCTTGAGACGTATTAGCGGCCGCTCCATGATGGCTTCGTAGAAGAATGATGCTTGGGGTTTATGAAGGGTCGAAAGGGGCAGCTGCAAGGCATGCCACGGTCGTTGAGTGGAGGAGGGGATAGATAGAAATCAATAAGGACGACGTGAGCAGGCAGAAATAGGTCTGACAATAACGTGCAAAATATGAATAATGGGGAGTGTGAAAGCGAGGTGAGAAAGCAGAGAGGGTGTAAAACAGATTGGTAGGCAGAAGAATGCCACCGAACAGGAGTTGAATAGCCCAAGGACAATCATTGCAGAACCCAGAGCTCTCAAGGCCCAATAGCAACAATGAAAACAATGAACAGATAGAAGAATTTCAGCATACCTTGGCGTCCGTCCCGTCGGCAAACTCGACATGATATCGTTCCTCCCCCTCATCAGTTATGTATTGGCGCAGCACCGAGACGATTGTGCGGTCGTGGATCTCTCCGTACTCGGCCTTCCTCTCCGCTGAAAGACCCGGGATCCTGACCTCGAAGTCCAAGGGGAGCTCCGGCCCGTTGTCAACATCAAACTGTGATTCAAGGTCGCCTGCCGGAGCCGCCGACATGCGGCCCTCACCATCCCCCTCCTTCTCCTCGAGCGACGACGCGGCGCCCATCATGTCGGCATGTGCGTATTCAAAATCGGGACTGTCGCTATCGTCGTCCGACTCGGCATTCCCAAAACCGGGGTCGGAGCCGTCCAGCCCATCCTCCTGGTCGCCCGGGTCGGCGTCGATGGGGGGCATCGCAAAGTCGAGGTCGCTTGCAGTGCTGGGCGCAAACCCGCCGCCGTCGTCGCTGGCGGCCGCGATGGCATCCTGGAGGAACGCGTCGTCGCTGTCCATCTGGCGGCAGATGGTTGTGTCAGCAATAGCCCTCCCAAAGAAAAGAAGTCCAATGGACAGCAGCGTAGCAGCGGAGACAGCAGCGCATAGCACACTCACCTTCTTGTGGATGTTGCGCGCGCAACAAGCTACGCGGGTGGTGGTCTGTGGGGTGGTCGAGAGACGCGCCAGGGCTACCGGAGGGGGATCCTAAGGGCGACGACCGAGAGGACAGTCATGGCTTAATGGTAATAGTGCTACTTAACAAAGGCGGTAATGGTATTTATCTGATCACGGCCGGGAGATCAAAAAAGGAAAAGGCCTTGTCACTGCCTGTTGATTCACGAGCTGTCTGGCCTCTGCCGTTGGGCTTGAAGGCGGCTTCTCTCCGGTATAGGAACTGGATTGACGGCGTCATTACTGGATGCGCATCGCTATTCGTGGGCCGTCCAAGGGCGATTCAACCAGATTCCAGGTAAACGAGCAAACGAGGTTGAACCCTTTGCGAAATGGACAGGAAAAGTGGGACCATTGCTTCTCCCGAGCCTGCCCTTGAAAGTTCAACGTTGGTGCTCTGTGCTCAGTGTTCTGTAGGCACTCAAGCACTTCGCCCAAGGCTACTAAGTACGGAGTAGGTACTTGTACGATTGTTACGTCACATGTCGTGGCCGTGATTGATTGATGGAGGATTAACCAGCATGTGTAAAGTAGAAATTAACCTCTTCCTCTCTCTCTGTTGATCATGAAATGCTAACATGCTTTTTTAGTTGATTCATCTTCTCAATTAAGTAGTTCATTAACGGCGTAATAAGTTGTAAGTTATAGCCCCTTCCCACCTCGAGGCATTAGGTCCCTTGGCACTTGGGTCCCTTGAATGGGACCGACATGCTCTCAAACTGCCTCCGACGCCCCGGGTTTGCAAATGGAACCGGCTTCCATGTATCATGCAGCATCCCGTGTCGCAGGGCCACGTCCACATCACGTCCCCCCCGTCTCTTGTCTCTTGTCTCATACGGATATCCGTAGGAAGAATTCAAGCGACGGAAAAACGCACGCGCTCACATTCTCTTTCTTTGCGACGACATTATTATCCAATCGGAGTAAGAAAAAAACAACAACGCCTTGAATGTAATACTTCCTTTCCGACAGCCCCACCCTGCCTCTCCCTTGGTCCTTGACTCCTTGGTCAGAGTCACAGCCCTACAGAGGAGGTATCCGCTGGAGCTCTTGCTCCGTCCAGTCCCAGAGTTCCTTGGCGCGGTCATCGCTCCTGGCCAGTTCGCTGGCGGTGCCTCCACGGCCGACGGGCTCGTAGTACTCGCCGCTCTGGACGTCGGCCGATACGGATGCCCAGAGCTGGTTCTTCGCGCCATGCTCGGCCGACGAAACGATCCAGGGCCCAAGAATGCTGACGACGCCCCGTAGAATGGCCGAGGTGCCCTCGGCCTTGTTCATGAGCTGTGTGTGCACAAGGCCCGGGTGCACGGCTGCGACGGTGAGCTCGGGGTGCTCCTTGGCCAGCTGCCGCGCCCACAGCGCGTTGGCGAGCTTGCTCTCGCCGTAGCGGCCAAAGGAGCCCAGCTCCTCCGCGGGCGATTTGAGCAGGTGCCAGTGCGACGGGCCCTTGGCGACCTGCATGTGGCCGTAGGACGAGAGCGAGACGACGCGCACGTCGGCGGTTCCGCCAGAAGCCGACTCGGCGGCGGCCGTCCGGGTCAGGAGCGGCAGCAGCAGCTTGCACAGCAGCGCGTGGCCCATGTGGTTGGTACCAAACTGCACCTCATACTCGTCCTCCGTGAGCCCCGGCGGCAGGGCCATGACGCCGGCGTTGAGCATGAGGATGTCGAGCCGGTCCGTCTCGGCGACGAGGCGCGCCGCGGCCCGCTGCACGGACGCGAAACTTGACAGGTCGAGCTCGAGGATCTTGATGGGCGGTACTGCGGCGGCGTTGTCGTCTGCCGATAATTGCTGCCGGATCTCGGCGGCTGCCTCCTCACCCTTGGCGATGCTGCGGCAGGCCAGCCATATCTCGCGCGGCTGGTGTCGTGCGTACTCAAGGACCGACTGCTTGCCCAGCCCGGCGTTGCCCCCCGTCACGAGGACGACCTTGCCCGTCAGCGGGGGAATGTCCTTGGCGGGGTTGAAGGGTATGGATCCTGCGCCGAAAAACATGGCGGCGGCAGCGGTGGCGGTGGCAACCGGAACGTTGATGTATGCCGCGTAGGGCTTGAGTAGTTGGTGAGGCGCTCTGCTGGAGGGCCCCCAGAACTTCCAATGGTGTAATATGTCAAAGGTGTAGTATGGGAGTGGAAAGAAGGAGGAGGGCGAGACCAGAGGAGTATACATGTACAGAGAGAGGGGGAGAGGGGAATAAACTCGCGCTATTAAGCCGACGAGGGGGTGAGCGCTTGTGGAAGCAAGCAAAGGCGTCGGCTTGTCTCTGGTGGAGAGGGACAGCTTGGAGATAGTAGTAGGATGCAAGGGAGGGGCCCGTTCTTTATACAATCGAGATGATATAATCGAGATGGCACAATCGAGACGGCACGATCGGAAGCAAAAGGTGCAGCTGACATGGAGATAGACGGCTGAGATGATGGGTAAGCCGGACTTATATACATGTACTTGGTAAAGCCGGAGTTGGAGGCGAGGAGAGGGGAGAGTCAACGAGAGGCATTACTAGCAGTACATAGCAACGCTGTACGGAGTTACTACTTGCTTCGTGGTACACTACTGGAGCCTGCAGGTCGCGTGGCGGATATGGCCAGCTTCGCCTGCCCGCTTCCTTTCCGGGATGAAACCCACCGTATCATGGGTTACCAACTGGCAACATGGCCCTTGGAGACTCCGTGCTGCATGGCTGGCTCTCCAACCTCGCCCGCCCTCGCCCCGAGACCTTGGCCATGGGCACGTGCGCCTCGGCTCCGTTGCCTGTACTGAGAGTCGTGGCGGGGGGTTCGCGTCCCAAGTTTGGAGACATGACAATAGGAGCATCACCATTCCCAAACTGGAGATCAACACAGGTCTTGGCGAGCGGGTTTGCTTCCCCCGGTCCAAAGTGCTGTACGGATCGACGTCGTAGTTGGACATGGGGCCTTGGGCCTTGGCCGCAGGAATACGCTCTACGCTGCAGAAAGCGCGCCGCAGAGTTGCATCGCATTCACCGAGAGATCAGAAAAAGGACTTGGCACGCAAGCCGCGGCCCGTGGCCCATCAGGACCAGGTTTGGGGGGCGTCCGATGAAGAGTGCGGGTGATCAAGACCATCCATCGTGGAATCTTGAATGGACCGGTACGAGTAAAGCCGGTGAGTGATGGATCTTGAATCTTGATTGATTGAATGATTGATTATAATTCAACCGTCGAGGCGATAACCTGCTTTGCCTGCCTCTGCCTTGGTCTTTAGGGCCATTGGCGCCCCGGGAAGCTCACAGCCGGCGCTGGTCGACGCGCGATAGGGGAGCTCCCCACTAAAACTGCCCCGGGCCGCCCAACAGGGTCAAAGGGTCCATCCATGGTACAAAGAAAGTCGCAGGAGGATTGAAAAAAAAAGAGGCGACAGACAAGACAGACCCTCAACCAACCAGTGGCAAGGCAAATCGTCTCTCTCCCACCCCCTCTCCATCTCATCCCTCGGCTATTCCCAATCTACACACACGCTGTAGAATGCCATGCTCCGCTCATTATCTTTCCGGACCGCCGGTCTGAGCCGCCATGCGCCACCAGGGATCCTCATCCCCCGTCTCTCTCCTTCACTAGGGGTCGCGACGGCCAGCACCACCACCGGCCAGACGCAGACTCGGTCCTCCAGCCTGTCGGCCATCCACCGAGGCCTTCGCCGGTCCGAACGAGCTCAGAACGGCGGCAGCGACTCAAGAGGTCCGCTGTCGTCCTTCTCAAGACGCAGCAGCGACGATAACGGCCGAGACAGGCGCGGGGACAGCGACAGGTTCAGCAGGGATGGCAGCGGCACCGGCAGAGGCCGTGGCGGCGGTGGCAATGGCAGCCACCTGACGTCGAGGGCCCTCGAGGGTGCCGGCTCCAAGCGGAAGCAGGACAGGCTGCTGAAGAAGTTGCAGCGCAAGCAGGAGGAGGATGAGGAGGGCACCGGCAAGATGACGAGGCGGAAACGCTTCGTCGACCCTACCACCGACTTTGGCAAGAAGAGCCTCGTGTACCAGCTCAAGCACGGGGACCTGAAAGACCTGGCGGACAAGATCGATGAGCCCGTCAGGCCGCGGGCGCCCCAGGAGAACCGGCGCAAGGACTGGGCCGTCCGCGATGCCATTGCCGGGCGCACCGCGCCGAGGCAGTCATCGGGGTCCTCGGCGTTCTCCTCTCCAAGGGGTCAGGCAACCGGTCGAGATAACGACGACCGGGGCGGCCCCAGGAGACGACAGCCGTTTGACAGCAGCAATAACAGCAACGACTACAACAGGAGAGACAATGGCAGCTACAACGCCAGGGGCGACAGGGACAACAGCAGCTACAGCCGGAGGAACAACGATGCGCGCGCCGACGAGCACCCTCGCGACGACAATATCTCCAGACCTGCTCCCCGCCCCCGCAACGGCAACATGATGCCCCTGACAATCAAGTACACAACCGCGGCGTCGCAATTCCTATACGGCCGCTCCGTGGTCAAGGCAGCGCTTGAGCAGGCCCGGCGCAAGCTTTACCAC
This sequence comes from Geosmithia putterillii, assembly GCA_900188575.1. NCBI lineage: Eukaryota > Fungi > Ascomycota > Sordariomycetes > Hypocreales > Bionectriaceae > Geosmithia > Geosmithia putterillii. Next base: position 1,630,783 of record FYEU01000301.1, on the reverse strand, counting down.
TTGTACGTCTACGCGGGTGAGACGCGCCTGGAGACGACGCGGGACATTGCCGCCATGACGGGCCTGGCGCGCCGCCACGGCGTGCCCGTCACCATGGTGCCGCAGGAGGACCAGCGGCTAATGGACAAGATGAGCACGGGACGGCCGCACAACGGCTTCGTCCTCGAGGCATCCCCGCTCCCGCAGCTCCCTGTCACATCGCTGGGCGAGGTGGTGACGGAGTCGGACCCCTCGTCAGCCGACTCGTCGTCGCTCCTGTCCGATAGTGCGAGCAAGAGCAAGCCCCGCGCGGGCTTCCACGTGGTCCTGGACCACCAGTCGCGCGAGGAGGCGGCCGTCAACGGCACCGAAGGCTTCATCCGCCGGACGGGTCCGCGCTCGCGCCACAGCCACCGCCGCCCGATGGTCCTCCTGCTCAACGAGATTGTCGACCCGGGCAACCTGGGGGCCATGCTCCGCACAGCGAGCTACTTTGGCGTCGACGCTGTGGGCGTGACGAACCGCAACTCGTCGACCCTGACGCCCGTGGTGCTCAAGTCGGCGGCCGGCGCCGTCGAGGAGATTTCCATCTTCACCGTCGACGCGCCCGTGCGGTTCCTTGAGGAGTCGCGCGCCGCCGGGTGGACGTCGTACGCGACCGTCGCCCCGCCGAGCAGGAAGCTCGCCGCGATGCACTCGGGAAAGTTTGTGTCGACGGGGGACGTCGTCGCAGAGGACCCGCTCGCCGAGACCCCCTGCATCCTCGTCCTCGGCAACGAGGGCTTTGGCCTGTCCAAGCAGGTCAAAATGGCGGCAGACCACGAGTTGTCGGTGCCACGGTTCGTACAGGACAGCTGCGTCGACAGCCTGAATGTCAGCGTCGCGGCGGGGCTACTGTGCAGTGCCTTCATCAGAGAGGCGCCCACCAAGACTGTCCAAGGGGCGACCAGTGCGCAACAGGGTGAGGAGGATGGAGAACAGACGGTTGGGGACAAGGGGCCCGATGCCATGTTCTGAGCGATGGCTACGGAGTATTATACGATAGTGCCACGGCTGTACGATATGTAGTATTATTTTGGAGACCGCACGACTTGCATACGGGTGTAGATAAACTGTATATTAAATGTACCATAATAACATACAACTACGAACTACGAAGTCATAATACATTCCGAAACACATCTGCTGCCCTCTTTTCCTGTCACGCCAGACACGTCATATACCGTCATGTTACAGCCAACTATCACGGTCCTCTGAAGCTCATGGTGATCCAGGCTGTCGTTCAACACGCCGTTGCCATCATAGCCGCCCCTCCCTATGAAGGAGGAATCATTCTGCCCCAATCGAGAGTGAAAATACTTTGTGCATTTCCAATGTCCTGCCGGATTGCGTCGTGGATCGCGGTTTGCAGCAGCGGCCTTTTCTTCCTCGTCAACGAAAAGACCTCTCCCTCTTCTTCCCCGTCAGACCCTTCCACAAGCCGCCTCCTCTTATTGGGAGGGACGGCGCCCAGGGTGCCTTGGCTTTGGGCTGGCAGAATGACGGCACAGTTGAAGTCGATGAGACTGATCTCTCCGTTGGGCCCCTCCAGAACGTTTGCCCGCCGAACGTCGCCGTGAATCACCCCGAGACGGTGCATCTCGCTGAGGATAGATGAGACTGTGCCGATGACGCGTGCCCTCGACTGATCCTCGCCTGCCCTAACCCTAGTGCCACCGTAAGATAGGAACATGAAATAGATGATGCGCACGTCGAAATCGTAGAAAAACACCTGGTCCAGCGTCCTGAGGTCGATCGAGCCGAGACATACTGGGATGCCGTGGTTCTGGCCCTGCAGCGGCCGCAGCTTCTGGTAGACGGCCACCTCCTTCTCTAAGTCCGGCACGCGTCCTCCGGTGACACCCTTAGCTAGCAAAGTATAGCCAAACTGCAACAGCGTGATCTGGAAAAGGGCACCACAGGCACCTTCTTTGCCGAGGACCACGACGCCCCTCTCCAGGCTGCGGGAAAGCTGTTCTTTCAGCAAGACTATGAACTGTGCGTATGGAACGGAGTGCGTCTCGTGAGTATCATTTTCGAGCTTCCCGAGGTGGCTCTCATCAACAGCGTCAAGTCCAGTAACCGTTTGTTTTCGGTGCAAGGCTGCGTTGGGGCAGTTGGCATCTAGCAGCCCGCCATTGGCAAGTGACAGAAGGCATGATGGGGTGCAGTATTCCCTTTCTCTAGGCTGTTCGTCACCAGCGTTGGCATGTAATGGCCGTGATGATGAGCGAAGCATGGCACTGGTATCACCTGCCTCGCGAGGGCCACCATCGCCATTACCATCACCGCTAGAAGCCCCCTCGCCGGAACTCCCCTCGCCAGAGCCTGATACTGATTCTGGCCTTGATCCCTCTCTCAGGCTATTACACCTGTCTGGCCGAAGCACCTGGCCTGACTCCTCGGACAGGGGTTGCTCCCGTGGGTTTCGCTTGGTGCTCTCGACCGGTGTCGGTTGCCAATCCAGACTGCTGGGCGCACGATAGTACTTTCTCCTCGTAGGTGTTGTCGAGTCACCCGCTTTAGTCGCATTTTCTCTCTCTTCGTCTTCCTTAACAATGTTGCCCAAAACATACCCGAAATCAGCCGTCCATTTCCTACATGCATTCACGGCGGCTACCCGCTCGTCATTGCTATGCTGCCTCGATTGGAGCGCAGTTATAACAAATACAAGGATTTGACAGAGGGCATTGCTATAGGTGGAATCTTGGTTCACTTCCACTTCGCGGGACGGCCGTGCCAGATGATAGAGGAGCACTGTCGGGTCGGCCCAGTCGATCTTAAGAAAGACAATAGCGTCGCCGTTAGTCAAGTACCCATATTCTAGCCCAGCCTCTAGCATATAGTGATATGTCTCTGTGACGGCGGCTGCTGAGAGAATTTCTGCGTAGTGTTTAAACCTGTCGGGTTCAGCTATCGGTATTGGCGGTGTCAAGATTGTCTGGTTGTTGACGAGTTCCTCGAAAATGTCCATCTGCCGGAGTCCCTGCTCCAAATGTGCTGTGTGGAGTTTGTGAGGGGCCTTATATTGGGCGAGGTATGCAATGTCCTTCTGGTGAACCGAGTTTCGAAACGTGAGAATCGGGTCTGTCCATAGCCATGCGTCTGGATCTGCAGTAGTATTAGGATCCTTGATAGCATCTGTCGGGTCACGGAGGCTGCTCGTCGTGGTTGCTGTCTCGAATTCGACATGGCCAGGGATAGTGAGATTATACCTCTCAGGATGAAAGGCGTTGATCTTGGACAAAATGAGGCGCAGAGGGTCTATAATAGCGTTATTCTGCGTGAGAACAAGAGATCTTTCGTCTTGTACTGGTCCCATATGCACGCGTTTGCCCATAGCCTCAAGGAAAGTTAAGCTCTCAAAGAGTCGCTCATCGTTAGGGAAAATCCGGTCGATTAGTTGGATCGTGTCGGTTTGTTTGGGAATGAAGTCGATCCAAGAAGCAAGAAGGGCAGGGCAGTGTTTTCTAGCAGGGGCAGGGTTGGTGGAAGAGGCCTCGGGCGTGAGGTAGCGATCGGTGACGAGTTCGACCTTCGACAAGACATGCTCCTGGCAGGCGGCCAAGTATTCCTCGAGGGTTGTCTTGCGGATGAGGCGCTGTGCCTCGTCGTCGCATCGCCATTGCTCTCTCTCTCGCCGTATCTGCTCAGTTTCCTCCTCAAGTTGCTTGATTCTTTGCAAAAGCTCCTCGTTTGTGGGCATTGCGTGGTAATAGAGTGGCTGTATTAGCTGACAATATACGAGTAAGGGGATGAGAAAACAGCTCGAGGTTGGTTGTTGTTAAAATAACGGTGTTCGGATCATGCTGATCGCGTCGCCCATCCCCACTGAGTCAGCTCAATTATTGAATGCAATGTCATTCGTATTACTGTGCTGGAAGAGGAAGTTGAAGAAGATCTGTTTCCTCGACAAAGTGAAGGTGCCGTGAATGATGGTCCGGATTGGTGCACGTGACTGAAATCTGGAGGAATCAGGAAGCTGCGTCCAAGCTGCGTCACACACATTCCAGAGGCCTGACAAGGGCGAGATTGATAGATCAACTACTGCTAACGTAAATTTAAGCCATCAGGTACTAGTCGTAGTAGTAGTAGTGTTGAATATTCGTCAACCTCAAATCACAAGAACACCATGCATCCTGCAATGCCTATTCCTTGATACCCATTCTCGCCCAACCTGCGCTGTCCTCGCGGCGCGGGCCACGGGAGGCCCACGGCCATGCGCCTTGACCCCTGCACATATGCCCGTTGCCCAGGCACCCGGGCTGTCACAAGCGTCTACAACAAACAACATGTAGCCAAGCCAAGCTCGTATGCATGGCCACCGTCTTTTGCATGTCCCACGTATTACAAACGAAGCGAGCCCAACGAGGACGACAACGACGTGCGACGTAACAGTGCGTGCTGTGCAATCTACTCGGATCTATATTACAGTATCACCTTGCACGACGCAACAGGAGAGACGGTTCTCGCGCTTCAACATACCAGCCAGCAGCTACCCCGAGTAGAACCCCACCTGCCGCCGCCCCCCCTCCTCCGACGATCACCGACAGAAGAGCAGCCAGAGGGCAAAGTGATTGAAAATGCTCTGCCCACGGGCGCTGGAGCTCCTCCCGGCGGCAATGCTGCTCCTGGCATCAACAGCATCAGCATCGAATCCAACAGCTATACCGAAGCTATCGCCCGATCCCAACGCGAAGCTATTCCCCGAACACCTAGCCTTCATACCAGCCTTTGATGTCACGGACACAGCGCAGACAACAGCAGGCAACATATCACTAGGAGATGGCAGCGAGGAGAGCGCTACTGGGATGGAGCACAGCCCCCGGCTGTTTGATCGTGCCTTCGCCGCCCACTTCGACACCTCGGAGTCGCAGGCGGATGTGCTGCGCCGCGCCGCCGAAGCTCTCCGCCTGCTGGAGAAGCGGTCCGGCTGCCCCTCGGGCATGAACAGCTGCGCGGACATGGGGTCGCCCAACAAGTGCTGCCAGGACGGCACATATTGCACCGACGTGTCCGACACCATGGTTGGCCACGTCGCTTGCTGCCCCTCGGGGTCGACCTGCGACGGCGCCGTCAGCCAGTGTCCCTCCACGGCTGTGAGCTGTCCGGCCAGTCTGGGGGGAGGGTGCTGTCTGTCTGGATATGCCTGTGCGGGTGTTGGATGTGAGTTTCATTTTGCCTATCAAATATCAATATCTGGCTTATGCATTTTGACTGCGCAATGCTAACAACAGTACAGGTTGGGCAACCGTCACGTCTACTGTTTCTGCGAGCACCACGACGTCAACAGAAGTGACCACCACTTCCGAGTCCAGCACCACTACCACTGCAGATGAAGCCACCACGTCCACTGAGCCGACGGCCACTATGACGGGGGGTATGCCCTTTCGGCCAACCGATACAGCGAGCATAACCTCTTCTTCCTCGGCCGACACTCAGACCGGATGTACGTCAACCCGCAGCCAGATTCCCCCCCTTTCTTGTACACTGACTGATCTATTGCAGGCCCCATCGGCTTCTACGGCTGCCTGGCCACCCACGGGGGCGGATGCTGCCGTACCAACCGCAACTGCGAGACCTTCTCCTGCCCGGCGCCCTCGTCGACGAGCACAATCACCGGTGGCGGGGCCACGGTCGTTGTCCCTGGGAACAACCTCCCCACCGCGGCCACGACTGGCACATGCTCTACGGGGTGGCACCTGTGCGGCGCGTCGGCGGGACCCACGGCGGGCTGCTGTCCGAGCGGCTACACCTGCGGGACGGCGAGCTGCTTCTCCGCGCAGGCGAGTAAGACGGAGGCGGTGCAGAAAGAGTTTCCGAGCAGTGCGGCGGGGGTCCCCAAGGGGCTCCTTGGGGTAGTGATGACAGTGGTGTCAGTCGCGTTTGCTCTGGTTCTGTGAGCCCCCGCCTGGCATTGTATGACTTCTGTATGTTTCTTTGTTTGTTGTATGTTGCATCCTGTTTGGCGTTAGATATTAGACATGAGCATTATGAAAGCTTCTTGGCATTGATTGTTATATCATATATGAACAGTTGTGTTCATTCAGGGTAGTTGTATGGACAGTTAGATTCATTGATCCGGGGATTCATCTTCCGTATTACTATATGCAGTGGTATATCCCAAACCATGCCGCCATGCTGTCCGCGCTCAACAGAGCCAGATTACCCAATGTGCGCCGGCGCTCTCAGCTTCAACTTCTATAATGGTCTAATCTAATAAAGCGTAGAAGGGTAATAGTAAGAAGAAAAAGGCGAGTGAAACAAGAAAACATAAAGACAGGTATTAACGCCTCACACAATCTCTCCGTGTTGTGTACAACGACAACCAAGTTGGCATGCAAATGGCTTTGTTCATCTGCTTGTTCTTGTAACAAGTACAATGTAGGCAGACAGACGTCAAAGCCCTTAGTTGCTCGACGTCTCTTCCGCGGGGGCAGAGGAGTTGTTGCCCTTACGACGACGCATGAGGTTGGATAGGGGGATCTTGCCCTTCTCGCGGGTGCCGTTTGACGAGACGTCCTGGTCGGCGTTGGCGGCGGCAGCGCCGTGGCGGTCGGGCTTGCAGCAGCAGCCCATGGCGCTGTGGAGGAAGAAGGCCAGGACGGTGAAGACGGCGGCGATCCACATGAAGGCGAACATCTTGACGCCAATGTCGGCCGAGATGTTGAGCTCGTCCTGGGCGGTGAGGGCGATCTTGGCGGCGACACTGATGGCGGTGGCGATGATGGAGGCGACGGTGATGAGGATGGCCGAGATGAAGGCCAGGAGGGAGATGGCGAGGGAGAACCAGCGAGTGCGCAGAACGAGCGGGGTGGCGAAGATGAGAACGAAGTTGATGACGGTGCCGGCCGTGAAGAAGGCGTACATGACGTGGGAGCCGAGGCGGAGCAGCTTGAGAATGGTAGTGACCTCGGAGGGGAGGGCGATACTCGCGCCGGCCAGAAGCTCGCCCACCAGGACCTCGACGGGGTTGAACCAGAACCAGCTCTTTGGTGTGGAGCAGTAGGTTACGCCTCTGGAAATAGCAATTAGCATACAGTACAGCCCTGAGTTTACGTTGACACTCAGGATGGATATCCTTGGGGATTTGTTTGTGCTTACTCTCCCAGGTATCCCTCGCAAAAGGACCACAGTCCAACCGAGTAAAAGTCATGGAGACCGAGGCTTCGGGCGACCGAGTTGAGTAGGTTGGAGTTGGAGACGCTGATGGGAATGATTTGCGAGACGTCGAGCTTGAAGAAGTAGATGGAGTTGAGGGTGCCGTTGACGTGGGTGTTGCCAATAGAGACGAGGATGAGGAAGGGGATGGTGAGGAGGTAGAAGAAAGAGGCGACGTAGGTGGTGTTGCGCCTGTGGGTGGGAGCGGCGACCATGATGGCGGTGGTGGTGGTGGTGATGCGGCAGCAGCAAGCAGCAACCAAGGAGAGGTTCCAGAAGCTGAAGCAAGAAGAGACAAAAGATTGAAGACGAGAGAGCAAAAGCGAAAGGGGGGGGAGAGGGGGGCCCTCGGTTCGAACACTACTCCTCCCTCACAACTTGGCGCTGCTCAGACTCGGTCGGGGTTCGGGGGTCGTCGTGGTGGTTGTGAGCTGATGTTGGTGAGGATGGAGGGTTGGCACAGAGGAGATGGTGTGGTTGGTGGTGCAGACAAAAAACCACAACAGTACGACCAAGTGCGATAGACAGACTGCAGCCAGAGCTGCCCCTAAGGCTTAGACGTCACCACTTCAATGCACGACGGGCGGTACGAGAAATCAAACGGCGTCTTGGGCTTGAAAAAGGTGGATCTCCCTTTGCAGTAGCAGACTAGCAGTGCAGCAGCAGCAGCAGCCAGCGCTGCACCCCGGTCGGTACAAACACGGCAGACGCTTGGCACCAAACCAAGCAACCGGGGCCCTTGTACGGAGTACCTGTATACTTGGTGTATTACGGAGTATTATTCTCTGCCTATGCATACAAATGCATCATTACGTTTCTACAAAGTATGTGGTGTGGTGTCCTAGATGTCCCATTGCGGCTGCTCTTGCGATGGAGTGAAGAGCACTCCGTAAAGTGAAGAGATTTCATTCTCATCCACTTGCAAGTTCAAGGGCTACTCAGACTTACGAGTACTTACTCCTGGAATTCCACAAATTCTGACTGTCCTAGGAACCTGGAAGTGGAGGGTTGAGGGTCCAGGTCGCCGGAGGAGCAGCACAGGGCGCGTCGCTCATCATCTCCTAGGTGGAGAAGTTGAATCCTTGTTTCTTCTCTCGAGCCTCTCCATCCAAAAGGACGAGCCGTGATTTCTTTTTCCTCCACAACATCCACAAAGACAAGATAGAGTACGAGTATTACGAGTATCTGTACTTGCTTGCCGCGTAAACATTGACTCTACTCCGTATACTCGTACGTCTAACCGCCCGCCCTTTGGTCTTGTCCATGTGTCAGGTATGCCTTGTAAGCGCCCATCCTAATAATAACATGTCTCTTGTCAACGAGTTTGACTTGACAGCTAGTACGGAGTAATCGCCCATAGTGCTGTGTCTTGCGAGTTCCGACAGGTACGGTGCGATCAGTAGGTACGGAGTAACCGCCCCGCGTGCAACAAGCTTTTCCTTTTTCTGCGTGTCGTGTCGTATCTCGGTATCAGGTCAGCCGTTGGGGGGCGCAGTGGAGATATCTCATCTATCGTGCAATGTATGCTCCGTAAATACTTCTTCCGTATGGAGTACAACTCGGTAGCCTTGCCCGTGGTGGAGAGGAGGCCTGCCAGCAAGGAGGTGTCGTCTTGGAGGGTCGTCGTGGAGAGTCGCCACCACATGCGTGCGCATGCAACATGCACCATCACGTTGGTGTTACGAAATTTTTGTGGCCACTCAGTCTGGAGTCCTGGGCCTTTGGGAGCAAATGGCGAGACAGAATTGCTGAGTACTGACAGGCTTGCAGGCCCATCGGTCCAAAGCCCGTGAAACCAACGAGATCTTCTGTAGATCCTTGCCTTTTGGCGGCCCCCCAGCAGGTCCCAGAGGCTGGCAAGGCGCCGCAAAAGACGTGGAGCCTCATGCACGTTGACCCTTGCACTTGTCGCTAGCCAGCCCGCCGCCCGGCTCCTCGCTCCCATCCCATGGGGCCATGGGCCATGGTTGGTGCCTTGGTTGCCTGGCCGGTCCGGATGCCGGGCGCCGCATGGTGGTGCGGTCGCTGCAGTACGAAGTACTCGGTGGTATGACATGATTCATGGTCGGTCGGGGAAGACTTGCGAGTGTGCCATGGCCCGTCGACAGATACTTTGTCTGCCAATGCCTAGCCGTAGCCCAGCCTGCCGAGTGAGTGTGCTCGTATTGATCAACATTACCCACCCGTTGCATACGCGTCCCTCTGCTCCTCCCCCCCATGACAACGGCGAGCGGCATCAGAGGCCACTGGGCCAGCCAGCAAGAGGCGGAGAGAAAGTTAAGAGGCCAGAACGGGGCCAGAACGGGCCCCCGGCATTTCACGTTCGTTTGTTGTCAGTGAGTCGTGACTTGTTGAGCAAGTATGCAGTTTTTATTAATAGATGGGGGCGAGGCCATGGCTGCTTGGCTACTTGGCGGCGCTTGTGGTGTTTGGCGGTGGCTGCTTTGTTGTCCTGCTGCGGACACTTGGTAGTCTCCATTCTAGACTATTTGAAGTTATCTGCACGGGGATTGTGTCAGCCTGTCGTAATAAACGGGTGATTGATACTCTCGATACTCGTATTGATTGGACTGGGCTCCCTCGGATCAGCTTGGCTCGTGGCTGATGGCCATGGCATCGCAGCCTGCCAATCTGCGTAGGGATAGGCGCAGACGTACTAGAGGTAGACGTAGGGATGCAAGGATGGCTGCAGAGGAAAGAAGTACTCGGTACCCGTACCTGCCCATACAAAGTACAAAGTACAAGGAAGGAAGGAAATTTCAGGGGATGCCGTCATCGAATGGACCGTCCCCACTGACAGCCGCAAGTTGTGCTCTGTGCTGTGCTCACCTTTTTTTTTCTGGCCGTCTCTGCAGTACGAGTGCTCGGGCGGTAATACAGCCACGGCGCCAACCAACATGCCATTATGACCAGGGCCAGGCAAAGGATCTTATTTCCTCCCTCTGACTGGGTCTATTAGAATTTAGCAGTGAGCATTGATCTTTACAGAGCACTCATACGAGTACTTTGTACTCCGTAGCCTGACAACTGAATCCCTGGGTTCATGTGCCGATACATACAGCAATAATACGTGCATTGCCTCCAGCCCGCCAACTCCACAAGCCACCCACGACGAGGGCCGATACGTCGTACCGGGGCTGCCAAGTGCCACTGCCAACTACCAACTACGAGTACCTACTACTTTCGAGAGGTAACTACAAGCTAATTCCTCTCCGTGGTCCTCCACATCCTTTCTGAATCCTACCCCATTCTTCTCCTTCTCCCATACAAACATACTCGACGACGGGGAAAGGAGAAAAAACCTTGTTCGTCAAACCCTCTTCTGGGCAGCCCAGATCCGTCGAGACATCTACGAGTACTTCGAGTACTACGAGTAGACGCTTGGCCTCCTCCACAGCAGCTTCACACACACACACACCACAACAGCACAACACTGCCTCTGGACTCCCCCCCGGCAAGCAAACAAGGCACAATGCGGTCGGGAGCCCTGCTTCTCGGCTGGGCAGCTAGCCTAGCCCAGCAGGCCATGGCCCAGACGGAGCCGTCGGTGGCCTACTCAGCCACCTCGGAGCTCGACTTCTACACGGGCACGAAGACGGCCGAGACGACAAAGTCGACGGGCGTGCCCTCGGGTGCCTACACGACATACACGTCCAAGATCACGCTGAGCAACGGCGACAGCTCGAGCACGGGGACGGGCGACGATGGCAGCAGCACGGCCGCCACAACGACGTCGCTGACGGGGTCCTTCACGGCGACGACAGGGACGGGGACGCCCACGACGGCGAGCAACACGACGTCGACGTCGGCCACACCGACCAACACGCAGCCCTGCAACGGGCACGTCGAGCTGTGCTCGCGGCGGTACAGCAACATCACCAATGTGGGCTGCCACAACTCACCGTTTGTGCGGCCCGGCAACTCGGGCTCGAACCAGGAGCTGCACGTGCAGACGCAGCTCGACGACGGCGTGCGCTTCCTCCAGGGCCAGATCCAGTGGCCGACCAACGGCACTGAGCCGCATTTCTGCCACACGTCGTGCGACCTGCTCGACGCCGGCCCCATCTACGAGTGGCTCGGCAGCGTCGCTGACTGGGTCAACAAGCACCCCTACGATGTCGTCACCATCCTGCTCGGCAACGGCAACTACTCCACCCCGGACCTGTACGCGCCCTTCATCAAGCAGTCGGGCATCCTTAAACACGCCTACGAGGCCCCGTACCTGCCCATGGCCCTCAACGACTGGCCCACCCTGGAGAACCTTGTGGTCCGGGGAAAGCGTGTCGTCATGTTCATGGACTACAAGGCCAACCAGACGGCTTACCCCTGGCTGCACGACCAGTTCGCTCACATGTGGGAGTCGCCCTTTGACCCGACCGACCGTGCCTTCCCCTGCACCGCCCAGCGTCCCCCCGACCTGTCTACCGAGTCCACCCGCAACAGCATGTACCTCATCAACCACAACCTCAACGTCGAGTTCAACGTCTTCTCCACCTCACTCCTCGTCCCCGCCGTCTCCCTCCTCAACGAGACCAACGCCGACTCGGGCTACGGCAGCCTCGGCCTCGCCGCCAACTCCTGCCGCACCGACTGGGGCAGGCCCCCCTCCTTCCTCAACGTCGACTACTACAACTACGGAAACCGGCCGGGGTCTGTCTTCCACGTCGCCGCAGAGCTCAACAATGTCACCTACAACTGGGACTGCTGCGGCAAGGCGAGTGGCGTGCCCGAGGCGGCGCGTGTCGCACCTCTCTTTACCATCCTCGTCCCGTCGGTCCTCGTTGCCATGCTCCTCATGTAAGGAGCTTGGAAGGAGCTTGAAGAACCTCGAGCTGCTAGCTGCTAGCTGTTAGCATTGTTGCCATGGCTTCAAAGCTGGTTGTTCGAAACTGTTTGTTTGGATTTGTTCTTGATTATACTTGTCCCCTTCCACTCTAATTTGCTTGCTTCTCAGAGAGCAACAAGGCGTTGGGTGTCATTTTCTGCATTAGAGCCGTTTCCATGCAAGCTTGGAGATGTACATAGATACGATTCCCCCTTAATAGAGTGTCTTAGGACACCTCGTCTTATGTTTTGATTCCTCTGCTGCCTACAGCTTTGGGTTGTGATGGGTTTGATGAAGCCTTCTGCGCCTGTGACTGTGACTGTAACAACTCCATGTCCCGCGTCGTGTCGGTGAGATGGATTGTCGTAACCCTCAAACATGTCTTCGTACTCGGTCGGCAGTTGCAATTGACATTCCCCACTCGTCTCCCAAATGCTGGCAGCCCTACTAGCACTTACGAGTACGAGTACGAGTACTACTACGGTACGGAGTAATTCATCACCACTTCCCAAATCGTAGCCTCATAGGACCCTACACTTATCATCAATGTCTTCGAATCTCGATTTTGCACATCCCCCGAATCCTTCGACGCCATGTCTCCTATTATTAGTATCGCCAGCGCAACCCGCCCATCTTACAGGTTGGGGGCGGCCCGCGTCGCCATGCCCATGCACGTCCACGTCCACGACAGGTAATGAATGTCAGCAGGCCCGTTTGTGGCCGACAAGACTCGACGGCCCCATTGGCTTGGCGTAAGCTCACGCAACGCAACTGGTCAACCAACGGTCCAACATCTCCCCCCCCTGTCCTGTCTGCATCGATTGGGTTGGGGGCAGCCGACCAACTGGGGGGGTCAAGCCGACAGACAGTGGACAGACAGCCACGCGTGCGGCGTGCCCCGTGCCCGTCGACTTCAGCCTTATCCTACGCAGTCGAGCTCTCGTTTGTCTCTGTGCCTGTGCCTGTTCCTGTCTTTGTCCTTTGAACATCCCATCTCTCTTGCATCTACGCTCGTTCATCTACCATTGAAGACAAAGGCTTCTGCTGTGCAACATACACACCCCCCACACTCGCTTTCACTGTTTTTCGAGACCCCACCGCCGCCAAGCACAACCCAACTTTCAGCCCTATTCTTACTGTACCACGAGTACTATTCTCGCCTCGGCAGGAGATTGAGGAGAGCGGAGGAGAAGAGCGCCATGTTGCTGCTGGTCCGTAGAGGACATGGCGCATCATAGCAATGCGGCCAAGGAGCCGCTCAGACAGCAGCTTGAGACGGGCCGTGAGCTGAACCACCAAGCATCGAACGTGTCGGCGCTTAGCGACACGGAGATAACCCCATACGATGCGCCGCAGCCTCAGAAGCAGCAGCAGCAGCAGCAGCAGGCTCGACACCATCTGCAGGGGCGCGAATCCCTCCTGTCCCTCGACTCGCGGGTCGGACACGACGACAACGACGACAATGACGACAGTGCAACCCGGCCGGGAGGCTACAATAGTCCCCCCACGACAGGCTGGAAGGGTTCGTTCCCGTACACGGGCGCCAGCGCATCATACACTGCCATGTCGCCCTCCTCGCCCAGCGGCGGCGACATGCGCAGCTTCCCCGCGCGGGCCCTCTCCCTATCCCGCGCCGGTCACAGGGCCTTCTCGAGACGGCATCGCCACCGGCCGACGCAGGCCGCCATCGACGAAGAGGAGTTTGACATGTCGCTCCTGGGGGCGGCAGCGCCGGTGGACGGTGCTGGTGCTGGTGCAGCGCCCACCACACATGAGGAGCACGACAGCGACGTCGGCCTGCACCACGTGTTTGACGTGACCACCGCGCTGGGGCCAATGGCGCTGGGTGCTCGCGACGAGGAGCTCCAGCGCCACCTGGAGGACATGCGCGCCCAGGAGGCGAGCGGGCATCTCACCGGAGGGCTAGGGCGGGGGTTCCACGCCGACTCGACGCTGCGCGATGAGGACATATTGTCGTCCCCGACGGCCCTGCAGCGCAGCCTGTCGCGATCCTTCTCGCGGAGGCTGTCGGGCGTGGCGCGCAGGAGGACTATCCGCGACATCGGGCAGGAGGAGGCAAACCGGCGCGGCGAGGTCATTGAGGTGATCCACGAGGACTCGGACTCGGACGCGGGCACGGGCGCCAAGTCGCTGGTGGAAAGGGAGAGCATGGCGGACCTGAGCACGCTGGGAGGACCGGACCACATCATCGGACCGTCAGACGAGTCACGACGTGCATCGCAGATCTACCAGACCACGACACGGTCGACAACCACTCTGTCAGCGTCTTCGCTAACCAAGGCGGATCCATCCCAATCGAAGAAGGAACTCTTCTACCCGCAGCCGAACTGGAAGCCGCCGTCGATGCGGTGGCCGTACCTGTCCTTACTGGTCGGGCTGTCGCTCGGCCTTGCGGGCATGCAGGAGGCGCTGTTCCGGCGGTTCCAGGGTCAGGGCAAGGCGCTGGTAAAGTTCTCGCGACCAGATGAGGTGGAAGCAGGCATCTACTTCGCGGTCAAGTTCGGGCCGACCATTGCGGCGGTGCTGTTTGGCGTGCTCTGGCAGTTCACCGACTTTGGGGTGCGTCGGTTCGAGGCGTACCACCAGATGTCGCGGCCCGGCGGGGCCTTGGCGGCCGAGTCGATCAACGTGGACTACGTGACGAGCTTCAGCTTCCTGCGCCCGGTGTGGGCCCTGCGCGTGGGACACCACGCCGTGGCGCTCTCATCGCTGGCGTCGACGCTGGCGGTGTCTCTGGTGCCGACCTTCGCAGCCGCGTCGCTCGTGCTCACGCCGGACCGGGCCACGCGTACGCACGATCCGCACGGCGACAAGGAGATCCGGTACTCACCCGTCTTCTCGCGCCTGTTGACGAGCACGCTGTGCGTGTGCGCGGCGTGCGGGATCGCCCTGATGGTGGTGCTGGGGCGGCGGCGGTCCGGGCTCAAGGCAGACGTCCTGGGGGTCGCGGGCCTGGCGTCGATGGCGGTGGTGTCGCACATCCTGACGGACTTTCGGGACCTGGACACGGCGACCCCGGATGACATACACCACAAGCTGAAGGAGCATCGGTACCTGCTGCGCAACTCGTGCCTCGCCCCGGATGACAAGAACCCGCCGAGTACATTGGAGCGCAACAAGTACACGACGGCGAACCTGCCCGGCAACCCACACCCGCTGATGCTCCGGCCCGCAGGGAGCCTGCCGTTTCTGGCGAGCCTGCTGGCGTACATGGGCTTCATCCCACTGTTCCTCTTCACGGAGGCCGACGTGGTGACAGACAAGGCGTCGTGGGTGGTGACGGCGCTGGCGGTCGGGCTGAAGTTGGCGTGGGGCAGCCTGGAGACGGCGGTGCGGATGATGGAGCCGTACTACATCCTGTCACGGCGGCACGCGCCGGCCAAGACGCTCTCGCTGGACTACACGGCCCTGCCGTTTGGGTGGATGCCCATCCGGGCGCTGTTCAACGGGCACCTGCTCGTGTTCCTGGTCGGGTTCGGGACCGTGATGAGCGAATTCCTGACCATCCTGGTGACGGGGCTGGCGTCGGTGGACGGGCGCAACTTTCTCATGAGCCGAGACGAACTGCGGAGGCCGGGGCATCCCCGAAGAGACCACGATGGTGATGGTGATACTTCTGGTTCTACCGGCCGCCCTGTCAGTTCCGGTCAGGAGACGCTGCTGTCGTTCTATCTGTCCTTTGCACTGGCCATCTTCATCCTGTTCTACATGGCGACTGTAGCAGGCATCGTTTTCTTCCGACGGCGGCACCCGTTCCTGCCCCGCCAGCCCAACACGATTGCCTCGGTGCTGGCGTTTATCCACCAGAGCAAGATGCTCTACCGGTTTGTTGGGTCGGGTGCTAAGAGTAAGGGTTCTACGTCTCCGACGTCAACGGCGGCAGCAAAGAGGGTCACACCCACGCCGGAAGAGGTCCGGCTCCAGCTCGATAGTCAGTCTACCACGTATGGACTCGGCTGGTTCATCGGGCGCGATGGGACGGTGCACTGCGGGGTGGATCAGGAGGAGCTCATGAGCAGCTATAAGCATGGGGTTGATGTGTCGATGGGCGTGCAGCCTTGGACGTCGCAGTGGGATCAGCTGTGATAGACACATGGGCTTTGTTTTTTCACGCGTCGATAATAGCAAGTCTTGCTACTGGGGTTTACTACTGGGATTCTTGTTTGTTTGCTAGTATGGAGTACTATGAAGCATAATGCATAAGGAGGGCAGGCAAGAGGCAATGAGGCAAAGGTTACGAAGTAATACACATGGAGGGATCGATGAGATGGGTCAATGAATACAGCACATGTTGCCATGACGTTGCCAGTACGAATGCAAAGTACGAGTATACGACACATGCATACTTGATACCAATGACATATTGCTAAGGAAAAATTGAGATTAGCACATTTGATGTTGATATTCGTACAGCTTTGACATTGACAGCGTAAGTATGCGAGATGGGACGGCACAAAGTCGTCTCCATCACGGGCCCAGTATTACATCATGATCGTCGCGTGATCCCTACCGGAAGCGTGGTTGGCGTGGGTAGCGGTCGGCACGGCACCGGATATTTCGCACGGGCTATGGAGTCGATACTCGTACTTGAGAATCAGAGGGAAGACATTGGAATGAGACAAGACGGGGGGGGGGGAGTTATTGTCATTGTCATTGATGCCAGTCAAACAGTCTTCCCGTCAACCCGTCTGCCCGTCTTCCGACTGTTTTGACTTGGACTCTGTGAGCTGTTGGCCCCTCTCGCATGTCGCTCATTTGGCCCAGAGGGTTTCTGTTTTATGCGAGTGAGCCATGCATGGATGGTTGCGACGTATTACATGGCCAAGAATAAAGAGCGAGCAGTACGAGCAGGCAAGCAGGCAGTCCAGCCAGTCAACCAGGATACGGTTTCTGTGATGTGCCGCACGATGTACGACGTAGGGAGTCCCGTGAAAGTCAAGACGGCAGGGACTGAGGGCAGTGCAGGCTGACATTCCAGAGCAGCCAAGTGAGAAGTGAGTACGGGGTGAATAAGCTCACGCTACTGCAGTGGCTAGCGGTGACCTTCCAGAAGCAACAGGCCGCGAAAGGATGGAAATTAAGTGTCATGAACTGACACTGACAGAGAGGGCTGTGCCTGTCTGTTGTACTGTACTTACTCTCAACTCTGTACTCCGTACTCGTCGTGTGAGCGTGGGTGTGTGTGAATGTGAGAGTCGTGAGGGTGAGTACTATGAGTATGAGTGTGAGTGCGAGTATTCGTACAGGCAAGGTAATACGTACTCGTCCGGTGAGAGAGGCAGTGCTCTTGGGAGTAATTTTACGAGTTGCGGGGGGCCCGGGCCTTGTCCAAGCAGTCGATAGTTGTTGGACGGTCGAGCACAGGCCGGACGGAGTACGGAGTACGGGTACTCGGTCTGTATGCTCGTACAAATGTCTCTCTCTCTCTCTCTCTCTCTCTCTCTCTCTCTCTCTCTCTCTGTGCTCGTAACAAAGGGAGCACGCGCAGCAGCAGCAGCAGCAGCAGCAGCCACGGGTAATACGGATTCTCGGCGCGAGGATTACGTGTTGTCCGAATGCCCAGCCAGCCAAGCTTGCCCAGATTTGCCCAGCCAGGCTTGTCCGAGGCTTGATTCCCCGACCGAGTGTCTGGGACGAGTTGAGGCAGTGATGAGCACTGAGCAGTAAGTATTACTTACTGGACGGATCTTAATTTTAGCAGTATGGCCTAGAGGAGGAATACTAGTAATACTCGTATCGTTGCATGGAGAGGAATTTTTGTGTTTAGGAGAAATGCTACGTACGGGGGTACTTGGTACTTACTACCCCGTACAGCGCTGTACGAAGTATTACTGCCAACTGCGTAGGTTGTAGGCTGTTGTCCTGTTTATTTCGGATCTCCAGTCTCCATTCTCCGTCTCCAGTCAGTCCCAGTCTCTAGATGCCAGCTGGAGAGGTAACAGTGGGACATGGTCCTCTTTTCTCGCAGTCACGCAAGAGGCAGGGCGACAGGGAAGTGCAGGTTCTATGACAAGCAGGAGACAGGAGACACACACAGACGAGGAGACGAGAGGAGAGACGAGAGGAGGACTGGAGACAGGGCAAACCGGAGAGTCGAGACACAGGAGAAAGGCGTTTGAGAAAGACTGCCACTGAAATGGTTTCGCCCTGCCGGCACTGCAAAGCAAGTCCAAAACATGAGATGAACAAGGAAGAGAAGCCGACTAAACAGTACGAAGCAGTACGAAGCAGGACCAACGTAGACACAGGCTAGTATGCAGAGCTGGTTTTAAAGATTCAAAATACTTCCCGAAATAGATGCAAAACTAACCAAGTCGTACTCGTAACAACTGCCCATTGGCACCTTGGCTCACTGCCAATGCCCAGCAAAGTCCCCCAAGACTCCCAAGACTGAACTCAAGCGTGTGTCCCAAGACGACCACCACCAACCACTGGCCTTGCAAGACCTCCCAATACCCCCTAATCAAGGTCTACAGTCTACAGACTACTCGTAGCGCCCCTCCATCTTTCCCCCCTGGAGAGTGGGCCTGTGGTGTACTCGCTCGTACGGAGTACATATGTACACAGCGCAAGTACTCATTTGAGTGGAAATGTACATTGCATAGAGGCCTGGAATCGACTGTAGCCAAGGTACCGATGCTTTGCACAGCCCCCCAGACCCCCCTCTCAGGTCCCGTCTGGGCTCTTGGTGCTGCACGCCACTGGCCGAGGACGCGACGCGGCGCTACTGTAATTTGGGGACATTCCTCGAGGAGCTGTACGAGTATTACTGTGTTGATCTACGCCGTCCGTAAAGTACTCGTGCTCTACGCTGGACGCTCTACTCCTACAGCCTCTACCAAGTATTACTTACCTCCAAACTTAATACGGTACACACTAGTACAAGCGCGTTGGTCCGTCTCGTGGTGATTGTCTGGTACCTGCAGTGTCCTCGTACTCTGGTCTTGGACTCGTATTTGGCGTGCCGTACTCCGTATTGGCCGTACGGCGTATTGACTTCAGGTGTGAGTGTGTGCATATGTGTGCTGACCTGTGTGCAGTGGCAGCAGCTACGTGACCATCAGCGCATTGTTATTCACTGCCATCCACTGCAGTCCGCTGTAATGAGGTGCAGAGTATTCCATCCCCCCTGCAACCAGCACGCGGCACCTGCACACATTTGTACAGTGGGTGGAATACGTACAGTGAGTATAAACGGAGCGCTGACGGATGCGGGCCTGACGCGCTCAGAGCTGGAGACGTACAAAGTAATACAGCAAACAGGGCAGGCAGAGCAGACAGGAGAGCAGATAATACTTGAGAGCCCAGGAGAAGCGTAACAGTAAAAGCGTCTCAAACTCGTGGCCATTCATCACCTTCCTCTCCCAACCCCCCGGTCAATTCTCCCTCTCCATTCCCTGTCAATGCTACGTATTCGTACCGCCCATCCACGCTAAACCGCTTTTTCTCGTCCTCTCTCTCCCTCTCTCTCCCTCCCTCCTTCCCTCCTTCATTCACTCTTGAGTACTTCGTACTTGCCTCTCCCACTCGCGCCCGTGCGTCTTTTGACCCGCTCTCCTTTGACCCTCTCTCTCTCTCCTCTTGAGCCTTGACCCGCTTCTGCTTCCCTCCCCATCCGCCGCGCCCCTGCTCCTGCATCCTCCTCCACGCTCCGTCCTCCCCCAATCTCTCCATTTGATCTTGGCCATCAACAACTTCTTCTTTTTCTCTTTTTACGACAACCGACGACGAGACGACCGACGAACCACGCCATCCCGATCCCCCCGGCCTAGGCCCAGATCCCCCCGACGCCCTTCGTCCTCGGCCTCGTCGCCAGCCTCTGACAGAGACAGACAGATAGAGAGAGCCAGTCTCGACAACCCATCCTCTTTCTTCTTGTCTTCTCTTCTATTTCCATTCGCTCTCCCCCTAACTCGTACCATTCAATCAACGCACGACCATTGTGATTCGGCCGGTTTTCGATCCTCGGACGCGCGCTCACACTCTCTTCAACATAAACATACCTTTCTGCAGGTATCTGCCACGACTCTACCGGTTATCCAAAGCAAACCCACAACCTGAGCGCGACTCGTTGACGACGACGCTTCATTTCATTCCTTGCCGCCCCTTGGACCAACCACACACGACACCCGCCACGTCGCCCACCCACACGACAAGTGTCTGATTGATTCACACACAACAACGACAACCACCGAAAACACAAGAGAGGGTATTGGTCGTCAATACACACAAAACCTCTCAAGATGTGGTCGTCATTCAGGACACCGCTCTTCGTCTCGGCGTTGCTGGCCGCCTTGATGCCGCTCGCCGCCGCCGAGCGCATGCTCGTCTCCAAATCCCTCAGTACCTGCCAGCAGGGCTCCAGCTTCTCGGCCAGTCTGTTCCACGTCGTCTACACGCCTCACAACAACAGCGCCAGCATCAACATGGCCATCACCTCGTCTGTCCAGGGCTACGTCGTCTTCGACCTCGCCATCACTGCCTATGGCTACGAGGTCATTCACACCACTGTCAACCCCTGCGACACCGAGCTCCAGGGTCTTTGCCCCATGAACACGGGTAACCAGGACATCGAGTTCCCCATTCCCATCCCCTCGGACGCCGCCACTGAGATTCCCGGCATCGCCTACACCGTCCCCGACCTTGACGCCAAGGTCAAGGTCTTTGTCAACATGACCAAGACCTCCGAGGCCGTCGCCTGTATCGAGGCCAACTTCTCCAACACAAAGACGGTCGACCTCATCGGCATCAAGTGGGCCACCGCCATCATTGCCGGTCTCGCCCTCGTCTCCTCGGCCGTCATCTCGGGCCTGGGTCACACCAACGCTGCCGCCCACATCGCCGCCAACTCCCTCGCCCTCTTCAGCTACTTCCAGGCCCAGGCCATTGTCGGTCTCACTGCCGTCAAGCTGCCCCCGATTGCCCAGGCCTGGACTCAGAACTTCCAGTGGTCTATGGGCATCATCAACGCCCCCTTCATGCAGACCATCTTTACCTGGTACCAGCGCGCCACCGGTGGCACCGCCGCCACTATCTTTGACTCCCTCCGTACCCACTCGGTCCAGGTTGAGAAGCGTGGCATCGACGGCCCTGTTTCGGCTGGTCTCAATCTCTTCAACCGCGGCCTCGCCAAGATGCCCCGCAGCCTTGGTGGTGGCAGCGCCAACACCGGCAGCGCCATCTCCACCATTGGCAAGCGTGCCAACATTGAGCTGGGCACCGGAAGCTACCTTGTCTACGGTATTCAGCGCGTGGCCTTCAAGATGGGCATCGAGACGACCAACTTGTTTGCCACCTGCCTGACCTTCTTCATGCTCTTCGCCTTCTTCACCATCCTCACCGTGCTAGCCTTCAAGGGTATCTGCGAGCTGGCTACCAAGAGGAAGTGGATGAAGCAGGACAAGTTCGTCGACTTCCGCAACGGCTGGATCACCATCCTCAAGGGCATCCTCTTCCGCGTCACCCTCATCGGATACCCCGCCATGACCCTCTTCAGTCTGTGGGAGTTCACCCAGGTCGACTCGCCCGCCGAGGTTGTCCTTGCCGTCTTCTTCCTCTTTGGCATGACCATCACGCTGGGCTGGGGTGCCTTCAAGGTCATCAGCATCGCGCGTCGGTCCGTGGCCATGCACCGCAACCCGGCCTACATCCTCTTCTCGGACCCCCAGGCCCTCAACAAGTGGGGTTTCCTCTACATCCAGTACCGCGCCTCGGCCTACTACTTCATTGTGCCGACCATGGGCTACATCATGATCAAGTCCATGTTCGTCGCCCTCGCGCAGAAGAGTGGCGTAACCCAGGCCATTGCCCTCATCATCATTGAGATTGCCGCCCTCATCGCCTCGTCGGTCCTGCGTCCCTGGATGGATAAGCCCACCAACTCGTTCAACATTGCCATCCTCGTCGTCAACTTCCTCAACGGCATCTTCCTACTCATCTTCACCAACGTCTTTGGCGCCCCCGGTCTGGTGGTTGGTGTCGTGGGTGTCATCCTCTTCATCCTCAACGCTGCCTTCAGCCTGGTGCTCCTCCTGCTGGTCATCATCTCCACCTCGCTCGTCTTCTTCCGCAAGGACCCCGACACGCGCTACCACTACATGGCCGACGACCGCACTTCGTTCATGAAGTCGCAGACCCAGCTCAACGCCACGACGGAGCTCGACGCCCTGGCCGCAACGGCCCGTGGCGACAAGGCCGGCTACAAGTCGCAGCTCGACCTCGACGATGACGCCGACTCGGTCTCATCGGACAGCATGCGCCGCCGCACCGACCCGTCGTACATGGAGCTGTCGACGGGGCAGGCACACAACCAGGGAATGGGTGGTGCCAGGCCCAGGTCGCCTGTGAACCCGTCCATGCCTCTGTTCCCGTCCAACAGGCCAGAGTCGCCCTTCCGCGCGGCATCGCCTAGTCCGTACGGAGGACAGCAGCAGCAGCAACAGCAGGCTGCTTCCTTCCGGGCACAAAACAACTCTAGGTATGTCTAGTCCACTGCTCCAGTTGTCTACTATCTTTCAGTAATGCTAACATGCTCTTCTCAGCCCCTGGCAACGCGGCGCTGGATACGACCACTAGTCGAAAACGCGACAATTTGTATCTCTCGTTTTCCTTGGTCCACCTTATAAAATGAACTTTTTTTCCACTTTCTTTTTCTCTTATACAAGCAGACAAAGGGCGCACGAGGTTCTAGCTTGACAAACAAGGCGTTGGTTTTGACACACTCCCACATTCACACACTCATATGATTTGTTACCCCCCCTACGCGAGGATTTTTGCTTTGTTTCGCGGACCTGTACGTGTTAACACTACTCGATCGGATATCGGATGGTATTGGAACTCTTTTTTGTATTGCGTCGCACGCCTAGGATGGGCTGCGTTTTTTCTCGACACTGTCTTTGCATTTTTTATATGTCTGCTTTTGTTTTTTTGAGTCTTGTGCTCTTTTGTTGGCTGGTGTGTTTGAACTATTAAATATTAAATATCTTATTGTTTAAACAATCAATACAATGTATATACATACTGATCTGATTGCTCTGGTGTGATGTAATATGTGCTCTGCGAGTTTCGCTGTAGTCTTCCGGTTTCTCTTGGGCCCCCTCATCCTCGTTTCTTTGTCTACGGGATAGGGTAGTCTTGTAGTCGGTCTTGCAAGTTTCCTTATCTATGGGGTAAGCTTGTACCAGTTTCGTGCGTCGTCCAAAGCTGCGAGTTCCATTCTTGTATATATAAGTGTCGTAGTCGTCTGTATGCAAGTCTTTGTCTGCCGGTTACACATGCTGCACGTTCCTTGACCAGGTTCTTTGTCGACTTGCCGGCAGGCAAGCGTTGTATTCGTACGTCTATACGAGGTTTCTTGGTCCACGTCTTCTGCAGGCTTCCTCCGGTCATGCAAGTTTCTTTGCCAAGGTGATGTCTACGTTTCTTATGTGGCTTCTTTGTCTAGTTGTTGGTTTCTTCTGCGGTTCTCCAGGCTTGTCAGTTTCTTCTGCACATTTCTTTTACTAATATCGCTAAGTATTGCAAGCTGCTTTGTCTACGGAGTACGCTGCACTCCGTATAGCCAATCCAGGAGGACTTGAGCAGCTTCTTTGTCTAAATCGTGTGCCACTCTCCTGCAGTTTCCTACGTCTCTTACGAATCTCCGAGCAGAGTCTTAGAACTGATATTTACAAGCTGGGAGTACATGTATTGGGTGCAAGTTCTTCTATTCTATATGTCGATTGCATTTCTCTTCTGTACCCTACCTCCAGCGGCCCTGCCGGGGGCTCTCCTCGCTTCGCTCGCTCTTGGACGGCGCCTACTTCTACAAGTCTACAAGTCTACAATTGGTCTCAGCTTGACTGCGAGTTGCCTCTAGTAAACTGCATCCCTGTGCAGGTTGCCAGAGTGCATGTGGCTACCCGGCGTCCCCGGCGCGTCCGGAGCATCACTCTCAACACACAGTAGCTTACGCAGCTTGCATCTTGGCGCGCGGTGAATCATGGCCAGAGTCCAGAGAGGACAATGAGATATTATACGAGCTATTACTAGTAGCATCTTGCTTTGTAGTAGCACACTACCTGTACTAATACGAATGTCACCGAAGTCTAATCCGTGGGACAAACAGACTACCCTCAGCCCTGCGTAGCGGTCGGCGAGTCGTACCGTCTACTCCGTAATACTCCGCACTCCCAACTTGCTATTCCCATTGTCCCACGTGCCCCCCTCCTCTTTCTCTACAAGGCCTTGGTCATGCTTGATCATTCTGGGCTTGGCCTTTTGGGGGCCGTGAGAATGACTAGCCAGACTGACTAGCAAGTGCCGTCTGTCTGCCTTGGGCTTGGACTTGCTCGGCCCCTTGTCCATTTGCATTCACATTCACATTGCGTTTACCTTGTCCTCTGGCCTTGTCTTTTGGCATTGTATATTCGGCATTGCACACTCTTATTGTATGTAAACATTGTGTCGTGCGTTGCGTGCGTCATGCGTTCTAGTGGGCTAGACTCGGGAGAGGTGACGTTTGTACGTGCATGAAAACATGGCCTAGAACTGGGAGCCCAGTGGTGCATTCCTGACGGTGCCGGCGGAAGACATGTGCCGGCTGGGCCGCAGTGAGCAGGATCGCAATATTACCAAGTCCAGGAGTCTGAAGAGCATGCTGTTTTGTGTTGATTACTGTCTGATTAGTATTCATCTACTATTTACTACGAGGCTTTGACGTGGGTGGACTGCCGTGTATAGAGGCAGATGTGCTGGTGTTGACAAGCGAGCGAAGCGAGGAGAGCCCCCGGCAGGGCCGCCGGAGGCAAACTTACGCAGTGGAACGGGGGGGTTTGCTGCACTACAGCGCTTAGGAATAGGCAGTGTACATGAATTACAGACCTTGGAAGGATATGTACCATTGTTGATTGTGTCACGACAAAAGGCTGGATAGGTGTTGTGGTTGTTCACGAGCGAGCGAAGGGAGAACAGCGACAGGCCACGGAGACCAAACAACAGAAACAATCACCACGAACTAAACTGTAGATTGTACTGCATCGTAAGATGTGTTGTATTATACTCGTCGCCATATTCGTATTCTAAATTAAAAACATGAGCCTTCCAGGTTAACTACATGTATGTTAAATGTTGTACGTATCAAACAAAGCACAACCACTAGTAAAAAACCATTACAAGAAGAAACACACCAGACCAAGAAACATCCCAAGTCAAAAAACAATGAGAAGAAAAGATGCTGAAAGGTACAAGCTAGTAGTATTAAAATTTTTCCCTAAGAACACAAAGGTCCTTATTAGAGAATAAAGGTACTCAGAAGAGAAGAGAAAAAAGAAATGGTGTATACCGCGCGCCATGGGGACAGGGTAAGCGAAGCGAACGCGACATGACGACTCCAAAACATACAACCAGACACCAATGTGCGGTATAAAAGACAACGCAAGACAGCATGTATACTAAACAAGTACAAGAAGGAGAGCGCAACAAGAATAACCAAGAATCATAATGAAGCAAGGACGAAACAATGGTGTACACGGATGGACAACCCTCATCCTCAGAACTGAAACCCCTGCTGCATCAACTTATCCACGTCGCCTCCCGCCGCGGCAACTGCCTTGATGGCCGCCTCGCTGAGCTTCCTCCTCCGATCGAGCGCCTCCTTTTCGCGCCGCGCCTTCGTCTTGGAGCTGCCGCTCGGCGCCACGCCCGTCATGAGCATGCTCCCATCATTAGGCGTGAAGTTGACGAACCCGCCGCCGCCGCCACCAGCACTAGCATTGTCAAAGGAGAAACCCCCCGAGGTCGAGGCCGTGAGGCCACCGCCACCGCCGCTGGGATCGCGCGACCGGCGCTTGCGCACGCCCGAGGGTGTACCGGGGACGCTCGTGCTGCCGGGCGGCTGATGACGACCTGACGCGCTGCGCACCGACGACACGGACCCTCCCGAGCTGTGGCGCTTCGCCGAGGGCGTACCGCGCGTGGGCGACGCGGACGGCGCACGGGTCTTGCGCACAGGGCTCATAGACAGGTGGCGCGCTCCCGAGGAAGGGGCCTTGGGTGGCCGGTGAGACGACGTCGATGTTTGCGGGGCGGCCGGCGCCGGTGGTAGTGGCGGCTGCAGCTGCGTATGCGCGCTCATATGCAGGTCGTTGGCGACCGAGTGGTGCGCCTGACGCGGCTGGGGCATCTGGATCATCAGGCCGGCGCTGCCGTCGTGCGGCAGTCCGCCCTGCTGCTGCTGCTGCTGCTGAGGGTGCTGCTGGTACTCGTATGGGAGACCCGCCTGCTGTGAGTGCATCATCATGTTGATGTCGGCATTGCGCGGGTCTACGTACTCGCCGTTGGAGTTGACCACGTTAAAGTCCCACCACGATGCATCCCCACCCATGCTCGGGTGGTTCTGGTGTTCGCCGTTCCACTGACCCGCCGACGACGGTAGCGAGCACGACTGGTGTCGCTGCTGCGGCTGGTGCTGTTGCTGCGGCTGGTGCCACTGAATGTCAGGCGGCATCTGCGACGTCGTGTGGTCCGTGTGGAAAGACTCGGCCTCGCTCTTGATGCCCGGCGACTCGAGCGGCGAGCCGACCAAGCCGTTAGGCTGCTGGTAGTGCGACAGGTTCGCCGGCGGGGCTAGAGATGGCACGTCGCCAAAGGGGTCGTCGCAGTTGCCGTGGACGAAGCTGTGCTGCTGCTGCTGCTGCTGCGGCTGCTGCACGGGCATCGGTATGGGGGGAGGAGCCGCTCCCTGGCTGTGGTTGAGGTTGTTGAGGTTGTTGGTGCTTACGCCACGGCGGGGTCTCTGCCTAGGCGCGCGGAGAGGTGCGGCGTCGGCGACGGGAGACCCCGGCCGGTTGTCGGGTAGTGGTTGCCTGGGCTTGCGGCGGTTGGTGGCTTTGCGGATGGTGGACTGGACGGCATCGAGGAACCTGTTGGTCTTGCGCGTCGTCCCCGTGGCTGTCGCGGTCGTCGCGGGCGGGAGGCCTGGCGACGGCGGCTGCGAAGCCGACGGAAATCGATCCTTGATCGGCGAGCTCAGAGTCATGCCCTCCACCTTGGGGAGCTCCGTGTCCGACATGGAACCGCGGGCAGCGAGGAAGCCTGGCTGCGGATAGCCGAGGAAGTGGGCATCGTTGCCGCCGAGGGCAAGGCTGCTGGGGTCAATGTCGTGGGTGGCGGTGGCGGGTCCCGACGACGACGTGGGCGGGCCAAAGTGCGAGCTGCTCGAGAGGAAGTCGAACTCGTCCGTCGTCGACGACCCTAGGCTCTCGGATGGTGGCGGCGGCTGGTGGAGTTGGTTCTGCTGTTGGTGTTGGAGCTGGAGCTGGCTCTGGTTGTTGTTCTGGCGGTGGTGGTCCAGGATGAGTGACTCAGGCAGTCGCGGCACCGTCTGATCGCTGCCCTGGGGCGCATCGGCCGTCGCCGTCATGGACGAGCTGGCCATGGCGGATGTGTTGCCGTCAAAGTCGACAAACTGGCCAAAGAAGTCGTTGGGGTCCTCGCCGTTGACCCCGTCCATCTCCTGCCAGAAGAAGCCTGGGTCGCGATCCATGGCTTCTGCGCGGTACTGCATGGTCCACGAGGCCATGTTGCGCGGCGTCGCAGCTTGGCTGCTCACAGCGCTATTGCTCAGTGAGAGCGGCGGCCTCTGACGTCTGGCTCTGAGGTCGCTTGCGCCGGGCGCTGGCGA
This sequence comes from Geosmithia putterillii, assembly GCA_900188575.1. Lineage (NCBI taxonomy): Eukaryota > Fungi > Ascomycota > Sordariomycetes > Hypocreales > Bionectriaceae > Geosmithia > Geosmithia putterillii. The sequence continues at coordinate 1,603,097 of FYEU01000301.1, read as the reverse complement.
GAGTTGGTCTGTCGGCGGCGGCGGTGATGATACAGGCGGCGACTCCTGTTCCTGTATGTCGGAAGCAGTAGGGGCGGCGTCGCGAGGGAGGACGAGATGCGGATAGAGTGACTGCAGTGATCTCGGTCGCTCCTGTTGCTGCTGATACTGTTGATGATACGCTTGGTACTGCTGCTGCTGCGGTTGATGTTGATATTGTTCAAGTTGAGTTTGCTCCATGTGGTGATGCTGACGCTCTGCAGTGCAGGTTTGCGGGAGGCTGTAGTGTAAGTGTGCCATGTCCGGCTGTTCGTGGTGTGTGTGTCAACAAAACAACTAGGGGAAACCATGGGGGGGCGAGGAGCCGTAATGTCGCAGTTGTAAAGCTGGGTAGCAACAGCAACGGACGAGACCTCATAGCCAGGTTTATTGAGGGAGACGGCGTGGTGGCATGCTGGGCAATATGAGAGGAATGCATCCTCCCAACTTCTCGCCTTGTGTGGTCCACCGTCCTCCTCTCCCCCCCCCGTCTTGACGTATACCGGGAGCATTCCAGTCAGTCGCCCTAGTGGCCGACAGGCCAAAGTATACGGTGGGGACCGGGCCGGAAATGGGCCCATGGCCAGCCGTGACGAGCAGCGACCTTTTCGTTTTTGCCTTTGGGCCCAGTATCCGTCTAGTTCTCGTGTCCAGCTTCCCCGTCCGTGCCTTGGTGGGCTGGACCTTGGTTCTGTGGGCAGGTTTTGATGGGCCGTCCGGTCTGGTTGGCTGCCCGTGAGAACCTCGAGGATACCAATACGTTTCCCTATCCACCATGGACGGCCCGCCGATGCAGGTCGGGCACCTTGTTCTGTCCAATCCTGCCGGCCTGATGTACGCCCCGTCGCCGGGTGAGGCTGGCCTAGCAAACTCTCACGAGCGTGTACAGCACATTGTGTCCGCTGCTCTCTTGGTAGGCCTCAACTTGGCCCTTCGTGTACAGGTCAAGGCTCCACCGGGACTGACATTGTCGGCCGGTGCGGCCTACTTGAGGTGCCGCCGCCGTCGATCTGGCGAGGTTTCCAAAGTCTTTAGCGACCCTCTGTCCGCCCGCCGACAGGACTATCAGACAACGGGTGCCGCAGCCAGAGATGATGAAGAGACAAGCAAGACTCAGGTGAGGGATGGACCAACCATGCGCTAGTCATGTACCTCGGCCATGCCGTCTCGCAGAAATCACCCCAGGACTTGGGCCCTCTGATTGGGCCCGCTCCTGTCCCTGCATGACGAGCGGTCGGAAACATGGCGAATTGAGGTCGAGTAGTGGCAGGCACAGGAAAAGGTGATGGCCATCATAGACCTGTAGACCTGTTGTCAGCTCTGGGTCTGTGAACAAGGCCGCATTAGCACGAGATCTGGCCATCGCGGGCCCGAGACATTCTGAGTCAAAAACCCCACCCCAGGCACTCACCACTACGCTGTTGTCCGGGCAGCAGACCAGAGTGTCAATAAACCGCCAAGAGAAACCTGTAGCACTCGAATATTAGTAAAAGCCAAACGCGTTCCAGCCTCTCATTCTGGTACCGCTGGCTTGGTTCGACATTCCCTAGTGAGTATGTGAGTGAGAATGTGTAAGTGACCAATGGCACGGCTGTGCCTCATCCCTATACAGCTGCTGTCTTTATGTGACACACGCGCATGCACCGTACCTGTCAACTGTAGATGACATGGCGGTGGCACATGCAATTGTTGCAGTGAAGTAAGTCCAGGTAAATGATTGCGAAACCAAGGCGTCAGATCATTACGCCAAAGGGAAGGGAATAATGAAAAAGATGGATGATGAGGGCACGCAATGATGCGTATTTCCAATGCATTTAAACTATGGGGTATATCCAAAATAGCTCCCGAAACGCCCCAATACATGATGTAGTACACGCTTGCTATAAGCCACAATGAAAAGAAATGGGAGGGTAGATGCGATGATATGCATGTGGTCGTACATCCGTGAGATGAGAAGATGGTGAGAGGAAAGCACTGTCAAGTGCCCCTTGTGTCGGTAGGTATGATGTGTGTGTGTAGACCCAAGAACACTGTGACAGGGTGTTTTGGCGTCTGTATGAATAAGAGGCGGGGTCGGAGGATGAATGATGCAGTATTCACTGTTGCGGCCCAGCAGGTTGCTCTTGGATGGACAACAGCGACGGTGAGGCTCGTCGCTGCACACGGCGTCTCGCATCCTTCTTCTTGCGTCTGACGCGCATCCGGGGCATCTTGCAGACGGCGGGGGCGCCACACTGAGCGGCAACGTCACTGGCCCTCCGGTACGGGTAGCGAGCAGACATCCACTCGGCTGCTGTCATTGAGCCGACAACGGGGCTGGCGGTGGCGTCCTTTTCCGGGATGAAGAGTTCAGGCTCTTCGAAGAAGCCCTCATCGGCGTCGGTGCTACCGTCGTCCGGGTCGGGCTCGATGATAGAGGTGGATATGTGGGATACTGCAACAGAAGGTCCCGCCGTTGCCATTGTTTGTACCGGCGTACTGGTCCCGGGCAGTGGTAATAGAGCCTTGGCCTTGGAGAAGTCGTCGTCGTCGTCATTGTCGCTTTCAACGAAGAAGTCGGGGTCGGCTTCTATGGGCGGCAAGTGTTCGTCTGGCGAGTCCCAGGTGTCATGGCTAGACGGCTGCTCGCCAGTCTGACCATCGTGGCTGTCGTCGGTGTACTGCTTGTCGACGGAGCATTCGTCTCGACGAGCTCGACGGGGTTCGGGACGATGCGAACGTCCGTCGATGAGGCTGTTGTGGTGCCGCTGGCTATGTAGATGGAGCAGCTTCTCAAGCCGGTGTTGCTGCTGGTGCTGGGTCTGGGTCTGGGCCTGTGTCTCCGGTGACGGGGTGGTTGTCAAGGATGTGTTCTGGCTGGTATTATTATACGAGATTGTGGTCTCGCTGTCGGGGGTGGGCCACGACCATGATGTCGATAACCATGACGCTTGTGATTGTGACGACGACGATGATGTTGCTGGTGCTGTTGCTTCCGTGGTCGGATGGTGCTGATGATGGTGCTCCATTGTTCAGGGCGGGCCGGGGCGTGAAGCCGGCGTAACCAGGAAGCAGCAGGCCAGGACTGAAGTCGAAGCAGCCGGTGCCATGGGAATGCGAGCTAGGACGACCGGAGGGGTGGTTTTTATTAAAAAGGGTATTAGGTGGGAATAATAGTGGTAGCAGGAAACAAAAGGATCAGCCGGGAGGAGAGAGGGAAGCGGTCTTGACAGGCAGAGGGGGGGAAGCAGGAGTTTTGTACGACGTATCATACGGAGCGAGTAGGCGTGCTCTGACTGCCTGTAATACTCGTACTTCGTACTCTGTCTGTAAGTATTGCGCCCGTAGGACCAGTGCTATACTCCGCAGAGTGGAAACTAATGGTCCGTGGCACTCTTTAGTCTGTAGGACGGGCGCTGGGGGGAGGGGATGGACTCGGGAATAATGAATTGATACATGAGATACAAAGTGAGAGTATCCGTACGGAGAACGGAGAACGGAGCATTACTTACGATGCTAGTCGCCGCTGCTGCTAGACACTTGACAGGGTTCAATGGCAGGTTGGCAGGGACCATTTTACTCTGTATTACAGAGGACCATTACGGTCATTGTCCGTACCGGTACAGAGGACGACAGTACCACGGGTACAGAGAGTGCTGACGGAGGATTACCTGTACTCGTACTTGCGTGCTTTGTCCAGATTTACCGGTATATCACAAGGCCATTAATACTTAATACAGACCAAGGTCGTATTGCGAGTATATGTCCACGAGTACAATTCATGGGAATACGACACGGCCTCGTATGGAACACTCCTTGAATACTCCTTGAATACTCCTTGACTCTTAGACTCCGTCACTCCGCCGTAGCAATCGAGGAGGTCATGAGGAAGAGAGGCAAGAGGCAACAAAGGGCAGGAAGGGGCGACGAATTGCACTGGTGACTTGCACCTGCCGTCCTCGTACCGTGGCACGGGTAGTCCCTTCCTTGTCCCCATCCATCCAGTCCTCACCCGCAGTCTCCATCTCTCGTCCACATCTTGGCCCCTCACAGCGTCAAGTCCTTGTCCGATGATGCTGCAAGTTACCTCATCGGTACTCCTACATCTTGCATACGAGTACGCTGCACTCGAAAACCTTCTTAGCGTGTGGCACGGCACGTCTCGTTCCTTCGCTTGTCCTTCGCTTGCATCTACGAGTACGGAGTACAATGTACAGTGTACGCCCCCCGGGTATACTCGTGCTCGTACCGTGCTCGTACCGTACCGTACGAGTATGAATGAGTACGTCGTAAGTACGAATACTCCTTGCTCCTTGCTCCTTGCCGGACGACTCTGACCAAATGTGCGGCTACCAAACAGGGTATAGTCCCGACGACAAGGCTCCCCAATCTCTTTAGGCTATCCCATGGATCTTGCAAGGAAAGACAGGGGTGTTGGTCATGGCAAGCATGTCCCGTGGGCCAGGAAAAGGGGTGGTGGCACAGCACGGCCGCTTGGGACTGGGACAAGTGGACAAGGGTGCCGGAAAGACCCAGTTTATTCCTGTCTGATCAAACCCATCAACCCATGCCCTTGTTGCCTTGCCACGCTGCTAGGCGGATGGCAAGATGGACGCCCGCAAGCTCTTGAGAAAGCAGGCAGGGATATAGATGGACCAGTAGGCAATGGGAAACATGCGGCCCAAAAAGCGAAAAGAGCTAGAGGCCAAGTGAGCATTACTCGTACGAAGTACGAAGTACGGAGTAGAGTGCCTGTTCTCATGGCCCATTACCACGGGTTTGATTGACAACGAGACACCGAGCAGATGGGTACGCATACGCACAATTGCGCATGCATGCGCGCAAGCCGCATGAGAAGTAGATCGATGGGCCACACACACGCGCCGCACATGTGCGCACGCTGTGCGTCGGCGTCCATACGGCGTGCAACGTGCTGACGCACACACTAGGCACTCTTCGCTTAATTCGACTCTTCTCATCCAACAGTTGGTAAGACTCTCTGACTGTGACTCTCTCTGACTCTAGTCGGCGAGTACGAGTAGGTAGGTACAAGGCAAGACACCTTGTCGCACACGCGCCCATTTGCTCGGTGCACTGTTCCTGAATGGCGCTCGTCCGGGTCCACTGACATGTCCTTGTACGGGTTAATACTCCGGCCGGAAGAGTCTGAGAGTGGACTGTTTGACTGGGTTTGACTGGTAGTCGGTTCGACTGGAGAGGAAGAGACTTGTGGGGCAAACGGAGGACACCCCCAGGATATGGGCAGGGCATGGGAAGCCGGGATGCTGGATGCTTGGCTGCCAGACTGGACCCAGCACAGAGGAACATGGCATGGCGGCGTATGCGCGTGCGTGTGCATATGAGGACTCATACTCCTGCCCGAGTATTACCTGTACGAGTATTACAATTTACGAATACATTTTACGGAGTGCTTCCTACTATTGCATGTGCTCGTGCCCAAGTACGGGGACGGACACTCCGTAGGATCTGTCCTTTTAAGATGCATATTACTGCACATCGCGAGCATGGCAACAACCGTGCACGCTCGTGATATAACTACTACTTCGTAATAGTTTGTACATTGCGTACTTATTCTGCTGCGTAAGAACTGCCGCGCCGTACAAAGTACAAGGACGACTTCATGTTATTACTAGACAGGGACTGATTGACAGGATATGCTGCAAGTCATGTCGCGGGCAATTATCAGCCCAATTGCGACGGACCGGACATGATCAACCATTGAAGAGTGATGATACAGCCAAACAGCGTGCAGGTAATTACAAGTTGGCACTTGGTACTCGACTCGTAACACTCCGTACAGAGTATTACAGCGTAGAACAAACTGACTGATGATGTTGGCGGGATCTTCCACACCACATGTCATTCTCGCAGGCATTCTTGCCCTTGGGGGCCAACAAATCAGAGCAAAAGACAGGCAAAAAGGCAGATTGACAGGTTGACTGACAGCCAGGGAAGGCGGAATGACGGAGCACGGAGAAGAGCACGGGAAGACGGCTGATGTGTCGACTCGCCTGTTATTCCCAGACCCCTGGCTATAGCCTATAACACCGGCTAGCAAGCCAGGACTATATACGACGTATCGCAACTCCCTATTCATGCATGGACGACTGGTAATATGCTGTACCGCGACCGTGGTAATATCCGCCGTGTACGGAGAACTGCCCCGTATTATTACGCTGTTAGTAAGTACTGCCCCCCGGTAACCAAGTCCGAGTAATACTTTGTACTTAAAACTCAAGAGTACTAGTATACTCAAGTATACTAGCACTCCGCAGTCGTGGTTATTTCCGTGAGGCATGGTTCTCACGGTCCATCCACGGGACGGACGGGACCACGGGAAGAGAGCAAGGACCATGGCGATTATGGAATTGGCACACGCCCAGGTCCTCGCAGAATATTACTCGCCTAGACTATGGGTACGGGCTACTCGTAGTAGTCGATAGCATGTGCCGTGTACGTTTTGGCTCTCTGTAAAAAACCGCGCTGTTGGGTCTGGCCTGCTCTTTGCGTGCCAACGTGCGTCTCCTCAATCTCCACGGGAAAGCCAGTCTAGCAGAGCAGACCCGCACGCACGCCTGCAGTCTGCACCTGGATGCTTTTGGTCGTCCTTGTCTTCACCCTCCGTGCTGCCACGAGTAAGCCTGGTGGTGCTGGCGCGCTCTCGCCTGTCCGCCGCCTTGGGCCCTACGTTTCAGGCCTGATGCATGAACAATGAGCCTTGCCTCTTCTGCCGCAGCGCACGTCGGACCACGCGGCCAGCAGGACGGAGTGCTCCGTCCGTATTGCTCGTACTTGGTAAGCACTATTACAAGCAACTCGAGAGTCGACGGGTAAACGTGGTGGCCTTGGCCTCGGCTTTGGCTTTGGTTTTGGTTTTGTTCTCTCCTCTCTCCCCCCGCCAGGGTTCGCTCCTCTTCCCCGGGATCCCTTGTCCGCATATCCTTGACTGGCGTCCGGAAGGACAGGTTTGACAGCTCTCTGCCTTGCTCTGCCTGGTTCTGCCCTATGTTCGTACCTGTACTTGGTCGGTCAAACTGCCCAACTGCGTAATTCCAATTAGCTGAGACGTGATATTAATACGCACGATCCTGACGCTGTGCTGCTCCTCCATATTTTCTTTGCTGGTTCTCGTACGAGTAGTACCAATAATACTCCCGACCAAGGCGAAAGGAAGGAGGCTCTGCGTGTCCGTCGGCGTCTCGGGGCAACTCAACCGGCATCTGGGTCTGGCAATTGGCCGAGTCGTTCCCTTGGGACCCCCTTAGGACCCCCAGTTCCCCCCATGTCTGGGCAATTTAAGCACTCTCCCAATCCCGACCACGGACTTGGGAAGACAGAGAGGCTCTGGTGAGTTGTCAACTTGTCATGTTGCATCATGGCGTCTGTCGGTGCTGGCCCCTGGGGAAGTGTGGTGTTGCTCTTCATTTGTCATGGTTTTCAATCTTGTACGGAGTACGGAGTAGTAGTAGTAGTAGTATTGGCAAACTGGCGACTGGCCTGGGTACGAGTAATACGAGTAATAATGCTTCGGTTTGATGATTCTTTTGGCCCCTTTGCCCTGGTCAAAGAATGAGGCAAGAGCAGAATGCGACGTGAGGGAAACACGTGCAGCCGGCAAGACGGGAAGGAGACAGGCATTGAGGCCCAGGGGGCTCCTGCCTGCTCTACGATTAGTACTCGGTCCCCGTGTTTTCCAATGGATGAGTTCCATCATTCTTCCCAACTCCCGCCCTCCTTGCCTCCCAACCCTCCCAATCCCTACGACGTAATGCCCGGTCTAGACTCTATGGTGCTCCTAAATTGCCCTTCGCCTCTTTTGTTCCCCTACTCATAATCATCATCGTATTTCTTTTTTTTCCTTTGCTTTCAAAGACACGACGATCTCGTCATCCTTTCTTTTTTCGCGTGTCATCCCTGGCATACGACTGTGCTGTAGAGTACGACTGCAGCGCAAATTCGGACGCGTTCTGTGCGCGACGCGACAAGGTTAATAATCAATCAATGTGAAATGATCCGGTCCAGCTGTCGCCCAGGGCTTGGATATTACCTCCGTCCATACTAATCGACTTGCCCTGCTGCCTTTGCTGCCCTACAAGGAAACCTGGAGCCTTGGAGGGGCCCTGAAGCGCCAACTACCAACTGCCAGCTACCTGATCAGTGATCAATGCGCTTCGGAGATTCTCCATTGATGGCAGCTGGACATGGAGCTGGGCGGCCTGGAAGGAGGAAAAAGAAATCCACAAACCCACAACCCACGGGCCATCTCGGCCTCTCACGTCACGCCAGTCCAGTCCAATTTTGGCGGTCCATGATACAAATCTACAGGTACAACCAGGCAGCCTGCCTGACAGCTTGGCAACACACTCACTTGTCTGCAGCCGACGAATCGAGTGGCAAAAGACGGCAGATGGGCCGACTGTCACAGGGAGGCAGGCAACAGGCAAACATGCAAACAGCAGACGATCGCTTTTACTCGTACCAACAAGTCGCCAGCTGCCAAGTCGTACTCGTACTTGAACCGCCTTGCCACCCGCTATCGAACCCAAACGACCGGCCCCACAGCGGCGGCTACGGCTCTGACCCATCATTGTCCGTTTTCTACTACTCTGTACGGAGTACGGAGTACAGGTACTATGGTTTAATGCAGTGTACGGGGTAGCTACAGGCTTTAGTTGACAGCCTTGACGCTTGGACGTTTGACAGACCGTGTGGTGCCAGACGCCACCAAGGGTGCAAGGCAACAAGGCTGGCCGCCAAGCTGGCAAGCTGGACAACCACCGGTCGCTGCTGAACTGCCAACTGCCAATAGATACCCCAAATCCCCAGCTTCATCAACTGCGGGGAATGGCACCATGCTTCACAGATTGACAGGCTCAGAACGCCAGACGGACAGGAGAGCCAAGGCGGCTGTGTATTGTCGGCGCCAATTCTCCCACCATCATTGGCTAAACGGTGGCGCCCGCTCAGAGAGCTCTCCATCCACTCAGAGCTAATACGTCGTCACCCCTCTTTGTCTATTCTTTGTTAGCTATACGAGTAGTTTTGAGTCTTGGTCTCCTTCTTCTTCAGTATTCTCTCTTTTCATCTCTCGCATCATCTTTTGCGGTGCTGAATAAAGCAAAGAATTGCCCTCCTTCGCTTGTCCGTGGGTACATATCTTGTGTCGTTGGTGAAGCCGAGTCGCCACCAATGTCGACGCCACACTATCCCCGTAAGCTTCAGAGCTCCCCCGCACCCACCCCCGCGCCGTTTCCAACCTTGTTTTACCGATAGCTGACGTTCCCGACAATAGCTCCGCCCGGCGCGGCTTCGGGAGCCCAAGGTACGCTACAATTGAGCTCGGTCAAGCCGGAAGAAGAAAAGGGAGAAGAAGAAGAGCTGAATTGCTAACATCGAGGACTTGTGGTGACAGCCTACCCTTCCCCCCCTCAGCAGCAGCAGCAATACTATGCGCCGCCGCCCTCCTCCACCCCCTCGAATAACTCCCAATTCTATCCGGCGCCCCCGTCCCAGGGGGGCACGCCCTCACCCGGCTATGCCTCTCCCCCTCCCCAGCAGCAGCAGTATCCCTCCCCGGCCCAGTCGGCGGGCCACTACCCCCCTCCGCCGTCGTCGCAGCCGGCATCCCCACCCCCGGGACAGTACCCGGCGCCACCGCAGCAGACTCCGTCGCCGTCTCTACGGTACTCTGGCCAGCCCGGCGCCGCCAGCACGACACAGTACCCTTCCCCGCCGCCACAGTCGCCGCCCGCCCAGCAGCAGCACTTCCAGTACCAGCACCATCAGCAGCACCCTTCCCAGTCGAGCATCCCGCTGCGCACCGCAAGCGCCAGCATAGACCAACAGCAGCAGCAGAGCCAGCAGTATGACGCGCCACCGCCGTTCCCTGGGCCGCCCGAGGGCCCGTACCCGGACGAGAAGCAGCAGCTCAAGCGCCAGCAGCGAGAGGAGGAGGAACGCGAGCGCGAGCGGCAGCAGTCGACGGCTGGGCCGGCAGCAGCGTCCCCCACACCCGCGGCACAGTCCTCCTTCACCGAGGGCCCCTCGGCCTCGGCCTCGACGGCCAAGTTCATATCGGGCGCGCCGCCGGCGGAGCTGTTCGTGGGCGCGACGGCCACCACGTCCGACGACGTGGGCACCTTCAACGGCGGCAGCTACCGCGTCAGCCACCGCGACTGCAACACCATGCTGACCATCCAGCTGGCCGTTGGGTGTCCCGTGCAGGCCAAGCCGGGCGCCATGTTCGCCATGTCGCCCACCATAATATCCAAGGGGTCCGTCAAGTTCAGCATGAAGAAGATGGTGGCGGGCGGCGACGTCGGCACCTCGACCTTCACGGGGCCCGGCGAGCTGCTCCTCGCGCCGTACATGCTCGGCGACATCACCATCATCCGCCTCAATGGCCACGAGACCTGGTCCGTCGGGCACGACGCCTACCTCGCGTCCACGCAGGCCGTCATCAAAGACTACAAGCGCCAGGGTATCGGAAAGGCCCTCTTCAGCGGAGAGGGCTTCTGGGTCAACAAGATGAGCGGCAAAGGACTGCTCTTCATCTCGAGCTTTGGCGCCATCATTCGCAAAGATGTAGGTCACAAATCAACCAATCAACAAACAGAGGGAGTAGTAAAGTAGCTAACACACTCTTTGCCGTACAGCTTATCGAGGGCGAAAAGTACATTGTCGACAATGGTCATCTCGTCGCCTGGAACTGCAAGTATGTCCTCGAGCGCGTCACTTCCGGAGGCATTATCTCTGGCTTTGCCGCCGGCGAGGGTCTCGTCTGCAAGTTCACGGGTCCCGGAACAGTCTATATCCAGACCAGGAACGCGGTAAATATCCTCCCTCGCCTCTCTCCACCCCCCCTTGAGAGTTGGGATACTGGTGTATGCCCAGAGAGAACCGAGCTGACATTCAGATACAGAAAGCGTTTGGTGCCTACATGCAGGGACAGTCATACCAGGGCTAGAGTGGGATATCTCTGTGCGCAGGGTACCATTGTCATCGACTACCACCTCTACTACTGCTTTACAAGCCAGCGGCCTGTTTACCTCTTTGTCTCTTTCTGTTTATATATGTTTCTGGAGTTTAAGTCTTTCGTCTCAGAGAGCCTCATGTTTGTAACTTTTGGGTCTAGTACAAAGCAAATCATCATGACGGCCACACGCCTCTTATTCATATATCAAGGATGTACCTTTCATTGTGTCCGCATGTATACGGAAATTCTGGCTGCTCTTTGTTGAAAGCCTTGCGGGCGGGGGCATGGTGGCCATTGGGGGAAGGCGCGACTCTCGTGCTCGTGTGCACCTCTTATAAGTATGACAAAGGCCGGCTCGCACTTGGGCCTTCGCACCATCTCGTCCGTTCCAGGTTCTTTGCTTCTTGGACCTCATTGTTTTGGTGCACTCTCCTGCTTAACACCTCGTCGAAGCGATATCGTCAGCGTCTGCGTTACATCCGAAAATACCAGAAAACAAAAAGAAAACAGAAGCGTTTGCCTATACAGCACCGTTGTTACTCCACAGTTGATCCTTGATTATTCACCTGGCACCTCTTGGTCTTGACGGCAGCCAGTCGTACACATTCCTGTCCTCTTTCTTCCTTCCACTGGGAGTGTCCGTCTGTTCGCTCGTTCGCTCAGGTGCTCGGTCCTGATCGATAAAGCTTTTCATTCTTTGATTAGGCTCAACAGTTGTCAAGACAAGCAAACACGATCCGCTGCCCCATACAATGAGTGCCTCCTCACGAGGGAACGATCCCTGTCAGATCGAGCCTTCCGACTCTTATCGTCCGGTGGCCCATCCGCAGTTCACTTCTCGCATCACTCGACCAACGAGGCTGCATCTTACGGACAGTGCGGTTGGGGAGGGCAGCTCGTCCCCGCTGATCCCGCCTCCAGTCGAGCTACCGCCGCCCTCTCGTGGCCTCGACGACACCCATACGCCCTCCAAGTTCTCCCAGGTCATGAAGAACCCCAACTGGCGCCAGCGGGAGGGCACCGATTATTCCGAAGACCATGTCGAGATCCCTGCGTGGTCCCAGCTGCCGTCTCAGATTCGCCGAGTCCAAGATTCGTATGAGTTCGCAGGGCTCAATAGTCCGGATCTCATAGATCTGTCTTCTCCGCCTGGCACGTATCACTATGCTCGTGTCCCCAGAAAGCCAGCACCTGAATTTCCGGCTGGTTCAGACCAAGCGCGGGATCAAGGTCGAAAGAAAGGACCCTCGGGGTATTGCAAGGTCCTGGACCACAAACATCTCCCTTTCCATGAACCGTGTAGCATCATCGAGCTACAGTCTATTGTCTCGCCACTTTCGATGGATGGATATCAAGAAACACCTGTTGTCGAAATTTGTCGTTATTCGCCCAATGACGAGCTCATAGGCTGGACGCCGAGCCCTACACAAGAGGATATTGATGAGCTGAATCGACGGTTTGCGGCTATCCTAAGTGTAGATGGGGAGATACCTCAGAAAGAAAGCAACCGGCCTCGTCTCGCTTCCTCGGAATACAAGCAAGTTCTCACCCGGCTCCCGAAGCCACCTCCCAGAAAGCACTATGAGGGAGAGATTCTGGGTAACCCTCTCGCTGCCAAAAGTGAGTTTCCCAGAAGCGACTACTTCCCAAACCATTTGGCATACAAAGAGCCATCTGGGGAGGAATCAGTGTCTGTTCGCGGATCTCCGCGCTACCCCGCGGAGGAGAAAAGGTCAGAGTATGACCTAGCTTTCCGAAAGTGTCTCGAAAGATTGCAGGGGAGGGACAAGAGAAGGTCTGGAGGGAGTTCCAGGACTGGCCCAGGAAGGGAGCCCATGCGCTATTCCGAGGAGACCAACACCTCCGATGGAAGACAGCCTAACTTTGGAAATACGAGCACAGCGAGGAAACAGAGCACCAGGCAACACAATAACACGTCCGACTCTGGATATGTATCCGTCTCGCCGAGATACACACATACCCACACGGATCAAGGACCTCTAGGACGAACCAAAACATCCAGCGACACATTCAACCCCAAGGCACGAGAGTTTCTGTCACTGTCCTCCCGAGACAGGCAGTCGTCATCGTCGCGTGGAGAAGGCCACCACCGGTTTCGCCCAGTCTCGCTTGAGGAGCTCTTCGCACACAATGCCGAGGCGAAGAGAAGGCAGTCGACAGCTGCAGATCCTCCTCCTCCTCCTCCTCCTCTTCCCCTTCCCGAGCCCACACAAGGTCTGCCTGGAGACATGGGCAACCAGCAAATCCCAGCCATGCCTCCTCCTCCTCCTCTTCCTCCTCCATACATGTCTCCGTGGATGTCCCCGGGGACATCCAACATAAGCAATCCCATATTCGGCATGGGTGCTCCGCTCGCCAGCGTGGGACACGGACAGTACGCCCCACCACTACCGTTTACTCCCCCGGCATTTGCCAACCCGAACTTCCCCTACCCGCTCCTGCTGTCCATGGCTGGTCCCAACTGGCACCCCAGCATGGGCATCCCCTCGGGGCTGATGGGTCAAGGCAACTACTTCCAGATGCCCGGAACGGTGCCCCCCGGGCCGATCCTCCCGAACCTATTGGTTCCCCCGCTCCCACCTCCGCCGCCTCCACCTCCGCCATACTATCCAAAGTCCAACTCGAGGACGTTCCCGCCTCCCGTGCCGAAGCCTAGGGCCCCGAATCCCAGGAACCAGCAGGCATACGAGGCGTGGATAGAGTGGCGAAAGGCCAACGAGCCGGGGTATGCTCTGCAGTGCAAGCTCAGACAGCAGCGACGGTGTCACCGCAGGGCCACGGCGAAGAGGCCAAATGTGGGAGCGGGGTCCGCGTCGGGGTCAGCATCGAGGTCAGGCATTTCTGGTAGCAGTGAGACCAAGTCGGAGGAGGTGGATGCTGTCGATTGCTAGAGAGGTGAAGGGGGTACGATATCATTTGTACTATGAATAACGAAGGAACAAGTGTTTAAATTACGGGTTATCGTTGTTGTTTATTCAAGAGCTTGTTTAGTTTAGTTCGTACAATGTTGGGTGCGTAGCTCGGCGATAGGACATACATTTCTAGGGCTCCTCAATACAAAGTTACTACCACCTTATCAAGTACAGCACATGTGATGATTCATATTCCATGAGTTGTGAATGTTTGGTACCAAGTCTTGAGTCTTCAAAAAGGATGGTGTATATATGTTGCCATGACCCCGCCGTTTGTATATATAGCCAAGAAAAGGAAGGGTATCTAATACATGTAGATCTGAATGTAATATGTACAACATGAAGCGTAAAATGAACAATGTAAATGCGAAGACTCCCGGCCATGAGTAGTTTCATGATAATCACCGGCTCTCATGGAATGGTAGTGCGATGTCGTAAAAACCGTAAGGGTACAGGGTATCGTAAGGTAAAATAAAACGTAGGCCGCCGACAGCTCCGAGGTGATGATGTGGTGCGGCGGCAAAGGGCAGGGTCTAGAAACGTACACCGACAACTGCAAGTAATGGATACATGAAAAAACATTTCTCCAAAAAGCTCTCTGTGTAATGAACAAGAGAGTGGTCGGTGGGGG
>FYEU01000301.1:1552658-1588333 GCA_900188575.1 Geosmithia putterillii | reverse complement strand
GGGGGGGGGGGGCAGTTGACGGCGTAGAGAACAATCGTCGGCAGAGAGTATTGTGACGAGGAACGAGAGACAGGAGGTAAAGAAGCAGATGACGCAAATGACAGGACGAGAAGTACCAAGACGCGAGATGGAAAGCATCAAGACGAGACGGGAGACAAGAAGACGTGGTAGGAAGCCACCAAGATGAAGATGAAAAACCTCAGGTCTGTCGCAGCTTGCTCGGGCGCTGGGGCAGCTGGGGCAGGCTGCTCTTGCGTTTGCGGCCAGCACTGGTGCGGGATTGACACAGCTCGTCTTTGCCTTCGTCTTCGTCGTCCTCATACTCATCGTCGTCCTCTTCCATTTGGTCTGACCCCACGGAAGAAGCAGACAGGCCGGGATATTCTTTGATTTGTCCTGTTTGGTCGTGGGCTGTTTTTTCTCCTTGGCCGACCCACTCGGTAATATCCTGCTCGACAAGACCATTGCGACCCATGAAGTGGTTATCGACGTGGTTGAATCTCTCGTCAATAGGGCCGGGCCGGGGGCCGCGGCCCTGGGACGCTGAAGAGGAGGCTGAGTCCTTGCCGGTGACGTTGATGAAGTCACGGCAGAAGCCGCACCAGAAGATTTCGGTACAGTGCTCGACGAAGCCTCCCTCATGGGTGACATCCATGCTGCCGTGTGCACCTGCCGTGGTCTCTGCTCCGACAAAAACGTGGTCCTCCTGCAAGGGGCCGTGATCATGGTCGTGGTCGCCGTGCACACAGTGCCATACCTCGGCGAGCTTGTGTTGCTTCTGCTCGTGCCTCTTCCAGTCGTTCTTGCTCCCAAACTTCTTGAGGCATCCTGTCACGGTGCAGCCGTAGGGCCGTCTGTGCCGTTTCTCATGCTTCCTACATCTAGTCAATTACTCTGTAGGCGAGTAGGTGGAAGGGAGGGTGGGGTGAGCAGGAGAAGACGTACTTTAGATCGGAGGGACGCGTGTATAGCTTGTTGCACGTCCTGCACTTCAGTGTTTTCGAGCTGCTGCTTGTCACTTGATCCGGGTTTTCTGACAATGCCTCCTTCAAAAGGTCTTGAGGCAGGCTACGTCTTAGACACTCAAGCATGACCGAGCGGTCGAGAACGAGTACTTGTGCACGCGAGGTTTTCGTCTCAGGAATGGTCATCCGAATTTTCGTCGCCTGTACGCTCGCTTCATCGTGAAGCTGTCTTGATTCCTCACCCGGTAGAGTGATTGCCGTTGACCGAGTAGACCCCTCCCCGGAAAACCGGGCAGTGTTGGCGGACAACGACGCCGTCGTTTCATCCTCCCTCTTGAGGTGTCCGGGGGTATCAGATCTGGCCAAGGACCCAGCTACCGCGTAGGTAGACTGGTCGGATGCCATGTTTGGCATTACCTGCAGCCGGCTGGGCTGCACATACATTTGGTGCTCCGCAGGTGCTTCCGAAGGCGGTGCCCCAACGGTAGGTTCAAATTCCAGTTCGGCCGGATACCCGGTGTCCATAGATGGTACGGCCAGCGAGTCGTAGTCGACGTCATCTTTTTCATAGGCCTCCTGTTCTTTGGCGTGGGGGCTGCTTGAACCCGTCACAACCGGCCCAGCTTCCTCGTCGTGCTTAGACCCCACGCCCGAGAGATCGGCCGGGCCAGGACCGGTTGGGCCAGGATCGACCGAGGCTGCCTTGGCGGACCTATTTGTACCACAACGAGAGTCAGAGCTGTTGTATTTCTTTCTGGGAGTAGTTCCGGGTGGCCGAGGAGCGGCGAAGAGCGTTCACGTACCTGAACATGTAGGGATTGAAGTTGGTGACTATGATTTTATGCACCTTCTCCATGTGCACCTTGAAGTTATCCTGGCGCGGCCATTCCTTGTGGCCTCCATCCCTACAAGACGGAGTGAGGCACTTGAATATCTTGGAGGACGATGAGCTCTCCCCTGGGTGCTTCGACGTGGTGTGCCTATCCAGGTCGTTTTTGGACGCAAATCCCACCGTCCTTGTGCACCCCAGCACATGGCAGATGTGCGGCTTGGTATGCCGAAGAATATGCTTCCTGTGGTGGGTTGTCAGCAAACACGGCTTGTGAGAGAGTATGTGAACCTGGAGCTAGATCAGCTTACTTCAGGGCAGCCCTGGACTCGCAAGCTTCATTACAAGTCTCACACTCGAAAGTCCCCCTCGCCATGGAGCCACTGCCGGCTGGCCTGACGGAGGGGTCGGACATCCGGATGTCGGTCTGGAGAACAGACGGACCCTGTACGCTAGATGGGGACTGCCGGGATGCGAACCTGGGGTTGAGGGGAAAACCGGTCATTCCCTGCTCCACCCCGAGGGCCATCAGGCTAGCATCCTCATCACGGATGATGTCGGCCATGTTTGGCTGGAAGAAGTTTTGATACGAGGGCTCGTCGGGCAGGGTGTCGCCTTGCGAGCGGATCTCGCTGCTCCTGTAGCCAAACACGGGGGGGTTGTGCGGGAACCCGACGGAGCTGCCTGCATACGAATGTGTGTAGGCAGTCGCTGTATGTGCCGGTCCATATGGGTGGTCGTGTGGGGCTTGGTGGGAATGGGTCTGGAGACTGGGAAATCGAGGACTTTGATCTTGTCGTAGCTGAATGGCGGTCCATGGTTCACTGGAGCCCGCATATTGCATGGCGAGTGAAAACGAGTCCTCGCCGCTCGCACCCGTTTGATCAAGTAACGGGACGGGTATCTGGTCATAGGGCTGATGGTGGCCACGCTGTGTAGACGGTGGCGCGGGAATGCCGTTGAACATGTGCGAATTGCCCCACGAGCCCGCCTGCTCTTGCCCGGGACCGTGGGTTCCTTGGTTAAAATCCATCTTGCGGGGGTGTGATGACCGACCACATATATATGGAAGAGGTTATGAACAAATGGGGGACGAAGAAAGGTGGATGAGTAGTTGATGAGAAGGTGATGAATTGCAGATAAGTTGAAGTTGACGTAGTAGCCGCTGGCGGGGTTGTTGGCTGATTAAAAGCAGAGTGGTAGACAGCTTGTTCACTGATCAAGGAAGCAGCTCGTTCAAAGAGCGACTTGTTCAAGGCGCGGCTGACGAGTCAAAGCAGTGCTGCTGCGAAATGAAATGAAAGGAAAGGAAAGGAAAGGAAAACAGCGTTGCTGGAGAAGAGAAGGAGCGGTGGATTTGCCAAAGGAACGTATGGTAGGGTGTTGTATTATGTATTGACAAAAAGAGGGAAGAGCGAGGTAGGACAGAATACGGATGACGGAGGAAGGAAGTCGGGTATTTTAAGGCTTTAGGTGGGGGGGGGGAAGGGACGGGACGAGGAAGGAGCACACTGCTAGGTTGGACCAGGAACGTGTGAACCCTCGATCGGCTGCTATGCGTCGTCCTTTTTGGTAATGAGCTGGAGTAAAGAACCACTCGAAACTGCAACTTCGATCCAGATGCAGCAGTAATACTGGGAGCACCAGGTGTTGATAGCGACTCGGACAGTGATTTACAGCGTCGTTGAACCAGTCGAGTCGTCGGATTGCTGCAGTGCCACCGATATGGTCACGGCAATACTTCGTAATTACTGGGGATGGCCGCCAAGACTTGCGTCAGCGCACCCAAGTACAGCGTACGGGTAGTGTGAATTCACCTTCAGAAAGACCCCGGGTTGCTGGTAATCGACAAATATTAGTAGTTGACCCTGATATGCCAAAAAAAGGGGGAAAAAAAGGCAGAAGGCATACGCTTTTGGTCACCGCTTTTCCTTGGGGCGACGAGGGGGAGGGGGGGAGGAGGGGGGAGGAGTAGAACGATTCGAGCAGAGGAGGCAAAGGAGGAGGGGTGGTGGTCAAGTGCTCGGACTGCCAGAAAGCGCAGAGATACAGCGCGAGTTACTACTAGAAGTACTAGTAGTACCTTGACCATGTACCAGCAGAGCCGCAGACTTTTGCCTTCTCTCTCTCTCTCTACTGGAGGTTGCGTAGGTCGAGCGTGGGCTGGCTGACTGGCTAATCTCTCCGCGCTTTGTGGCTTGGACATGGTCGGGTCGGGTTGGGTATCAATCCAAGATTTGTGTGCACGACTATTACGACCGGTGCTCTCCTTCCTCTTTCCCGCGGGTCTTCGCGGGGGGCCGAATGGGAGCACCCTGGGGAGGAACACAACTCAAAAGTTATGATTAACACTTCCCGGCGAACTAAGAGTTGCGCCTACTTGGTTCGCACACTGACACACTGAGACGCCATTAACACCACTCTCAGCTGCTGCTGCAGGACTAAGGGAGCGGGGGAGCGACGAATGGCCAGCCAATCAGTCTCGCCTCGAGGGCTTGGGCGAGTTGGGCTACCAACGACCGCGAGTGTCTGCAAGGCAGAAAGGCAGCCGAAAACCTGGGTGAAAGATATCTGTACAAGGAGTATGGATATTAGAGGTGTCGGCGTTACCTTTCCCCTGGCCCAGGAGGCTTGGGACCAAGATACCTGGATGGGATAGTCACGGCGCAAGAGTACGCATGTACAAGCAAGGAGGAGCGTGGAAGAAAGGACGGCGGCGGCGGGAGAGAGCTCGCACGCGCACTGCCAGAGACTCGGGTTGGTATCTCTTGTCATTTTCGTTGTTGTCTGAAGAAGCAACCAAGCAGGCCCTCTACTCCAAATTCGTAGCTCCCTGTACGACGCCCACGACGTTGTACCGCTTCGAGAAGAAGGTGACCCAGTCGTTCAGTGTGCCCTTGTCCTTGTCCTCCAGGTCGTGCCAGTCTGGGCTCACATCTTCCGCCTTGGTCGACGTCTTGCCAAGTGCCCGAGACGCATCCTTGCCCGCAAAGACTATTGTGTTCCCGAGAACGTTAGCAACCCCGCTGGTCTTCGTTGTGGCATATGCACCTGCCCCTCCCCACACGGAGAGGCCGAGAGGGGAGCAAAACAGGGGTGGGAGGGAGGGATGTACATACCGTGGTATGAGCCTCCAGGCTGGTAGGCCTTATTCCCAGTCACGTCGTAGACCTTGCCCTGCCTCACTGTCAGTCCCCGAATGCGGCGTGAGTGCGGATAAAGTTCCATGAGATCCAACGTACTTTGATGGCCACGTAGCACTTGCCCCCATCGGCACCTATATCACGCAAAGAAAAAAGGGCGTCAGTATTATAGCAAAGGTGAAAAACAAGTGAATTGCCAGCGCACGATTAAGCAAAAGGCAGATGGTGAGGGGGTGGCGGTTCATCTCATCTGTCATATTCTCTCTCATGCGCCCATTTCCCCTCTCATGAAATCCCCCTCTCGTGACATGTCTTGTCTGCTGCCTCACAGATTCGGATCGGGATCTCGGGGAGACCGGAGAACATACCGGTAGACTTGGCCAGCTCCTCGAGAGAGATCGGATCGTCCTTGGGGGCGTCCAGCTGGACGGGAACCTTGGGCTCAAACTTGCCCATTGCGACTGCGACGACGAGCGGAGAGAAGATAGGCAATCTAGGCGACGACAAAGTCTGTCTGGCGGTGAGCTGGATATTTGCACAGGTGTGTTTGCTGGCAATTTCGGTCAACCCTTTGGACGATATGCCTTCTTTTTATCTCCCCTTAGGCTGGCTGCCTCGGTCTGTTTTCGCTTTTGCCCCGTCTGCCTGAGACGCAGCGTTGGCCGAGGAGGGACACGCTCTACCCCACCCCCCGCCATGGCCCATACACGTGGCCAATCACGGGGCAGATGACTAATGGGGAGCTCGGACCCATTACATCAGGGAATGATAGCGACGGTTGGTGCTTTCAACGGGCTCCATCTCGCATCATAGACGATCAAACAAACGACATCCCGCAACAATGTCATTACCGGCGTTCGCCTCGGCGGCGGGGAGGCCACTCGGCGGACAGTGCCTCCGCCGCGCCGGCACGAACAGCCCCCGTCTCCTCCTCTTGGCGACACGCCGCAATGCCAACGGTCTCCAGATGCGGGCGACCGCCGTGGCGATGCGCCCGGCACACCAGCAGCGACGATACCAGTCGGACCAGGCCGCCGACAACAATGATAGCAACAGCAACAGCAAGAAGTCGAATGTGCCGGACCCATCGCGCAGGCCACCGCCTCAGCCGAAGCCCACGTTCCGCCAGCTCGTTGGCCGCGCCCTCACCGTCAGCATCCGCAACGTCGCCTACCTGGCCAGCCCCAAGGGCTTCAAGGAGGCATCGCGCGAGGCCCCCATTGCCACGACTCTGGTCACGCTTCTGTATGTCGCATGATCTCACCATCCAATCCGAAATGTCCCATCCAATATCGTTCGTGTCACTGACCCGAGCTCGCCCTGCCAGCCTCCTCTCCACCATCACAATCACAGCCGTCATGGGGCGCATCTTCTACAAGACGTTCTGGAACCCCGAAATAAGCCGGTACCCCGAACCGTTGGCGACAACGCTCCGACGCGCCATCTACTTCACCACGATCCGGCCAGACCCGGAGAGGGCCCTGCGACACTACAAAAAGGCCATGGGCGAGGCGCGGCAGCTGGGCCTGGACCCGCTGTCGGACCGCGTCCTGGGCATCCGCATCATGGTGGCGTTTTGGATGGAGAAGAACGACCGGCTCGGCGAGTCGGCCGAGGTGCTCGAGTCGGTGCGCAGGGACTGCCTCGCATGGGTCGCCGAGATGGAGCAGCGCGTCCAGAACGGCGAGATTGGATCTGACGGGCGTCTAAAAACTACCGACTCCCCTGGGGCGGTGACTGATGCTACGCCCACGTCTCCGTCCCCGTCTCCGTCCACGAGCTCTTCCTCGGCCGTCACCGCCACCCCTGCCGCCGTCGACCAGAAGAAGGAGCAGCAGAAGCAGAAGCAGCAGCAGCAGCAAGACCAGCACAACACCCAGGCAGGCCCCGGCCCGGCAGACAAGGCCGACCAGGAGGAGTGGGGCCCCGAGGCTGAGGACGCGCGCGAGCGTCGCGAGACGCAGTGGCAGCGCCGCGAACGGCTCCTCAAGAAGGCCGTGGCCACGAGCGTCAAGCTCGGCGAGATTTACGCGGACCCTCACGTGCTTGACCCGGACAGCTCGCACCGGCACCTGGTCTGGTCGGTCGAGACGGCGCTCAAGGAGTTCCGCCGGCGCCGCCTCGAGGGCCCCAAGCCCGGCGAGGGCGTTTGGATGACCCCCGCCGAGGTCGGTGGCACCATGGAGTCCCTGGGCCGTGACTACGAGCGCAAATCGCAGTTCCACCTCGCCATCCCTCTCTTTTTCCAGGGCCTGCGTAACTGCGAGAGCCCCTGCCACCGCGCCGTAATCATGAACAACCTCGCCGCCTGCTTTGCCCAGCACCCCATCTACAGCCCCACCTCTCCCTCTGCCACCGGCGATGCCGAGACCCAGTCCCTCAAGGCCGTCTTCGACTCGTCCATGCCCAGCACACGGGCCGACTGCCTCGACGCGGCCGTCAACTGGGCCCGCAACGCCTACATGCACGCCCGCGACGTACAGGGCGAAGAGCGCACCCCCGAGTGCGACGAGGCCTGCGCCGTCGCCCTGTGCAACTGGGGCGACGTGGCTGCCCTGCAGGCCAGGCCGGACCTCGCCCGCATAAAGTACACGCAGTGCATCGAGCTGAGCACCAAGCTCGACTTCCAGGAAGGCGTGGCCAAGGCCCAGGAGGGGCTGAGGTTGCTGGCTGCCAGGAAGAACAGGAAATAGAACAGCATCCATCCCATTTCGCATGTATAACAGAGAGTACCTACTTAGTAGTAGTAGTACAGCATCCAACATCTACATGTACATAGACGACTGTAACATCATCACATTAGAAACAAGAACAATACTACCTGTACTTGAAGCAACGTTAAAAGACCCTTCAATTTGGATATAAGCACAAGACCCGCTAATACATGTCAAACCCAGCAACGATAAAAAGCAATAGTTCATAAGGCCTCCCCCATTAGTATCCGCCTCTTGTCAAGTTGTCTTTTGCCGCTTCGCATCCACCGTAATATGTGGCTCATTCGCCGAGAGATCAGCCAGTGCGGGCCTCGTGCCGTTGCCATCGCCCGTCGGCGACGGCCTCTTCATCATGGTCGGCTGGCGGAACTGCCCGCGGTTGCCAAGCGGGCTGCCCATGCCGCCGGGGGCCCCGATCCGCCTGGTCTGGTCGAGGGCCGGGTTGACGACATTGCCGCCGCCCGCGCTGCCGACGCGAGACTGCGAGGGCCGCACGGGAGTGAAGCTACTGGTGTTTCCATTGCCGTGAGATATCGTGGGCGCGGCCGTCGTCGGCTGGGCCTGGCTGCCGCTAGGGGGACCGGAGACGACGGGGGCAACGTGCTGCCCGCTGCGGGATATGGGCTTGGACGAGTTGTGATCTATGCCGGGCGTCTTGCGGATGGACGGGCTCTCGAGCTTGGGGTTGAAAGCGTACTGCATGCCGGGGGCGGGCATGGCTTGCGAGCTCAGGCTCGACTCGGGAAGCTGGGTGACGGCACGGGCGGAGAAGAAGCCGACCGACGGGGAATCGCCTGCTGGTGCGGGGGCAGCTGCGTGGTTCTGTTGTGGCTGCTGTTGTTGACGATTCGGTTGTTGTTGCTGGTTCTGGGGCGCTACTGCCGCCGATCTCGTGCTCATGTTATGATTCGGTGTTTGAGGCGGTCCGTTTACGTTCTGGCGAGCCTGCTGCTGCTGTTGCTGCTGGTATCGCGGAGCTGGCGGTTGCGGCTGTGGGGTTTGTCTCGTGGTGGTCTGGGGGTCGGCCGGGAGGACGACCTCGTCGGGGTGGCCGTCGCCGGGGACACAGAAGTCGGCTTCGTCAAGCTCTGCCTAATATTCAGTGGCCATGTCGTCAAAACCGTCGGAAGAGAGCATACCTCCGAGGAAGTCTTCAAAAGACTCCGAAGGCTCGATTTTGGCCTGCTGCTGTTGCTGCTGCTGCGGTGGAAGCGCCTGCTGGGGTTTAGCGGCAGCAGCAGCAGGGCCGGGGCCGGCGGCGGGAGCGGGGGGCTGTTTGGCGGGAGCAGCAGCGGCGGGGGCCGGCGGTGGCGGCGCATCCTTGATGAAGTCGGCGCGACGGTGGAGATTGTTTGGGTCAAACTTCTTGACTGGCTGGGCCTTGTGCTTGATGACCTGCTTGACGTAGTCCTGGTCGTAGATGCAGTTGCCAAGGACGTTGCCGAAGCTGCGCAGGGCGCGCTTGAGCCCGTCGGTGGTGCCCTCCTTCTTAGCCTTCTCGAAGGCCATGGCCTTTCCCTTTGCGTTCTCGATGGACCCGTAGCCAATGTCCTCGTGGAAGGTGCCGTCACGCAGCGTGACGCGCACAATGACCGACAAGCCGATGCTGACACGCTGCGTCTGCGGGTTCTCGTCGGCGAAGTCAACCTGGATGTTCTGGATCGACGACGACCACCCATTGAAGCCAAAGACCTCGTTGGCCAGCGTGATACACTTCTCCGCCGTCAGGTAGTGCACACGCTGGCCGCCGGGCCCCGCACGCGCCGATATGTACTCAGGCCCCAGCTGCTTGTCCAGCCTCGACGCAATCGTCGCAATCTCCTGTGCCGTCCACATGGACATCTTGATCGTCTCCTCCTCGAAAGGATTCTTCCACGAATGGTGCTGGTCGCCTGGACTGCATGTTGGTGATTTCCCATCGTCAGCTCTTTCTCCCCTCCCGTGCAACGCGAAGAAAACATCGAAAGACGCGTCCCGTCCGTCGTTCCTGAGGGGCTCAAACTCACGCAGGCATCGTGGGCGACCGCTATTATCTACCACCCAGAGTAAAATAGGACATTCAGCCTGGGAATGAATCTTCAAGACGGCAGGCTGCAGTCAAATAATTACCCGGTTGCTGGTCAGAGGGTTGCGGCGTAATCACGTATGTCGTGCTCGTAGTTGGAGGTAGCCGCGCTCACGGTTGGCCGTTAGTGCCCACGCGTGCTGCTCTCACCAAAACACGTGACCACATTGCGCCACCTTGGCATCAGTCATCACACTGCCTCGCCATCACCCTCATCCCAGTTCTACTTGTATATGTACTCCGTACTTGCATGTAATATCCCTTCCGGCGGTTCTGCCGGCGGCTGACTTTTTCTGCTCTCGCACCTTGTCTACTAGTTTGATGATACTTGCATATACGAGCAGTCTTACCTCCAGCAGCCTCACTTCACTTGCCCATTCGTCCATGTTCGATTTTAATCAATGCCGATGATGCCTCTGGCGGCCCTGCCGGGAGCTGTCCTCGCTTTGCTCACTCTTGTACCTGTAGACTGAGCCTCCGGCGGCCAGTCTGTCTTCACTTGTCCGGATATGTTCACACCTGCTACGTGCTATGCCTCCGATGGCCCTGTCGCGGCTGTTCTCGCTTTGTTCCGTCTTGTATCAGTCTCTAGAGGTCAACATATTACGTCACTTTGAGAACCCATATGATATCAACTCAAAATCCATTTATCGGTGCCTGTAAGCCCTCCCTTCCCCATTATCCCCCATGTATCCCACTATTTACAAAAATGAATGATGGTGCGCTCCGCCATCTGCGTGGTGTGAGTGCGCGGGGTGACATCCTCGAGTGCCCCGAGGTATAATATCAATCCATGATTTCAAAAACAAAAGACAAGCAACAAAAGGCAAGAAACGTAGTAAAAAATCAATTCAAGCCAACCCAGAAAAAGAAACGATGACCGAGGTAGCGAGACCAAGGTGGACAGGACTAGACAAGGAAACAGGAAATTTCAGAAACGCCGTGCCAACCGACCCAGCTAGGGTGGGTGGGTGTGTGCAGTGCAGTGCAGGAAAAGCAGCTTAAAAAAAGATAACAAAAGTGACGCGCCGGTTTTCTATGCTATGTAATGATCCCTTTGTCTTGAAAGAAAGTCGTCAGGTGTGTGGTGTCGTTTGTCATCATAAGTATGCAGACAAGGCGATTCGAGCGTGACATGGACGTCCGCGATGTGTGTACGGGGTACTTCCGTACCCTCCCCTCATTTCATTTCATGCCCTATCCCTTGGGGGTGTGGGCATCCGGATCTACCAGGGCCCGACCCGTACGGGCGACCCGTAGGCTCCAGACATGAGCTGGTTGAGGATAGAGTCGTTCGAGTTGCCGCTGCCGCTGCCGCTGCCACTGGTGTTGTTACCAGAGGAGATCCAGCCAATGTTGTCGGTCATGGCCGTCACGGCAGTGCCTAGGCGGCCTCCAGAACGGGAGTTGTGGCGCTGGAGGGCGGCATCCCAGCCGGCCGAGTGGAGATTGAAGCCGCCGCCGCGCTTGGCGGCCTCGTTGATGACGAGGGCCCAGGCCTTAGCGATCTCCTCGTAGGCGTTCTCCTTGTGGTGGCGGTAGGCCTGGGGCTCCCAGTCAGGGAGCTGGTGGATGAAATCGGTGGCGCCGTCGAGGTACTGCAGCGACCGCGAGGGCTGGATCTCGATGGGTGGGAGGAACTGGGGGGTGAAGTCGGAGAGGGCGTCAAGGAGGGCGACGAGGGGTTCCTTTACGCGGTGGTACATGTACTCGGGGCTCGTCTCGCCGTAGGGCACGGCAGCTTTGAGCTTGTCTTGGTACTCTTGCAGGATGGAGATGGCGTTCTCGACGGTGGGACGGGGGGCGCCCGAGACCACCTCCTGGCCGATGTCCGGGTGGCGCTCGCATATGCGCTCGAGGACGGTGCGGAGTTGGCTGGAGTCGAGGGTCTCGAGGAGGCGTGGCAGGGACAGCGGGCGGCCGATGGCGTCGCTGGCGCGGACCTTTTTCGACGGGCGGGCGAGCGGACGGTTCGATAGGGATGGCGAGGTGGACATGGACTCATCGTCGTCGTCGTCGGCCTTTCGTTTGCGGTGGATCATGTTCTGGAAGGGGGAGGCTGTTTGGTCTAGGTCAGCATTGAGCAATAAAAGTATGTTGAGTGTTGAAGAGGGGTAAGAGGAGCAAGTATCTCGCGTCGCTCGCCAGTCCCGGTCCGACGACGGGTGTGGTCGAGCGCAGACGGGAAGGAGCGAGAGCGGGCGAGGGCTAAACGAAAAGAGTGTGGGTGGGCTTACCGGATCTCTGGGGAGAGAGCCGCGGGTTCTCGTGATGATGTGGGAAAGCGGACGGTTGAGGCGATAGCAAGACGTTCATTGTGTGTTTAGACAAATGAATCCCACAGGAGAGTCGAGAACCCGAATGAGGGTGGTAAGGTGGTAATGCGGGAGTCGAAGCAAAAAAGGCCGAATCGACAATGAGCAAGAGAGATGGAAGATGTGGGTGGTGGGTGGCCAAGGCGGAGGCGGGTTTAAAAGTAAAGGGTTGAAAAAAAAAGAAAGCCGTCCCCTGTGTCGGGTGAACGGTCTGCGGTGAAAGTCGCAGTGACGTCGGAAAAGGGGCGTTTGTGGCGACGTCGACTTTGTGCTGAGTTTTGAGATTGAGTTGTGTGTGTGTATGTGTGTGTGAGAGATGAAGCTTTCCCAGCCCTGCTGAGTGAGAGAAGAGGAGGAGATGGAGGATTATGCGGCTTGCAGTCCTTGGGCCTTGGCCGAGGGGTTACTATGGGTTATGGGTTATGGGTTAATATGGCCGGGCCCATCCATGGATCCAGGATAGGTTATGGCTTGGTTATACGCCGTAATTAGGCGCCCAGCAACAGGGCGGATTTGAGCCCCACAGAGACGCCCAGGCGGTGAGGACTCGAGAGCGCTGGAGGCAAGGCCTGGGATGGAAGTGCGGCAGAAACGGGGTGTGACGCACGCGCAGATGGATGTCTTGTTGATGGAGTAGTATTGGGTATCGAGAGGTAGGAAGAGGAGGGAAGAAGAAGAAGAAGAAAGAGAGGCGGAGAGAGGGAGGCGCAAGCAAAGAGAAAGAATGAGGAGAAAAGACATTGAGCCTAGGCGACGCAAGTCTTGGTCTGCCCCGTCGGTTGTCGGAGAGAGGCGGGCGGGCGGGCAAAGCGGGTTCCAAGGTTCCAAGGTTAGGTGGTCACGCTAGCGCATGTGCGCTGTACGAGACACTTGCGCGACGCTGTAGTCGTCGTCTCATAGCCTGTAATGGCCTGTAAATGGCTTCCACTCTGGCCATACTTTAGTGCGTCTGTGGCGCCTGTAACCGTACATGCAGTCGTGTACGTGCACCTACATGTATTCGTACACCTCATGTAGATTCGTACTATGGATAGTATTCATTCGTAGTACGGAGTAGTAGTAGCAGTAGTAGTAGCATTGATTGAAGGCTTACGCCTCCCTCTCTAGGCCTCCGCGCAAGCCTCCATCCCAGCCCGGGCCAGTAAGGTGAATTGTGTACTGGTACGTGACAGCAGAAGACATGCACTTGTAGTCACAGTCACCATTACTACGTGAGCTACTACGTGAGCTAACCATGTCATGGTCAGATGCCCTCTCGTGCATGAGAAATAATAAGCACTGACACTTGTAGTTCCGCCCGAGACGCAGCCGCCGGGACGTCTGGGAAACTCCGCTGAGGATTGATTGACTCTTTGCTGTCCATCCATGTCAGGCTGTCCTCGTACCAAGCTGTACTCGTACTCGAACGTACTCCATACATGTATTCACGCCACTGGGACGAGCTTTGTACGGAGTCGTCGCTGTAGCAAGTGGCAGGCAGGGTCCCCGTAGAGGTACCAAGTGTGTACTCTGCATGCACGTGACAAAAGTCCCGAGGTCATACATTGTTGGCTGTCGAGACTTGCCAACGAGTCGAGTACGAGCCTTATTACTCGTAGCATGTACGGCGCATTCAAGATTCATGCGTGGCTCATGCTCCTCTGCTGCGTTGTCATATTCCTTGTTACTTCCCTCCACCCAAGAGCCAAGACCCCGGGGCCCAAGAGTCAAAACTCAGGACTCATGCAGGGGGTTTTGTTTGTTGTTGTGGGTGGTGGGTAGTGACCTGGCAATGGTGGTGGTGGTGGGCATGAGCATGGTCATATTAACTAACCCCGTCGTAATACCACCATGACGAATTCATTCACGGTTAGTAAACAAACAGCAGCAACAACAACAACGACAACACTTCTACAGAGCACTGTGCTGTATTACTACGGCCTTGAGCCTCCTCTCCAAGAAGGAAAGAAGTCGTGGCTGCATGGTCCCATTTTCCCCAGTGTAACCAGAGTCATCCGTGAAACATCCCATGCACATGATCACAACGAGATGCCCGCTCCAATGACCTCTAATGATTACGTCTTTCCGAACCCATGGGAAAACCGGAATTGCGACCCGGCACGGGAGGACGCAACCCCCCAGGGCCCCCGCATCTGTGCACGGCCCTCCCCAGAACCCTCCCAGAACCCTTTCGGAACTTGGGAGCCTTATCGCTTATCGCCTGCCGCCCGCCGCCGTGAAAAAAAAAAAAAAAATCAGATTTACGAGTACGTGATACCGTTCAGCCAGCCAGTACTTCGTACACCGAATCTTGGTGCACGATTGATTGTTTGATACTTCCCGACTCCTAAAAAAACAGCAACAAAAAATAAAGACATCAATCAGTCAGTCGGTCAGTCACACATCACGACTACATAATGTCGTCAGACGACGAGTCCTCCCGGGCGGGGAGCCCGGAATCCGCCACGGCGGCCGAGACAACCACCAAGTCGTCGACCAAGCGCAAGGCCACCGTCGAGGAGATCGAGGTCGATCTTGCGGCGCCGGAGCCGCCTTCGAAAAAGGCCAAGCGAGCCCTCAAGAAGGGCAAGAAGCTGCCCGATAGCAGCAGCAGCAAGAAGAAGGGCAAGCACGGCCGGAAGAATGACGACGACGACCTGATGGACGACGGCGACGACGCGGCCGACGGCGAGGCCAAGGACGGGGCCAAGAGCGGAAAGCCCGCGCGATCCGAGCACGGCGTGTGGATCGGCAACATCCCCTTCACGCTGACGGCGCGCGAGCTGCGTGACTGGCTGGTGGAGAACTCGGGCGGCGCCATCACGACCGAGGCCATCACGCGTATGAAGGTGCCGACGCTCAAGGAGCCCGGGCGCGACAAGTCGGCCAAGCCGAGCAACCGCGGTTTCGCCTACGTCGACGTCGTCGACCTGAGCGCCAAGGTGGCCGCCATCGCCCTGTCCGAGTCGCTCATGGGCGGCCGCAAGCTGCTCATCAAGGACTCCAAGTCGTTCGAGGGCCGACCGGAGAAGAAGGCGGAGCCCGAGCCTGCGACGGCCCCGGGGGTCGACGACGGCACTGACGGCAGCCTGCGCCTCAAGCTGCTGAAGGAGCAGAGGCAGGACAGCGAAGCCAGCCGCAAGATCTTTGTCGGTAACATGAGCTTTCAGACCACCGAGGAGGACGTGCGGCGCAACTTTGAAAAGTGCGGCGAGATCGAGTTCGTCAAGGTCGCCACGTTCGAAGACTCGGGCAAGTGCAAGGGCTTCGGCTGGGTCCGCTTCAAGGACCCCGACGCCGCTGCCTGGGCTGTCAAGGGCTTCGTCAAGATCAAGGAGGCCATTGAGACGGAGGAGGATTTCGCCGAAGACAGGTCTGACGACGAGGACGACGAATCCGACAAGTCCGATGATGACGAGGACGATGACGACGATGACAAGAAGAAGAAGAAGGCCAAGAAGACCAAGAAGGTGCAGAAGCAGCAGCAGAAGCAGTTCAACACGAGAAAGTGGTGGGTCAACCGCATCCTCGGCCGCACCCTCAAGATCGAGCTCGCAGAGGACGACCAGCTGCGTTACAGGAAGCGCTTCGGCAAGGATGCCCCCAAGGAGGACAAGGGTGGCAAGGGCCGCAACGGAAAGGGCCCCAGGGAGGACCGTCCCAGGCCCGGCGGCGACAAGAAGAGTGGAGAGCTCAAGGGCGCAGACGATATCCAGGTCGCCAGGTTGACTGGTGCCGTCGTCAAGTCGACGGGTACAAAGGTCACGTTCGACTAAAACAGCACAAGGAGGAGCAGACTGGAAGAAAAGTGTATTTGATCATGAGAGCGTTAGGAAATGTATTTTGGTTCATTTGCATTGTCATCATGGCTAGTAGTTAAAAGTAGTAGAAGTAACAAAGAAGAAGGAAAAAAAGAAAGAAAGAAAGAAAAGACAAGTGTGGTATCATGACGTGGGCCATCATTTACAAAAGTTTATACGAGACATATCACCCACCACCAACTCACTAAGCATACAGCTCTGCGTGTACTCATCCACGGCTGAACATGAGCGGTACCAGCGCAGTCTGGCTCTCCAGCGTTCTTCTATCCTCCACCACCTCGATTCCCGCGCACCGGCCAAAGTCTCGTCCAGCCATGAGCCTGCACGCCGCCACAGCATCGGCCGTCCGGCCAGCGAACCCGCCGGTGCTGCCGCTAGAACTCTGCCGCCCATGACCATGGCCCCTCCTGCTCCCATGGCTGCTGCTGCTGCCGCTGCTCTTGGTGCTGCTGCCACTGCCAAACTCGCGGCTGAGCTTGTTGAGCACCGCAGCCTTGGCCCTGCGCAGGGCGCTGACGCGCGCATCGTCGTCCTCGGCCAGGCGGCGATGAGCCTCCTCCTGCTCAATGTTGCGCTGGACGGCCGAGATGCCCCGGTCCTCGTCATCGTAGTCGGCGCCAGCGCCGGCACGGTGCCGCGAAGATGGGTCGTAGACTGTCGGCTGGAGGAGCACGGGGTGCGGCTCCGGGTTGAGCATCGGGGCGGAGATGCCGCTGTCGGGAGGTGTGGGGGGAGGTGTGGGTTCGTGCCGCCCTGCTGATGACCTGATGGACGAGGAGGACGGAGTCTTGTGGGGGTGTCGCCTGCTGCGAATACTGCGGGGGGGAGAAGGCGGCAGAGGTGTAGAGGTCGGGGTGGTGGGTCTGAGCACGCTGTGAGAGGGTGCTACGGCATCATGCTCGCCGTCGACCTCGGTGTGGTGCCTTCTGCGGTGGCGACGGATTCTCCTCCTCCTGAGGTTGGTGGTGAAGCTCGCGGTATCATCGTCCTCCTCTTCTTGGCCAGCCACAGGGAAGGGGAGGTAGTCGTCCGAGGCGCTGCGGATCTCGTCGAGCAGGAAGGACGCCGCACCGCCGCCAAGCTCGAGATCGAGCAGCTCCCTGCTTGCGGCCTCGACAGCGGCGCTAGGGGCAGGCATGTCGTCGTCTGTGTCATTTGTGACGAGGCTGTACTGGGACGAAGAGGAGGCGGAGGAGGAGGAGTTGGTGCTGGTGATGCTGCTGCGCCACCAGGTTTCATCGCCATCGAGGGGGGACAGACCCTCATCCCAGCTGGCAGAGGAGCGGGAGCCGACTAGGGCGACGCTGGCAAGGTCGAACTCGCGCACCGTGTCCTTGTGCGAGGCGATGAGGCCCTTGAGCTGCGGGGCGTTCATGGTGACATTGCGCAGCTGCAGGTAGCGCAGGCGGGGGAAGTGCATGGGCGGGCGGGGCGGCGTGCTGGGCAGCGGGGACATAGGCGACGTGACCTCATGGAAGAGCTTCCTGGACGTGCCAGTGCCACCGCTGGGAGAGGAGGGAGACGGGGCAAACATGGGGTCGTTGGCCAGGGAGAGCGGGCAGGGGCCCTTGCGAGAGAGCCAGGTGAAGCTCAGCTTCTCGAGGTGGGGCGACAGGTGGCGGACGTACTCGTCAATCATCTTGAGGTGGTCCGGGCCGGGGGAGGGGCCACGGAAGTCCCAGGACTCGACGGAGATGTGCAGCTTGCGGATCTGGCGCCAGCGGCGGGCGGCCGAGGGCACGCAGCCGAAACCCTGGACGTGGCGGAGGTAGTGGAAGGCGCCCGGGTGGACGTCGGATAGGGACAGCTTGATGAGCTTCTCGAGGGGCGCGCGCTCGAGGGCGATGCGCAGGCTGATGAGGGCGTAGTCGACGCTGTCGCGACGGTAGCGCTCGCTGGGGTGCTGCCCCGGGCAGCAGACGGTGACGTGGCGCAGGTTACGCAGCGAGCCTAGGGCGGCAATGAAGCTGGGCACGTTGGTCGCCGCGTGGAACAGCGGCGGATACTGCGCCATGAGCATGTCGCCCAGCTCCGTGTTGGCGTACTTGCGCCGCGTCAGCACCGAGCCCATGCTCGTGTGCGGCGTGTACAGGAAGGACACCTCCTGGCCCGTCTCTGGGTGGATCAGTGGCGGCAGGAACGTCGCCTCGGTGTGCGGCAGGTAGAAGGTCAGGTGTTCGACGTGGTGGCCCACGCGCGAGAGGGCGTCAAGCCGCGGTTGCCGGGTGAAGGTCGTGGCCGAGAAGGAGACGTGCACCCGCGCGAAGAGGTCCCGCGTCAGCAGGTTGCAGAAGGCCGACGAGGCGGATCGCAGGGAGCACAGGTCCGAGGTGGAGAGGTGGGGGAACAGGTGATCCTTGAACCGGTCGCTCCTCATGAGGGCTGTGAATTGCTGCTCTGTGGTGGACGCCATGGCTGTCTCATTGAGAGGATGGACACTCTCTGTTATTTGGTGCGATCCTCCCCCTAGGTCCAGTATTGGTGCCTATAAGGGGATTGGTTGCTGGGCAAGATGCGTTCGATCTTGAGTAGAGTCTAGTGATGTGCTCTATGGCAATATGAAAGAAAGACTGGCGATGTTGATGTTGATACGGACACTTTTGTTGACACTGGAGACTGTTGATGTTGATACTGGAGGTTTGGCGTTGTTGATACCGAAGACTGGTGTTGTTGATATCAGAAGCTGATGGTGATAATGGGTCAGGTCACAGATGGAAAGATCAAAAGGGTCATGGAGTTCAACTTCAGGCTCCAATGCATTAGCGAAAGCGAGGAGGTTAATATAAGGAAGTAAACGTTCGCCGCAAAGCTCTCGTTTCTCATCCCGTTTCTTTTTCCCCCCTGGTCCCATGTTTCCCTCCTCCTCTCTCCTCCTGCATTAGCCCCTCTGCAGACTGCAGAATGCAGAATCCGAGCTTCTCTCCGTGGAGTGGAACAAACCAAACCAACCCCATCTCTCTAGCCTCTCTTCTCCCAGCCACGGCGCTCGGCAGGTGTCGCGATACTCCAGCAGGGGATGTAAATCGATTGGCCGAGCGGCCCGTGTTTGCGCGTCGTTGGCCGGCTGCCGCAACTCCACTGTCTCGTCGGCCGCAGCACCAGAGACCAGTCGCATGGCCGTCGCTGGGGCCCGCCGTCATGTACGGTACGACCTGCAGATCGGGTCTGGAAACGACTGGCCATGAGGCTGTCGTCGCGTTTACCTTTTTGCAAAAGACCCTTGCCAGAGCTGCCATAGGCTGGTTCCTGTGCGTCTGTCACTTGGGTGTGGAGCGGCGCGGTCCTTCCCCCGCGTGCGCGCCGCAGCGTGTGCCGTGGCCAATCACGGCGGTGCACCAGCCACAAGTCACGGTCTTGAAGACGCGCCGCGCCACGCGGCTGACGCGCTGCCTCTGCCATCTCCCCGCGTACTGCTACTTCGTACTTTGTACCGTGATCGCGACTTTGGGCATCGCCAGTGGCGTCAAATGTGGCGAGTTGGACATTAATCGTCAAGCACATGAGGAACAAATCACTCAAGTGCCACGAATATTTACGTCTGTGTGAGTGTGTGTATGTGTGTGTTTGTGTGTTTTGAAACATTTCTGAAAGGATCTATTCGTTTGCAAACTGCCATCTTGGAAACAATCATGATAGCCGAGACGAGACATGCCGCCTTTGCATAGTACCCCTTTGTTGATATCGTCATACACCAAGACAGAGACACCCGGGAACCAGTCAAACTCGTCCCAAGTCTGGAAACACGCGACAGTAGCAGTGCTGATCAATTATCATGGCACCCGTTGTTGATTGGACTGCATCCTTACGCATATTCACCACACGCGAAACCCCGCCTTCGCGCATATGCATGTCCCTGGTGGATATACTTCGTACATACAGTACACAGATGTTCTCTCTCGCCCGCGTATGCTTATGCTTGATTATAACGTAGGCACCAACGTTAACTGCCGTCCACCAGAGGCCATTACAAGCAGTAAAGATAGACGCATCTTGCCTGTGTAAAAATGGGTGCTGGGTCTCAACCCAAGCGAATGTAGTATATATACAGGTAAGTAGCATAATGGGTATACAGTGCTCAATCATAGAAGCAAATGAGGGTGTCTTTTATATCCCGCCCATAGATGTCGGCTAGGACTTGTCGCATGAATACAACATCCGACAAGCAAGCTTCTAGACAGCAAGGGTCTAGCGACCAATCAATGCCACTTGCCTCTTCCTCGATTACCACCCCTACCACCACCGCCGCCGCCGCCACCACCCCGACCACGGCCTCCTCCTCGCCCACCACCACCACCTCCTCGCCCTCCGCCACCACGCTGCCCCCCTCCCCTCGAGGAGCCACGCGATGACTGGTTCCCTGAAGGCGGGGGCACGCTACGGTAGTCCCACGCGCCACCCGAAGAGGGAGGGGGCTTGGACGGGAGGCCGGAGGGGTTGCCGCGTGATGGGCCAGTGGGCGGTGCACGACGTCCAGTAGACGTCGACGACGGCGGGTTCAGTCGCGGGGGCAGACCAGGGGGCAGAGGGGGTTGGCCAGGAGCCGGCGCCGAGGGCATCTGAATGTTGCTCGCCATACGTATCTGGCCCAGGGCAGGTCGCTTCTGGACCGGCTTCTTCCCAATAAATTCCGTGTCCGAGTCATCGCTAGAGTAGTGGACCACGTTGTTCGCCTTGGCAGCGCGGCCGCGGATCTTGACGTCGTGCGTCTGCGACTTGCCAGAGGCCTTGGCGATGGCCCCCTCGATGGAGAGGTCCTTGCTGTTGGGATCCACGAAGCGATCGCGATTCTTCAAAGACCAGGTCGGGTTCAAGGGCCCACTGCCACGACGATCCACGCAGTCGGCCGAGTAGTGGCTGCCACTGCCGCACAGTGAGCACGACGGGGCAATGTAGGCGACTTTTCTCACCGTGTTAGGATCGGGGAAATAGGACCGCCATATCATGGGGCAGTGATCCTCCAGGTGGTCTTCCGCCTCGCAGAAGGCGCACACTAGGCCCTCGTCCTTGGTCAGGGCCAGCTTCTCCGTGCAGTCGGCCGTGACGTGACCCAGCTGCCGACACTTGCTGCACCTCACGCGCGTGGGGCAGTGGTAGGTCCAGTGCTCATCGTCGCCACAGAACTTGCAGATGTCGTTGGGGCAATTGGCTGATGTGTGGCCCTCGCAGGCACACAGCAGGCACATGTTGGTCGGGTCCTTGGCAGACGGGAAGTATTTCCGCACCTCGGCCGCCTCCTCTGCAGACATGACTGGGGGCGGCGCACCATTCTGTGCTGCGTGACCAGCGCCGTTCTGTGGCGGGACCGTCGGGATGTTGATCTCCATCTGCGGCTCGTACTCATCGTCATCACTCTGCGGCGGTGCTGCCTTGGCCTGAGCCAACCCCTCGGCAATGATGACCCTGAGGCGTCCATCATCCACCATTGCCTCAATAGCCTGCTTGGCATTCTTCTTCTTCTTATTCTTGATGCCGGAGCTCTGCTCGAGGTAAAAGTTGTAGGCCCCCGTCACGACCGACATCGTCGTGGACTCTGTGTGCGCCGTGTTGGCAGCGCAAAAGGCCTTGGTCCAATCGCTGAGCCTCTCCTCCCAGTTTCCATGGCGCTGCTGTGAGAATACCGGCAGCTTAAAGTTGAGCGGGGGGCCATCGCTAGCCGCGGGCGTGAAAACAGGCGGTTGCTCAGGCATGAAGACACAGGATGCGCCGGCTGTTGTCTTTCCAGAATTCGCTTGATCCATAGTCGAGTCGTCCTCGATCTCGCCCTCCTCAGCACCCGTACTAGGAGTGCCTGCAGCGGACCGCGAGTTGCGCCCAGATGTGGTCTTCAAGCGTTTCCGCTGGCGGGAAGAGTCGTCGTCTGTCGATTCAGATGCCGAGGTGTCTGAGTCTTGTAATGAGCGT
Source organism: Geosmithia putterillii (assembly GCA_900188575.1). Taxonomy (NCBI): domain Eukaryota; kingdom Fungi; phylum Ascomycota; class Sordariomycetes; order Hypocreales; family Bionectriaceae; genus Geosmithia; species Geosmithia putterillii. The sequence goes on along the minus strand of FYEU01000301.1, from coordinate 1,566,601 downwards.
TTGTGAGAGGGCTCGTCGTCATCGCTAGAAGAGATGTTGATGACGTCCCCGAGAGGTTCATCTTGAAGAGCCATGGTGTGAAGATTGTGAGCTGACGTCGTACATGCGCCGCAACTATTGGTGAGTCGCTCCTTCCCTGATTGAAATTGAAATCTCTGTCACAAATCCCAATCAAAACGTGCAGCACCGCGTTACTGCAAAGTGAAATTCTGCCCAACGCAATGCCGCGCAATCAATCCCTGTGCAGGTGCTTAACAAGTCCAGTCTCAGATATGCCAATATTCTCGCAATGGAGTAGGATGGAGATGGAGGTGGGTAGGTGTATAAAGGGGTGAGAAGGGCTGGGGAGCAGAAAAATCACACAGCTGTGGATTCTCGAATGGCCAGATTCAAGAATGCTGGTCCGGTGCTGAGTCCGCTGGGCTCGAATTTTGTTGTATCAACAGTCTTGCACCACTATACGCAATAGCCTCAGTCGAGGATGAATATACAAAGTGCGTCGCAAGTATCAAGTCATGCAGCGAAAAGTTGTCGCGCCTAGTTCGTTCGTCATTGTCGGCCTCGAAGCCAGATGCAGAAAAGCGAGATGGAAAAATACGCTAGCCAATCAACACCCGAGGGAGCTTTGATGACGGTGTCTGTGCTGCGCCCGGCAGTTTACCAGCTGTCCCGAAGTTTAGCCCCCCACCCCAACCACTATTCCGGTCTACTTCTGTTTGTATATCTTGTAGTACGGAGTACTACTAGTACTTAAGTGCATGAGCACTTATTAACTTGTACTTATGAATATTTCCGATCTGTAACACCCGAATTGCCAGCCCCGGTGCCTGATCCCATACCGATTGTGAATAAATACAACGGTAGCTGGGGAACAGGGAAGGGGAACGGGACGGGTGGATTTATCCTATACACTCTTTATTGCAATCAAACAGTTGAAGGAACGCACGCCCGGGGCGGCGCTTGCCGTCTCTTGGCCAGAGGGTAAGAGGCACCTCTTCACCTCCGACCTCGACAGGACATCAGCATCAAACTCAAATACTTCATTCCCTTGACTTCAATGGTTTTCATCAAAGGCAGCCTGAATTACACACACACGCGAACCCTACCATGGCCGTCCCGTCCCAGCTTGTGCGACCACGCGTCCATCTGAGCATTCCATGCGAATATTCATCCTTGCTCTCTCTTGCGGTACACTGCAGTCACCGTCGGGGCGCGCGTGTTGCTACTATCGGCGGCTCTACTCCCTTTTCCTCAGAGGCATGATAACGAGACAGATCGATGTCCGTGATGGACATGTTTCTACTTTGCTCTATTATTCAGGTCCACGAGTGTGACCATGTCAGATGCGCAAATGATGTTGACGTGATCCATCACCACATCACCAACTCTTCGATGCCGTGTCACCGCCAAAGACATGGGACAGAAGGCTTTAGGCTGTGATGCGCTCGGGCAAGGGCCAGACCTCATCACAGGGAAGAGTGATATGGTGACGCTGCCAACTGCCGTATATAAAGGTCCGGTATAAGCAACAGCAGCCCTTGGCCCGCTATCCAGAGGCGCATCCAACAGGCTCATCTCGGGTGAATCAACAAGCCAGCCCTACCCTCTCTAATATCCCGTGGTTCCTTTTGTACCTACAGCGCCAAGTAAAGACCAGAGCAAAATGGTCTTGCCTGTTTGTCCTCTCTGCCGGCTTCAGGGTGGTAAAGGTGCCTACGTTGGCCCCGTGTCCCAGTCTCCTCTCGATTCTCCGGAACCTATTTTCGACAGGTGGCATACTGATACTCTGCTACCAGCGATATATTCCAATTCTGCCCTTAGAGACTGCCACCAATCATGTGTCGCTGCCGTTAGAATCACGGATACCGTAGCCCAGGCCCTCCGGCCTAGGCACAGACCATCCTTTCTCGAAGTGCAAGACTTGTCCCGGTGGGCTCAGCGTCGTTGCGCAGAGGGGCTTTTCGCATCCGGCTACCCCCTTCCCTTTGATATACTCTATGGAATAGCCGCTTACCTGACCGCGGAATACACTGCCTCCAATGCGGTAGCGAGGTTCTCGGAAGCCCAAATGAGTGAGGGCATTGTGTATGGAGACAGGCCCATCCTGGTCATTCGCACCAAGTTCGAGGGTGTCACATACGTTCTGGCCGTCAAAAACGGTACCACGCGGACACCCGGACTCCAAATGACTCCCCACTACTTGTTCACGTCTGAGAATTACGCCGGGGTCACTGGTGTCTTTTCTCATCCACCAAGCGGGGAGCAACCCCCGGGACAATGGTGGAGAGCGATGCCAATGAGGGAGAGAACCTTGATCAAAGTCCAAAGCGATGTAGGTTCCCAGGGATCTCTGATTGAAAGAAGAAAAGAATGGAGACAAAGAAACAAAGCGTGACACAGCTACGGAAGCCAATACTAATGCCACTGTGTCATCTTCTCTTAGGGAGTGAGAGTACGACCTATGGAGTACGCAGATTCATCATATCGGCCCCTCTGCTTTGTCATTGCGTGGTCCTCACCATGTGTGCCCCTTGCCCCACGCCTCGAAAGCATAGGTGCGGGTGTGGGTTTGGAAAATTACCCTCCGTCGAGGATGCGCCGTATCCCCTTCCCTAGAAGGCCGGCAGATGGCACCGTCATCGGGTATTCGATGTGCTGGAGTGGGAAATCGCATATCCAGAGCTTTAACGCTCACACGTCATACGATGACATGGACGCCTACCAGCGCGTAAAAGATAGCTGCTCGGGATACTGTGATATGGACTGGCTCTTCTTTCCCGTGTCGGTTGGGGAAACAGTCGATGAGTTTTGGATAGTACGCGGGGACCGGCGGTGGAAATGTGCGATTGCTGTAAGTGTGCCCATTAGCTTTGGCTTTGGCTTGGCTTCGCAGAACCTTTAAAACCCCCCCATGGCTTCGTATATAATAGGGACTAGGGACTGACATTCTCCGCCACACACAACAGTTGAGGACAAGCAAGGGCCGGTTGCTGTATTTTGGGCCCTATCGCAATAACCAAATACACCCCCAGGATTGGAGGCTTCTCAGCTTAAGCCCTGGCTGCTTATGGGTGGAAGAGTCAGACGGAGGGGTCGGGGCTCTGGCATTCGAGGACCCAAGACCCGTACCACGCGAGCCACCCACAATACAGAGGTTGTTCCGGGGGTCAGAGGACCTCATGATCTCCAGTGACGTGTTTTACACAGCGGCAGACCTCGAAGGGCTGTCCGAGATCATACCCTGTGGGGGCGGGCAAAGACTGATAACCGGAATGCTTCTGATCTACACGGATGGCCATCGGGAGACACTCGGACAGATCCGGCTGGACGATCTGGGTCCCCCGATCAGAGTCGACCCCTCTAAGGCCCTGTGTATAAGCTTTTGCGAGCATGACGAGACGTACCCCAACGTGGTGGACATGGGGTTCGAAAGCTCGGATCCAGATTCGGACGAAGACGAAGAGAATGGGGAGAAGATGTCGAACATGCACCTTCGAATCGAGTATCACGGGATGCTCGAGTGGTGGTGGATGGACGAGTCGACGAACGGGTTTTTCCCCCAGTGTCAACTCGTATATGGCCAGCAGAGAAGCCCGGACATGAAATAACATGTAGGATGGGATACCGGGTTAGTACAGATAGCCGGTGCTAATATCCGCTGGAGATAGATTCCGGTGGTGATAATGCGACATGGTATTACCTGTACGAAGTATCGGGCGTTTCGTGCACAGATCTTGACGTTCGTTGCTCTCTGTGAAAGGTCATCGAGGTGATTGGAGTGGAAACAAAAGCCAGGAACCGAAGACGCAATCTCGGCCGCAGCTAAACGCTGGCACGGAAAGGGTCCGTGGTGACCTCACGGCATGAACCACGGCCTATTATTAGCATGGACTCAATATCACGTCTTTTGGCGTTGTCCAGTGTCAGACGCCCGGGCAGCGTTTACGAGTACGAGTAATACTCCGCATATTCGTACTCAAATTCCCGGCCTTAGGCCCCTCCGCTACGCCATTTGGTATATTGCGAAAAGGCCCAAAATGCATCCTCGTCAGATTCAGTCACTTTGCCCGGCCAGTTGTCGCCCTCCCATTCATCATTTCCCAGCATCCCGAAATGCATCTTGCAATACTCCCAGTACCCGGGTTACCACCTTGCCTGCTCCCAGTTGAGGATGGTGACGACTCTACAGGAGCCCGGGGGGGCTGAGACCATGATGTTGGAAGGTGTGAGATCTCCGTGGGTGAAGTATACTTTGTGAGTATGACGCACCGATAGCCTAGGGGTTATCGGGAACAATCTTCCGTAGCGAGGAAACTACGTTGCACAGGGTGAGTTGTATAGCGGCCTTGTCGGCGTGTGTGTGTGAGGGCCATGCATCGCGGAGTGTCAACCCGTGAATGAGGCTCATGTAGATAAAGAGTCGATCGGCGTGTCGCCTCCATCCAAATACTTCGGGGATCGGAATCCCTTCCTCCCCCTCTGGTGGGAACACCCGACGGATGGCCCGCATTGTTTGAACTTCTTCTAGTCTGATCCATGCAATGAATTCAACCTTTACCGCCTTGTTAAGGTGGTTGATGATAACAACGCGGCGACCTCCATCTCCGTATTGGGCGATGATGAACTCCGGTGTTGGGAGCTGGGGAGAATTGGCCGTCTGAAAGAAGGAGGAATCAAGAAAGTCCACGGAAGGTTTTGTGATGTCCGGTAAGGCAAATACGTTGATGGATGGTTGTTGACTCATCTTGAGAGGCGTCTCCCATGGCGGTCATCTCATAGTGGTCATTTCATAGTGGTCATCTCACGGCGGTCAAATTCAAGACCGTCAAATGTGTTTGAGCGGTACTCGTTGTCATTCGCACGTGCAAATACTGCCGGAAAAAGGTCCGGGGGTTTGACAAATGGGAGGAATTTGTCCAGCAGGCAGCGTCGCACATTCCGTACTCGGGATTTTAAATCATTTTTAATGCTCGTACTCCCGGCCATGTGTCATGCTAACAGGTGGACTTGGAGGAGCAATTAATAGCAACACGCGGAGTTCATTACGAGGCCAAGATTGAACGGATACGTGGCCCCCGGGGATGACTCCAATGGCGGGCAGTTAGTCCCTGACTTCCATGTGACTGACCAGTGAGTGAGTGGCTCCCGTGTGTCCCTGAGTCCTGGCTGATGAGTCCCGTCCGTCCCTTGAGGCGCAGTCGCAACACGCACGGGCGGGCAGGCAGGCTGCAAAGGGCCGCCTGGTCCTGTCCGCCGCCCTCCGCGCCCGGGGCATTGCCAATTGGGCCACAAAGGGGGACAAAGGCCACAAAGGCCATTAACTCGTACGAGCCAAGCGGGCGTCGCAAGCCTCCGCCAATATGAATGGGGGTCCACAATTCCAGGTGGTGTTCAGTCCAGGCCTCTTGGCTCAGACGGACAAAGTCCCCTGAGTCTCAGTGATACAGGCAATACTTAGTAGGCCGCCCGGGGCTACCATGGAGACTCTCTCTCCCCCATGAAGAGATAGATGGTCAGGAACTTACCGACCGCCACTGGCACGACTGGCTGGAGGAGGCGGCGTCTTATGGTAGTGGCCTTGCGGTGGTGTGACCCCCCGGTCCTACCTTTAGGTAGCATGTACCTGTGATGCCTTGGCGGTGCAAATTGCTGCATCCTGCCATCTGGCGGTACTTAGCAAGGCGATAACATTCAAACTTGGGCCGAGGCCGGTGGAGGGTCCAGGTCAAGTCAGTCAGTCGTCCTGGGGCGATCCTGGGCGTCTCCTCCAGTCTCCTACTAGTAATGTTCCGTACTAGGTTTATCCAAAGTGGTGTGTCGCTCATTGAATACAGTTAATGAGAGTGTGTACGATGCGTGTGTGTGTGTGGTGGATGAGTGTATGCTCAATGAGTGTAGAGTGTCCGATGAGTGTGTCCCATCTTCTCTCATAGAGGTCAGTCTGGTCAGGGTCTGATTGAGGTGAGGGTCTACGGTAAGAGGGTCTGAGGGTCGTACAGGCTGCAGGCTGCAGCACAGAGGTACAGCCGGGCCAGATGTAGTGGACAGTCCACTGGAACAGTCCACTGGGACAGCCCACATGCACTGATGGAGATCCACGGACAGCCCACAGCCCACTCCATTCATTGAATACTTGGTACTTCCAGGTATGGACAGCAGCCCACATGCTGAGATGGACAGCCCACTGGTACAGCAGCCCACTGTAATCCATACTGAGGCCACTGTATCCGTCCTCTGTCCTCCGATATACAGGCCTGCCGCGCTATCGGTTCTGCCGCTTCCCTTCTGGCGATTGTCATCATCACAAACAACTTCTCCTCTTCCTCTTCTCCCCCCCTCCCCTCCTCCTCTCCCCGCCTCGCCACCATCCGCACCATCCCATTCAGACGAGTGCCGTCTGTCTGTCCATACTCCCAAGCGCCCCGTCTGCCATCTGTATTGTCTTTATCCGCCACGTCTCTATCCAGTATTTCACACGGCCGGCCTCTCCGTCCGCACCCATTTTGTCTCCCTCTCGCCCGCGCTCTCTTGACATCATCAGGGGGCATAGTAAGGAACCTTGTACGCGGTCCTTGACCACCATACACACCGCTTGGTCATCCAGCCCTCGGCCGTCGTTCTATCCCTTCCGAATCTGACGAACCGCCCATTTCCTCGTTTCCGTCGACGCCCGCTTTGCATTGCTGCTGCTCCGATCAACGACCCCCTCCGAGTCTCGTGTGTGTGATCAGTCATCAATCATCGTCTGACTGGTTGGCCCGAGTCGCTGTGCATCGACTCCTGCCCTCCTCCTCCTCCTCTCCTCACCATTCTCTCCTCTTCCGCCGGGGATTCGTCACCCGGTACTACCGCCAAAGTGCCTTCCCCAATCCTCCTTCCGCGAACCGTCACCTTCGACGCGGGTAGTGGTCCTCCGCGCAGTGGCAGCGGTAGCACCTCGAAGCAACATCTCGACATGGGGGACGCTGATAAGAGTGGAGGCCGCCGGAGGAGATCTAGCAGTATCCTCCAGGTGTACCACGAGCCTCAGGAGACCATCGAGCAGATCAGTGACCAGGCTGCTCTGCCCAACCTCAACGCCAATTGGACCAGTGCCAAAGGTAAGCTTAATCCTACACTCTCCCCCCGGGCGAGCTTTTCCGAATGGAAACCGAGGGCAAAGGTCCGGGCAGGACAATGCAACTTGACATAAGTGGTGGCTGACAATCAATTTGCCATCACATTAGGAGCTTGGGGTGTCCACATTGTCATCATTGCCCTCCTCAAAATCTTCTACGATGTCATCCCCGGCGTATCTCAGGAGACGTCGTGGACCCTGACGAACATCACCTACATGTTTGGCTCCTACATCATGTTCCACTACGTCCGCGGCGTGCCCTTTGAATTCAACAGCGGGGCCTTCGACAACCTCAACATGTGGGAGCAGATTGACAATGGCGCTCAGTACACACCGACCAAGAAGTTTCTTCTCAGCGTGCCCATTGTGCTCTTCCTGCTCAGCACCCACTACACGCATTACGATATGACGTACTTTTCCATCAACTTCCTCGCTGTGCTCGCAGTCATCATTCCGAAGCTTCCCTTTGTATGTTGCTGCCCCCAAAGCTTATATGCCTATATTGCCCATGTGGCGGGCTCGGCTTGCCTCTTTGGCTTGCCCCTTTTGCTCCCCTCCCCCCTCTTGCATCTCTTGTGACGCAAACTGACCGACCTTTGACAACCAATAGTCTCATCGCATACGTTTCGGCTTGTTCTCGGGAATTCCCGAGGATAACGAGTAAAGAAGAAAGATGGACGACAAAAAAGCCTAACCATGGCCCATGGCCCGAGGTGTTAACAACAGGAACCGAGAGGCCAAACAAACCAAACAGCGGGGAAAAGCGTCGCGGAAATACAGCGACGAAGAAAATACAAAGGACAAAAAAAAAGAACAAAAACATATCAAGGAAGAAAACCCCCAAAAAAATACGCACCCCTGGGTGTCTGGTTGCGCAGGGTCTGCCTTATCTAGCGAGCATTATCCCCTTTGTTAGTCGACATTGTGTTATTATCGTCATCTTGTCTCCCTTTGTTAACCGTCGGCAACAGTCTTTGAGGGTGCGGAATTGGATTTTTTTGTCATATTTATAAAGCGATCGATTACAACTATTACACGTCTGTATTACACTATTGGGTTTGTGTGTGTGCGTGTGTGTGCGTATTCCTGGATATCCGTTTTGATTCTGTTCTGTGACTTGCCATGATGGCAACGGCGCTGCGGCTCTCAAGAGGTAGTAAGTAAGGTTGGACATGGGCAGCCTCTTGAAACCATCATAATGATGATCATGCTAACGATGGACACAGTATACTACCGTGGCATACAACCGCAGCAAGGTCAACCATCAGCAGGGCCACCGGTGGTACAATCAGGGGAAAGGAAAGATATAACTTACCTCCTTTTCCCTACCATATTCGAACCTTTATTCACTTTGTTCAGATACGGTATATCGCAGTATCACGCGAGCGAAGCGAGGAGATCTTCTGGCAGGGCCGCCGGAGGCATACTGCCATCCCTGAGGGAGAGAAGGAATAGCTTGCCTTATTGGCCCTGTCGGATATCACCTGGCCCATGGAAGGCCGACGCCGGCATGGTGCATGGCCGGAGAGCAGTGCATCAGATTAACGGACAAGATTCTCAGAGACCCTTTGAACCTAAGTTCTGTCCTTTTGCGCTCCATGATCAAACACTGTGGCGTACCTATATGGCATACATGCATGAGAGCCTTCGCCCCATGACCGACTAAACACGGCCAAATACTGGTATGAGGAGCTCAACGACACGCCATGCGACGTCGAGAGAGCGAAAGACAAGTGCCGCCACAGACATGGAACATGCCAGGCACGCCATGACTACGTCCCGGATTGGCGGAAACAAACTTAACCTTTGTCACTGTTGCTCCTTTGCACGTCACGAGATGGAAAGGGAGTACGTCGAGGCCCAGCAAGGTGCCTCTCCGCCAGGCTTGCTTACCCTTGCCCTCATAAGCACGCTCATGGGAAAGTAAAATACTGAGGCAGTATAAAATGCCGGGTGTTTCTCAAGCCCCCCAACCTTTGGTTTCTTCCCTTCTCACCATCCACCGCAAACTGCTACAAGATCTGTAGTACCGGTCCCCCTTCCCACCTCCCATTCATTCATTAGCTACATCAAGCCACCCTATCTCCATTATCAACCATGCGTCTCAATGTCGCCACTGTCCTGGCCGTCGCCACGTGTGCGGCCCAGGCCACCGCTGAGCCGTCCATGACGACCACCACCCGCCCGAGCAAGACCACCTCGTTGGTGCCCGCCCACCGCACCACGCACGTAGGCGACAAGACCATCGTCTCCCTCCCCGCGTCCGAGCTCCCCATCCCCTTCAGGATCGAGGGCCCCCCTGAGTACGACACGCTCTTTGAATACGGTGGGGTGACGTACCTCGTTGAGGGGTATCGTGGACCCTCGCCCACGCCCACCTCGTCGGCGCCGGCTGCCCACCGCACCGTGGTCGTGGGTGGCGAGACGCTCGTCTCTGTTCCCGAATCTCAGCTCCCCCAGAGGATCGAGGGCGCCCCCATGTACGATACGATCCTTACCATCAGCGGGAAGCTCTACCTCGTCGAGGGCTTCCGGGGGGCGGATCCCACGGAACCTCCCCACATCATAAGCCTTGACGGCACTATCTCGAAAAACGACCCCAGGTACGAAGAGTCTCAGTATGGGTCCGACGACAGCCTCCAGTAGGATGTTTACCCGAGAATCCGACGGTGTCACCGATCTCGTACCTCCCTCTCCGAGGTGTTTTGATTCCCTCGGGAGCAATTCCAAGACAAGATGATGCCCTTGGCGCGGCAGAGGATGAAGCCGAGGAAGATGGAGAACAGGGTCAGCTAGGAGTCGCCACATGCGATGCAGTATAGAATGCCAAAAGCTGCTGCCCTCGCGGGAAGATGTTGGTCATGGACGTTTCCTTTTTTGTTTCTTTCTGTTGTTTGTTTTGGCTTGGGTTGACTGTATTCATGGCCTGCATAGCGATAACTCCAGGCCGATGGCGATCTGCGTCACCTTGACACTAGTTTGCAAGAAAATTAACAATTGTTGGGTTGACCACACATTTGCTACTTTGAGATGTACGACGCTGTGGCTTTCCAGTCAAGGATTTGCAATGTGAGATGAGACGCATTGGAAAAAAAATGTATTAAGTGATATTAACGCTACATGGCGTCGCTACCCAGTCGTACCATGGGTATCATTTGGCTCCCAAACGGATGCGAAAAATGGCAGACTGCGCACCACCAAGACAGGCTCAAGCTTCCAACTCCCCTGAGCACCATATTAATGAAGCTTCCCTTGACTCCTGGATCCCTCCTCTTGTTTGTTGTTTGGTTTTTGCTTTTTTCCTCATATATATCGTGATCTTTGATCCTCCTTCACATGAAACATGACATCTTTATATATCCATCTCATTCTTACTCGTAGACTGGCATTTTACATGCTGAGCCCTCGAGCAAAGTGAGGACAGCCTGCCCGGCGGGAGCCTCCGGAGTCATACCAGCTCACAGGCTCACAGGTTTGTCGTGAGAGAACCTAGTACTGCTGGGGGTGAGTCTGGGCCTCGAGCTTGTCGCGCTTGGCATGGGCGCGGCGGCGGCGGCCGACGCAGCAGGTGGCGGCGAGGATGAGGGTGGCGATGAGGGTGAGGATGGCGGCGGCGAGAGCGAGCCAGATGGCGGTGCCGTAGCGGCCGCCCTGGTTGTCAGCCTTGCGGACCTGGTTGAGAACGAGGCTGAAGACGGCGAAGTCACAGGCGACGGCGACGATAGCGACGATGAAGGTGAGGGCGCTGAAGAACATGGCGACGAGGCTGCCGCAGAAGGAGCCGGCGAAGAGGCTCAGCAAGAAGCTGATGAGCAGCAGGGCGGCGCTGACGGGGTGCAGGACGAAGACGTGGGTCAGGGCGCGGATGGAGTCGCGGCGGGCCATGGAGAAGTCAGAGTCGTCAATGTTGTCGAGGACGTTGGCCGGGTCGTAGCCGATGTGAGTGGGGGAGCAGCTCTCCCTGGGAATGGTCAGTATTCTTCTTCTGCTTCATGATGGATGTGCATGAGAGTGAGAGTGAGAGTGATATGAGGTGTGTGGATGTGTTATGAGAGTGAGTGGGTGAGTGGATGAGATGACTTACTTTCCACCGGAAGTGGTCTGGCAGTAACCAAACGAACCAAAGGTCGCGTCGGCGCTCCCCTCGAGGTTGAGCTTGACAAAGGAAATGTACTTGACCACCGGGGCCGAGACGGACACGATGATGCACAGGATCATGGCGACGAACAGGAGCGCCGACCCGAAGAAGTGAACTGCCCTTCCGAGACCCATTGTGGCGGTTTGTTGTTGTGGTTGCTGTTATGGGTGTGGTGTGTAAGTGTAAGTGTGAGGTGAGGAGTGTGTGTGGCGGCGCGTGTATGAGGCCTGGGTATCAAAGCGACGATATCAAGAAGCAAGCGAACTCGTGGTAATTAACGACAACCAGTGAACAGGGAATGAAGAGGAAAAAAGAAGGAGATTAAAAACAGGGCCCGTGGAGATTTATGAGACGCCCTCTCTAAATAGAACCGCAGACACGCATCTGGCAGGTAGACGCAGGACGAGGAACAGAGTCCCACCCTCCATCTCGAGTCCACCCACCACACCCCCCCAGTCAGGTTCTAGCTCGCAGCCCAAGGCAAGACACAGACAGCTTTGCCTTGTCCAGGTGCGCGTACTCCGTAGACCTGGATGGAGACGTCATTTGCCGAGGACCCCCAAATCCACTGTACACGCTCCTCGTACATGGGGCTAGGCACACCAAGCACGCTGGACTCCATCCCAGTCGCTTCGGCTACGGACACTACAGCGTACAAGTCTGCAGCTAATACCTTGTACGGAGTAATGGCTATACTCGCACAGCTAACGAGTACCGGCCCTACGCCTCTGGAAATGACCATGATTGGGCCGAGCCGGCACGGGTTACCCGTAAAATAGGCCTGCCCTACCTCCTCGGACGAGTGTCGAGACGAGTAAGTAATATTATACAGTGGTGTACGCTACGCTGTGGCTAGTTGCGGGTATTCCGTAGTCTGTAGAGGCACTAAGCCACGAGTAATAATAACCACGAGAGCACTCGTGCTCCATCGTGATAACTACTAGCCAGTTGGTGTTTTCGGCGGTCAGTAGGTAGCTGAAGTTGGTGAGAGTGGGCGGGCGGGTGGTGGCCGTGTTAGTCGCCGGCGCCGAGTCTCTTGCCACGCATGACACAACAAGCCTGTCCTGTCCTGTTCAAGTTTTTTTTTTCTTCCTTTCTTCCCTCTGCTTGCCATTGGACAATGCCGTATTGGCCCTGGCATACGGGGGATAAAACAAGACAACAGAGTTACGACAGACAGGCAGGGCAACAGGGCAGGGCAGGGCAACAAGCATAGGCTCAATGGCTCAAAGGCTCAAAGAGTGCAGGTGGTTGTCGCGTTGGAGGGTGATGACGTGTGGGCGCAATGCTGGCCCCAAGAGTGGATCGGCTGAATACTAGGGCCCTGATCCCTGCTTGTTTACTCCAATGCAGCAGGCGGGTCTACGAAGTGCTGAGATTCAAACAAGTGGTCATCAGTACCAGATACATGATGAGTGGAATGAGTGGGCTGTAAGTTAGCTGTGAGATGAGGTACCCGGTACTTGCCACAAGGGACTGGCCAGTTGGCTCCCCGAATTGGCTCTCCACCAGTGGGCGGCACTTGTTTGCACACGGGAGGGGCCCAACTCGAGAGAGATGAGATTGGATCTGTGTTGGTGTTGGCGGCCGAAAGCAGGCAGAAGCAGAAGCAGATTCTTTGAAGCGCGCTGACGATGAGAAAATCTCTGCAACGCAGCGCATACTACGGAGAGGACAGGACAGACGCAGCTAGACGCAGCACAGACGCACAGAGTCAATAGCTGTTCGTACAAGCCATGCACCGCTCAGCTGGACAGGGTTGAGATTGTCATCTCAATACTATCATTAACAATCTGGTGGCTGTCCGTCTGTCTGTCTGTGGCGCATGGTCTGGTCCATGGAGCTTCTTGGCTGTTGACTGTTGGCTGCTCCTCATTGCCATGTCCATCACATCTGAATCTGCTGATTGACAATGCTGAGACTGTGATTCTCTCTCCCCTCTCACACTCTCCCTAGTATCCCCTGCTCCCTTCCCTTACCGTGGCCTGGCCTGCGTCGATCATGCATATACTACTCTACTGTACTCCGTACATACTACGAGTACAGAGTATTACTCCGTCAACCCGTGTCCATCTTGTTCCCTGTACTGAAACCCCTGCGTACTTGTCCTTTGTAGATGGTTACCCGACTCGAAACGAGGGTAAACAACAGAGTCATACCAACAAGATTTCCTCCACCCTGACTCGAGACATTCAGCCGTTTGCCCTTCTAAAACTCATCCATACCCTTCCTCCAAGTCCTCCAAGCCTCCATTGCCTCCCAAGGTCGTGGCGCCGATGGGTGGCTGGGCTCCGCTTTCCCTCGTCATCACAGCCTCGAGCCACCATCTTGCCCTCTGCACCGCCTCGCATGACTTGATGACACCGGCTGAGACCATCGTGGCTTTTCTCTCCTCTTTGAGTCTTGTTGTGTTTTTTTTTTGGGGGGGGACATCCCCACTAAACATACTTTGTCGCTATCGACCAACATTTCGTCATTCCCCGACCCAAATGGGCATAACCGCGTATCTTGGTCTTCCAGCGTTGCCAGTAACGGCAAAGACAGGGCCAGACGAAGCAAGAAAAGTCTGTGGATGGCTCACCCGTCCCCGTCGCCAAAGCCGAGAAGAGAGTCACGCGCCCGGTGGAATGGAGATGGCCTCTCGCTCTCACTCCGACCTGCGTTCCGTAACCCCGCCCAGTTGCCCCC